>CM034360.1:43913956-44146878 GCA_019925275.1 Mytilus edulis | reverse complement strand
ACACACTCCAATGTCCAATCGACACATTATATCAGCATAATGCCACTTTTACTTGTCTATCCCAAATTCATGTATTTGGTTTTCATGTTATATTTGTTATTCTCGTGGTGTTTTGTCTGATGCTTGGTCCGTTTCTGTGTGTGTTACGTTTCGGTGTTATGTCGTTGTTCTCCTCTTATATTTAATGCGTTTCCCTCGGTTTTAGTTTGTTACCCCGATTTTGTTTTTTGTCCATGGATTTATGAGTTTTGAACAGCGGTATACTACTGTTGCCTTTATTTACCACAAAATATTTCGAGTAGGAGTTTGCATTATCGTTTAAGGTGGTACCCAACACTTTCGCTAAAATTAATTTGGCTCGTTTAATTTTCTTAAAATTTTGTCAAAGTATTTACTTTGATCCTTTAACAAAAATATAAAAATTTCAAAAAATTTGAACCAACCGTTTTATCAGAAAAATTATACTGGTTATATAGCAGTTTGACAAACACTAATTTTGATCATTGAGAAGCTTAATATTCCCTTAACAAAACAACGTAATTAAAACGTTTAGCTGATTTTACAGAGTTACCTCCCTCTAGTGTTAGGTACCACCTTAAATTTGAAAGCATCAATGCGTTCTACGCAATTTACCAAATATCTATCACTTTTTTTCTGCTATGTTATAAAAGGGCTCAGTTGAAAAGTTAAGTATTTTATTTTATCTTTATTTTGTGATTTGATAGTCAATTATCTTTTCTTGTATTCTTCAAATGAGACTTTAAATGATATCAAACTTTTTACTGCAAATTGTCGTATTTGATTACTTCAAAATAAAGACACTTCCACATATACAATAAATGTATACATTCAATTCATTATCTAATTAGATTTAAAACATGTATTCGTTTTTACAGAAGGAAAGGCAAACATTCATAAAAAGACAAAAAACCTTTTTGGGGTTAAAATAAAATCAGTTATATTTTTTTCTGTAAAGATAATTTCATCAAAGATACAAGGCAATTCATTGTGTATGCCAAATTTCGACGGTAAAGTACGTTCTGATCTAAACTAATATATGTATATGTTTTTTTATGATTCTTTTTAAAATGACAGGATTTTGGTACTGGTAGTGTTAGAAGATTTGTTATGAGTATGTCAAAGCGTATAAATGACCCAGCAGTGTTGAAGATTTGGCATGATAACAGCGGTATTGGAAAGCATGCGTCGTGGTATCTTAATAGAATAACATTGGAAGATATTCAGACTAATGAAAAGTAAGACATGCATTACAGATTATTGTTAACACACCACAGATGATATATTGCAATACAATTATAGCTCAATATATCTGATGTAGAGAATTTTTTAAATGTTAATTATTTACACTCACATATTTTCGCGTTTTATGTCAATTAAAGGTAATTCAGTAAGATAACCAGAAATAATAAATTGATATAAACTATAGAATATATATTTGTTGTAGTAAATTTTAAAAATTTCAATTATTTACACTCAATATATACGTATTAGTCCAATTCAAGGGGATATACAGATCAGACAGAATGTCTTGTTACTACATGTATCTATGGTATGCTTATTATATTAACTAATCTCTTTAAAAGTTAATACAAAATTGAGATATGAGGCCCCGATATGAAAAAATATGAAACAATTCAATTGAGAAGAAACCTAGCGGCCACATTTATTACAAACCAATTTACGAAATATAGCAGACAAATATGTCAATATTGAGGTTGTAAGGTCAAATCTGGCATGTGACAGCTGCGTTTTAGTCTTTTTTAATGGACAAGGATTGTCACTTTACCTACAGAAGGTCAATCGTTCTCATTCCGATTTCCTTCACTAAGAAAACACAGACCACCACGAAATAGTACAAATATAGTGGTTTTAAAAACTTATCTAACAATGAACAATAAACTGATGGAAACTATTTCCTGTCGACCTCGGCAAATGCTTGGTAACTACTGCAGGTTAGATTGATGTCTACAAAAATTGGCAAATATTTATTTTTTTCTGAAATAGTTACCAGGTGAAAGGTACCAAGATTATAATTTAGTACGCCAGACGCGCATTTCGTCTACATAAGACTCATCAGTGACGCTCATATCAAAATATTTATAAAACCAGACAAGTACAAAGTTGACGAGCATTTAGGATCGAAAATTCCAAAAAGATGTGCCAAATACGGCTAAGATAATTTATGCCTTGGATAAGAAAATCCTTCGTTTTTCGAAAAATTTAAACTTTTGTAAACAGGAAAATTATAAAAATGACCACATTATTGATATTCATATCAAAACCAAAGTGTTGATTACTAGGCTATTTATAAATGTTTCATTGACGCGTTGTTTATTTTTCTTTTAGGTTTAACTTTGTGTGTAACAATTGGCTATCCCTTGATCATGAAGATGGAAACATAGAATGCGCAATTCCTGTCTCAGATAAATCTGACACTGAAACATTTTCGTTTAATTTCAACGAAAAATCAAGAGAAAATGTTACTGATAGTTATTTGTGGTTATCAGTACTCCTACGACCAGAATCGGGTGTTTTTACAAGGATTCAAAGACTGTCATGCTGTCTTACTTTGTTATTTCTAACTATGATTACCAATGCTATGTTTTATGGACAAGACAACGGAAGTAAATTATCAATTGGACCTCTCACCTTCTCTACGACAGGGTTTTACATTTCGTTTATTAGCGTTTTGATTGCAGCGCCCCCGATATTTCTAATAACGTACCTGTTCAGGAATTCTAGACAAGGCTTCAAAAACACAATTGAGAGAAACAAAGAAGAATATAAAACAACATCAGACCTTCGATTTTCTTTTACAGGTGTATTGATAGCTTGGATATTGATATTTATAGCGGTGTTCCTCTCAGGATTTTTTCTCATATTATATAGTATGGAATGGGGAAAATCAAAATCAGAAGAATGGCTGTTGTGTTTCTTTTTGTCGTTTTTTCAATCTATATTTCTGATAGACCCACTAAAAGTAAGTTAATCAATTATTTATATAACAGACTTTATTTTGCGTTTTATATCTAAGATGATGACTGTTTTTTTTATATTTTAAAACATGTTGAAAGAAACCAGGCCTGACAATGAGAAAGGTATCCGCTAGTATACCGTCTAAATAAAACTTCTCAAAGTTCAAGGGGATTGAAATTCAAAATTCGAAATTCGAAAGGGCAAATTACGCTAATAAAATTGCTTCAAAGGGTCGCATGCTTAGACCCATTTTTTTCTTCTGGATATTGAGAATAAAATCTGAAAAAAAAAGGAAAAATAATTATATATTATCTGTTGGAAAATTGTTAATTTAAGGTAATCAAAGACATTAAAAATATACAATGGTGTTTATTTCAGATTATATTTATGTCAATCATCCTTTCGTGGATTGTTCAACCACGTGACAGAAACGCCAACTATAATATAGACATGCTTCGGTCAGAAACAAAGAAACATGCCATATCGGCAGTGATGAATTGGGATTATAACGGTAATAACTATATTAAGAAAAACATTCGGACAGATAATTTTTTTTAGGAAAATATCTGCACCAAGTCAGGAATATGTGAGGTATTTTCCAGTTGTTCAGTTGTTTGTTATATTTTTATAATTTAACTTGTTTTTTTGTATTTTGTTTATTTCCATTGATTTTGATAGAAACGCTTACATGATAAATATATACAAGAGAAAACTGTAGACAATGTTATCGAAATTAGTTTGGGCGATTCATTGAGATGATAAGTGTAACCTACTAATAATAGGTATAAAATATAGTTTATTTTTCATCAATTCATCACCTATAAATCAAAAAAAAAATTCGAAGAGACAAGACAGCTACGCGAATCTAATTATAGTTACTGACAAAGCTGAGAACAGCAACACAAAATATTGGTTATTCAACACGGTTTTGTTTGTTTAAATCTGAATTATAACGTATCAGGGAATATCCCCTATGTTTTAATAATAGGTATTTAGCTTAATAATTGAACAGTAAAACAAAACATTTTTTTCTGCATGCAAATTGCAATTAATTGTTTTATATAGATGTTAAATTACTTTCAATCGTTTTTGCGATCGTTTTAATGAATTCAACTACAAAGATACATGTATCATACTCATAAAGTTGACGATAATCTGTAGAACGTTCGCTATTGTTAGTTTGTTTTGTATATAATGTAATAGTATACCACCACATTCGATGCATACAGTGTAAAATTAAGACTTCCTATTTAAAAAAAAATCATAAACAACAAAACTAATTTGATATATTTTTTTAAAATTTGAAGCAGAATTATTCTCGAAGTTTAATGGTTAATTCTATCATGTCTATCTAATGCAGAAGTTATTGAACCGGCTGTGAATCCTCTTAGACCGGAGCATGTACAGAAACTGAGGAAGAAGCGCCAACTACT
This sequence comes from Mytilus edulis, assembly GCA_019925275.1. NCBI lineage: Eukaryota > Metazoa > Mollusca > Bivalvia > Mytilida > Mytilidae > Mytilus > Mytilus edulis. The sequence goes on along the minus strand of CM034360.1, from coordinate 44,142,448 downwards.
TATGCAAAGCAAGAATACTATAACAGAGTTGATTTTATATTTGATGTTTCTGGCCATTTTGTACGTAATCAGTTTTAGTAATAGAGATCCATTTTGGTATTATTCTAAGGAACATATTGATCAGCAGATTATAACAGAAAACAATGTTACAAAGACAGATGGACCGATCAAATTCAGTCAGGTAAGATTTGTCAGGTAAGATTATCAGGTAAGAATTGGAAGGTAAGAAATGTCAGGTAAGACGTTTCAGGTAAGAATTGTTCGGTAACAATTAGCTTAATGCATTATTAGAAACATGTGTGTAAATACTCTCATCATAGATACCAGAATTTACTTTTGTATGTGCGCTAGACGCTGGTTCGTCTACACACGATTCATCAGTGACGTTCTAATAAAAATATGTTAAAAAAGCCAAATAAAGAAGTTAAAAAGCATTGAGAACCAAAAAATCCTGAACGTTTTGCTTAATACAGCTAAGGTATTGTAAATTAACGCTTTACATGTAATGTTAATAGTCGACAATAAATTAAAATCTTACCTTACAAGTCCTCTTCATTACTTGCTACATAAACTATTAAATAAACATAACCATCAAATTGTACGGATACGAAAAAAAATTTTGAGCATGGCTAGTTTATAAATGAATAAATGATAAAGTCATGTGATCATCTTTGACGAGTTCTTAAACTTTACAGGTATCAACAGGTGAACAGCTATATGCATTTATCAGCTCGACCTTACTACCATTCATGTTTCCAAAACTCTCCATTAATAATGTTGGATTAAATGCATATGCAAGATTATTCACACAAGATCAAATACATTTTAAAGTAGGACCGGTGAGACTGAGACAGCTACGAGTCAAAGAAGGTAAGTGCCTTTTTTTCTAAAATGTGTATTAGTAACAACAATTCTGATTTAATTATTTTGTTAAGCCAAACATTTAAAATGTAAATATTCTTTTATTAGTATCCGATGTGATTAAATTTAAAACCAACTACAGACTGATGATGGTTGAATCTAGAATTTAAACTAAAAATGATACACATATATATATAGCATGCAAATATAATCAGATTCGAAGTTATATGAAACTTCAAATTCATAAAAAAAAGTTTTATTAAAAAGCAAGTGTTCATTTTAAAAGAATGTTCATAAGTGCACTGCAATTGGGTCATCGTATTTTTGAACTCTTAACATGCTAAATAGTCGTTATTTTCCTAGTTCAGTGATCTGTTCTACGAGACATAGTTTGAGAACTTTGACAATCGCACGCAGGCAGTGCGTGGGAAAACCGTGATGAAAGAATGTTATCAATCTTGCACTGGAGGTTAATACTTATGACTAATTTTTCAAGAACAAATTAAATACAACAAATCATTTAACAGATACACAATTTCTTTGATTCTTGTTTTAGATTCTTGTCCTGAGTCCGTCTTGTTGAACGTTACAACCCAATGTTATGATAAATATTCGCTGGTTGCCGAGGATGAAGACAGTTATTGTGTTGGATGGAAAGGTCCACCGTGTGCAGCTGACGAATCAGTGTACAAAATATCGTCTGCTTCGTGGAAACACGTATCATCTTCAGATATATGGGGTCTCCCAATTACGGGAAAGCATGCTCTCTACGGCGGAGGCGGATTTATAGCTGACTTGAATGTAAACCTGCAGATATCCAATCAAATGATTGAGGAAATATTAAAATATTCATGGATTGATCGAAAGACACGAGCTATTTTCATTGAGTTTACACTGTTTAATGTAGACGAGAATGTTTTTATACATGTAACTTTGCTAAATGAGTTTCCGGAAACTGGAGGAGTACTAACGTCACATGTTTTCAAACAGTTTAGACCTTATCAACATGTCGGAGGTGTAGGAATATTAACTTTTATTTGCGAAATAATAGCTGTAATTGGTATTTCCATATTTTGCGTTAAGAAGATCATCTATATACATCGCACTGGAAAGAAATCATTACAGGATATATGGAATATATTAGATATAGTCATAATTTCACTATTTATCCTGTGTACGATAACATATATTGGACGATTGGTAAATATAAGCCTTTCTATGGATAAATTTCAGAGAAACAAACTAAAATTTGTAAATTTCAGTCATATTGTATTATGGGATGATCTATTTAATATTTTCTTAGCGTGTGATATCTTTTTCATTACGCTTCGACTGATGAGAATACTGAATTTCAACAACAGAATAAACCACATGGGATACATCTTCTCTCACGTGAGCAAGGATGTATCAGGTTGTTTGTGTATGTTTGTTGTCGTACATCTAGCATTTGTATGTTTTGGTTACCTTATCTTCGGGCGACATTTGGAAACATATAAAAACATGTTTGTTGCTGCCACGACGCTTACAAATGCTATTATTGGTAAAAACACCATTAATGATTTGTTCGTTATAGAACCCATTCTTGGTCGCTTGTACTACTTCATGTTTGTTGTTTTTCTTTTATGGGTTATAATGACGATGCTGAACGCAACTTTAAATGTTGGAATATCTAAAGCGAAAACAAACTTTATAAAAAAATCTTCAGTCATTAATGCTAAACATATGTGGAGCTTGGTGGCAGAAGCGATAGAAGTCTTCATACCATTCGACCTGCAACGTAAGAAAAGGACAAACTATCAACGATATAAAGTAACAAAGGATGCATCGTTCATTGCTGAAGAGATTTTACAAGAAAAACGTGAACCGGTTATATATTTTGATAACTATTAAATATGGATAGTCAGTGATGAATTAAAATCTTCTAGATAATTAACCTTTAACTTCAAATGTTCAGTGCCGACGAACTTGATACTTAAATGACTTTTAATGGACTATAAAACGTGTACATTAAATATTTGTATGTGAATACGATTTGTATTTATAAAACTAATTGGAGTACATATGATAATAAGTGTATTAAAAATGATGATCAAAAGAAAGCAATCTAAAAAAAAAAACTTCCTTACAAAAAAATATTATATTGTTTGAAATAGAGTATATAATTGACGTTAAAATCGTTTGATAAAACTGCTTTTTCAATTACATTTCGAGATGGATGATGCCCTGTTACTCATAAACCCAAACAATGTATTAGGTGTACTTCTTCATGACAAGGACATATAAATTGAAGAAAAAAACTGTTTTAAACAAATATATTTCATTGAGTCATTGTAATTAAGGAATAACAAATAATATGTCATTGTTTGTTTTCTGAGGGATCTATGATGTATTAAAAGTATAGGATCAATGACTTTGTTTTTACTGAAAAAAACGTACTATTTCTGTTCATACAGATGCTGAAGATAAATGTAAATGCTGCATTAACACGAACAGTGCAATGGACTTATAATCATATTCAATAAAACATTAAAAAAAATGTTCAGGGAACAGCTGAAGGTCTTTCCACTCAAATTAACTCAAGATAGGAAAATTTTGATAAACAACAGGTTTGAATGATAGTTTTTGAAAACATAATGTCTGAGGAATTTTTTCATCAAATAAGGGAGACAATAAGCCACTTCTGGTCAAATCAAAGTTATATATTTTCTATATACTTTTGCTAAAAGTAAGAGAGAGATATTGCTACTTCCGGTTTTAAAATGTCACTTCTGTTTGACAGTTTTAAGCTTAAGGTTATATGTCTACTTACCTAATGCAAAAGACTAAATAATGTATAAATATGAATATGCAACAAGGGAAAAAATCCTGAACGTCAATTTTACATTTGACAATGAACTAGATGTTAAGGTTTTAAACCAAGGACCTCAAATCATACGACCAAATGTCTTTATTATATATGCTTAATGAGATATATTACTATACGCTAAATATACGAGGGGCTAAAACTCAAATGTAATGTCGCAGTATTTCAACCAAAATGGATGTGTTACGATATATCACAAAAATTTAGAAAATGACCTTTGCCTTTGACTTTGGCCTTGGCCTTATTTTCTTTATTTTGTACCAAGGGCCTCAACTCAAAAGACCGTCGGTCTCTATCACTTATGGTTTACCACTTTCAATCACATTTTTAAAAATTAAAATACAAAAGGGAAATAACTTTCATATGGAATCTCCCCACCGCCTCGGTCAACATTTTAAAGACCCATGAGGATATGACGAGCAAAATTTATTTTTATTTTTAACGTTTTCGAAGAAGATGCGCACATAAGAAAACGGTATTTGGGGAGTTTACTCTTCAGTAAAAAGTGAAAGGCTAAGCAGGCTCAGTTTGAAAATCGCAATAACTATTATATCATATGAAAAAAAACTGAGCAACCACAAAGCAACGTAAAAAGTGATAAGATAATAATCAGAACGAAATAAATAAGTCTGTCCCAAACTCTGGATGCATCACCAACTTGTTTGTCTTATTTTTTTGTAGCAGTGTTTGTTATTGTCTTGCCTGTGCATGCTATGACAAAAATCATTAGGTGATACATCTGTCTTGCTTTTCCGACGGCTGTGGCGACGGTTTCAACAATTGTGTATAGTGGACGGATACAGGTTACAATTTTGGCGCTAACATTTCTATTTTTGTTGAGAGGGATAATCCCAAACCGGATTATTTTTTATCAAGTGTTTACTGGGGTAATTGATTCGGGTTAATTAACCCGGGTTCGCAGATTTTTATAGTGTGAAGTAGCAATACACAGTTAGGTGTTTAGTTTCGCATTTTGGCCCCGGTGGATTTTTCAAATATGAAAGTTATTGTGTAATAAAATTTATTTTTAGACAGCTGAGTACTAATTTAGCCTTCAAAGATGGTTTATAATATCATCAGGAATTGGTTATTTTCTGTTAGACTCTCCGTATTATCATAGATAGACCAGCCATCGGTCCAGAAATTAATGTAATGTTTACAAACTCTTTTTTTCTACACGAAGTTTTTGACGCAATTTTACAAAAAAAATTAGACGAAAGACATATGATTTTCATTAGATTAACTGAAAGATATATGTAAGCAGCATCAAAAAAGGTATTACGTCAAGTGATTGAAATTCTACTTTTAGCCAAATTTTATGGAAATATGTGACATCTCCCCCCCCCCCTTTTTGCAATATATATTTTATAGCATATAAATGCAGCTTGTTGCCATGGATACACCCAAAAGTAACTGTATTTTATCATTTTATATACTGGATATAAAATTTATCGAAGATTCTGATTACATCCATATGCACATATATGACACAAATAGTAAGCTTAATATTGCAAGAAAGCAATGAAAAGGGAATGGTAAAATTTATGAGGGAAAATTTTGATATTTTTTCCTTACTGTTTGTTGCTACCTGAACACGGTAATAGTTATATACTTTAATTCAGTCCTGGACCCGCGATATCGCGGGCGAGTTCTTGTACTCTATGAAAATTATTAGCAATACAAAATCTTTTTACTGTGATATGTTTGACTACCGAGTTTTGAGTCATTGTTCCTGAAATATTAATTGTTTACTGTAATTGCAGTGAAACCCTTAAGGAACAATATGTGCATTTGTATGTTAGAAATGCAAACGGCACAAATGTTAAGAAAACAAAGATTAATTATATGATGTGCATACAAAAGTCCTAAACAATAGTACAAAAAACACAACAGAAAATACTAAAGACTCACCTACACAAACCCAAACAACAACCGGGGGGTGATCTCAGGTGCTCCGGAAAGGTAAACATAGCTTACTCCACATATGGCAACCGTCTTGTTGCTCATGCTATTACAAACTTGCGATTTCTCATTATTTTAACTACCGAGATTTCTCTCGCCAAATCATAATTTTACAAGATATTTGTGATGTGTGTCTTCTTTAAAAGAATTGATATCAGTTACAACATATTCACGTCACACCGGAGGCATACCTTTGACATCACCTAGTTTAGGGGCCAAAGAAAAATACGCTGCAATATGATGGAACCTGAATTGTGAACTTGTCTTGCATTAGAATAAAGATAACTGTATTGTATTTGAAGTTTCCATAGTTTTACTGTCGCAAATACCCGTTTACCTGTCTCCGTTCCATCGACATATCCCTTCTTCCACTTTATTGTTGCGGTATTATAGTTACTTTATATCAGCACTTAGAATATTCAATTTATCAAATCACCACCTTATATTTTCTCTGTAATTATGATAAAATAATTGTATTATTACATTGTGTATATAACTCTGAAATCTTCTTTCAACATCTTTTTATATTTTATCTCATGATGAGACCTTTAGCAAAAAAAAGTTAAAAGTAATGAAAATCTTTTAATAATTGGCGTGTGGAACATAGAGGGTCTCTCAAGTGAGAAAGCATATGACCCGCATTTTCAAGACCAATTTTCTAAATTTAGTATTGATAGTTTTGTAGAAACCTGGATAGGTAATGAACCCGGCCACGTCTACTTGTATTTTTGTCCATCTGATGAGTTAAGCCTTTTTCAACTGATTTTTATAGTTCGTTCTTATGTTGTACTGTTATACCACTGTCCCAGGTTAGGGGGAGGGTTGGGATCCCGCTAACATGTTTAACCCCGCCACATTATGTATGTATGTGCCTGTCCCAAGTCAGGAGCCTGTAATTCAGTGGTTGTCGTTTGTTTATGTGTTACATATTTGTTTTTGTTCATTTTTTTTACATAAATAAGGCCGTTAGTTTTCTCGTTTGAATTGTTTTACATTGTCTTATCGGGGCCTATTATAGCTGACTATGCGGTATAAGCTTTGCTCATTGTTGAAGGCCGTACGGTGACCTATAGTTGTTAATGTCTGTGTCATTTTGGTCTTTTGTGGATAGTTGTCATTGGCAATCATACCACATCTTCTTTTTTATACTATCCAGGACATTTCCATTCCTAATTTTGAATTAGTCCATGTTAGTAGCAGGAAAAAGCATAAGAAAGCAAGAAGATATTCTGAAGGAATTAATATTTTTGCAAAAAGTTCAATTTCCAAAGGGGTGAAATCTTTGACAAACAGTCATCCTGATATACTCTGAATAAAACTAGAACATATGTTTTTTTAGTATTTTGTAGCTGAAGTTTATATATCTCCTGAGTATTCAAGTTATAATAATAATGATAATGATATAGAATCAATATACTCTATTCTGCTCAGTGATGTAGAAAAATATAGTAGTATGGGTGACATCATTATACAAGGTGACTTTAATGCCTATACGAACACCCAACTTGATTTTATTGAATTTGATAATGTAACTGAACTTGTAAACTTAGATGATCCAGAATATCATCCTGATAGGGTATTGTCAAGAAATAATCTTGACCACAAACACACTAACAATAGTGCCAAATTATTATTAAATATGTGCAACATGTGCAAAGAAGCCAAAATCAGAATTTTAAATGGCCGAACAACTGGTGATTTAAATGGTAAACCAACTTGTATAACATACAACGGTAGTAGCGTTGTAGATTACATACTTATTTCAGAAGAATTAATTGATTAAATAAGATATTTTGTAGTTCATGATTTTACTTCCCTTTCTAACCATCATCCGTGCCTTGGATTCACACAAACTAAACTCGTTGCCGGGTAAATTTCTTTGGACAGATGAAGCAATTGCTTCATACACAGCAAATATACAAAGTCAAAAGTTTAAAGATAAATATGTAAATTTTATAGCCAAAAGCTTCAATAGCAGTGACTCGATTACCGAGTCATTTAATTCAATTTTACTAGACTGTGCTAAACAATCAGCTACATTCTTTAATAAAAAGCCCATACAAAAACTGGAAAAAATCAACCAGGAAACCATGGTTTTCACATTCCTGTACTGACTTAAGAAATACAGTTAAAAGCTTCGAGAAACTAGTTAATAAAAATCCACCAAATGGAAAATATATAGAAACTTATATTATTCATATAGATCAAAATTCAGAAAACTTGGTAAACCTGAACAAAAAATGTATAAACAAAAAATTTGTAATGATATAAATGATAATATTGAAAAGAATCTAAAATCATTTTGGGCAATGTTAAATAAGTTAGATAAAATGCATGCCAGTTCTGACTCCCTTCAGGACATACCTCATGACAATTTTGTTCAATTCTTTAAAAAGTTAAACAAATGTGATGATAACTGTAGTAGTTTCCATAAAACCATAATGGAACATTTTCAGCAATTAAAAGATAATTTAGATAATGAACATTTTAGACGTATATATCACTACAGATGAAATAATTAAGGCTATCAAAGCTCTTAAAAATTGGAAAAGTACTGCAACGAATTTGGTATGATAGTTTCCAAGTCCTTTTACACAAATCTGGTAGCAAAATGGACCCGAGCAATTATAGGGGCATTTCTATCACTTCTAACTTGGGACAACTTTTTAATAGAGTCATTCATTCAAGATTACTAAAATTTGTTAATAACATATCTCTTATCAGTCAATATCAAAAAGGATTTAAACAAAATTGTAGAACTGTCTTATCAGTCAATATCAAATAGGAATTAAACAAAATTGTAGAACTGCTGATCACATATTTTCTTTAAAAACTATTATTGATCACTATAAAAGTAAAAAGAAGAAAGTATTTGCTGCTTTCATAGACCTGCGTAAAACCTTTGAGACCATATTGAGAGTAGGCTTACTTCATAAACTTTTAAAATCATTCTAATGGTTTACCTAAAAAGTTTTTTAATATTTTTTCTGCTATGTATCCAAAAACTGCCACTAGAATTAAATTTTCAAATGGTCTTGGTACTGCATTTACTTCGGAGCGAGGTGTTAAACAAGGGGAGGTTTTAAGCCCACACTTTTTAATATTTTTATTGATGATGTTGTAAAAGATTTGTTCAATGGTAGCTGTGAACCAGTTAGAGTTGGTGATTTGTCTGTCAATTGTTTATTATATGCTGATGATATTGTATTACTATCAGAAAGCAAAACTGGTTTACAAACCAGTCTCAACACTCTTGGAACATATTGCTCAAATTGGAAGCTACATGTTATGTAATGTATGTAAATCAGGTGAGGTAGAAGATGAAAATCACTTTTTACAGAATTAACATTAAAAATATTATATTAAATATACTTGTTGTAGTTGTAGTTGTAGTAAAAATCAACTTTATATTAAAAGGTGCATTTATAGTAATTCTTTAAAAGTCCTGAAGGTGACTAGTTCTTATATATATAAATGTTTGGTGTATAGAAACGAGATTTTAGCTTCCTAATTATAACATATTTAACTACTGGTATGCTGTATTCATTGTTGTTATGCACTGAAATATGGGCCTTTGCCAATTACTGTAATTGTGTTTGTGCCAAAAAAATATTTGTATTTATATTTGTATTTGTATATTAACCGATTGCGAATAATAGACATTTGCGGAAACTAGGTCTATGCCTAGGATTACACTTTAGACTTACGATTACAGGTGACAAAAACAAAGGGTCATCTCAAAATACAAAAACATACCAACAAAACATATACAAACATAGCAAATAGTGTCATCTAAAAAAAGAAAAAGAAGATGTAAGCAACACGTTAAATTTCATGTGTCCGAAGCTCTTTTCTGGATTTACCATCAAAACCGCACAAAGCCGAATATTTGAAGACAATGATTTATAAGGACTGAATGTGTAGATAGATGTATGATAAGTACGTCTGAATCGTACGTGACAACTCTACAATAGATTTATCAATCGTATCACCAGAAGTGGTGGTGATACATGGCTTGTGTACATTCTGGCTATACAACTCGTCTAAACATCAACCAAACAATGCTAGACCTGTGAATTTGCCTATCAGCAGGAGAAATAGACTTTCCCGCGAAACAGGCCATTTTAATGCAATGGTTTGTATACAAAAACCAGCAAAAATCTTGTTCATATGATACTCTACTGCACGATTACAAATTTGTATCTGCAACTGTTGCGTCACCGACTTAAATAAAATGTGATTTTTTTTTACAATTTCTTCTCGCTTGCTACAGCTACACTTTTGATTTTTTTTTTATCCCTATCAATTAATTGAATAGATTTGCGTATAAACTGTGTGTTGACATGAACAGCGATCAATGCTTTTGATTAGGAACATTTGGTCGCCCCCCCCCCTCCCCTTATCGTTGGTTGAAATCCTCTTTGGAAAATTGCTGGATCGACCCCTTCGTCGTCAGTGCACTCTATATACACAATTCAATGAAAATAGTACTCGGAACAGGGGTTCAATTTAGCTCATGTTTCGAGCATACCAGTTCCACCTATGTTCATGGAGGATAATTAATATCGACACCTTGAAATAAAAACCGTCCATACTTAATGATTCCCAAGATCTTTTTATAATAAAGGCATGAAAGAAAACTATTTGTATTTTACATTGTAACTGAGTGTGGCAAACAGTCTAAAATATATATCCGACACAGAAAAGTGCGTGGATAACTGTTGTTTTTTTTTTTTGTTTTTTTTTTTGGGGGGGGGGGGGGGGGGGGGGGGGTTCTCGAATAGTTGTGATTTTTTCTATTGAAACCAAAAACGTAGACAGTAGTGTTTGTCCTTTTCATGAAAAATAAAAGATTTCAAAATCTTACCGAACGGCAAGTGAAATTTCATGATGAATAAAAAGCTCAAAAACACCCGTCCGCTGTATTTCCTCATTCTCTTTAAATCAAAAACAAATAGAGAAAGTATGTCTAAGCATAAACATGCTAACAGGCTCCATGGTTGATTGCAGCTTTCTTAAGCTTACATCAAGTATTGCTGACTGTTTTTCAGCAATTGTCCCTAGCTTCTGCAACGACAATTCAATATTTTGTGTGTCTCAGGTTAAATTGGTTTTAAAAATAATGTTTGTTCATTCTATCATACTTCGTACAATTGCAGCGTTTTCAAACTTAGTTAATACCGTATACAATAATTAATGTTAATACATTGCTGCAAATATATTTGGAAAATAATAATTGTTCATTTGTCGTTATATTTGTTTTGATCGACGGTTTATTTTTACACTTTGAGAATGTCCAAGATTTAAATGCTACCTGTAAGTGTACTTGTTATCCTAATCGTAGGTGTATGACCGTTTTTGCAAATGTCTAATACTGTGTGTATACAAATATTTTAAATCTATTTTTAAACTATGTTATATTTATCATGTTTATAAAAATAAATGTGGTGGAAAACCTCATTGAGACAGTAGTATAAACAGAAAGTTAGAAAATACTTGTTTTATTGTGTCATAGAGATAACAGTTGAAAGACCATCATTTAAGAAACAATAAGTTATTTTGAAAACAAACCCAAAGAACTTTATGTCTGTGACCAACCGGTAAGTAATATTTTATAATCAAATACCCGTTTATTGTTATTAGCGTTAGTATCACAGCTTATAATTCAAATAACCAAATAGCAAATATCAAATTTATACAAAATGATAAATTGACGAATTAATAGTGTTTATGAAAATATACTTTAAAAGGTATATTTAATTTATTCAAACTTCAAAATTTATAAATACTATTGATTTTGCTGTCAGATAGATACGTGTTTTCATCACAAACGCAATCGTTGAATAACTACTCTTAAATTATGTTTTTCATAATTCTCTGTTGATAAAGGAATAAGTTCGAGAAAATAAATAGTTTGGTCCTAAAACACTTCATTCATAGAGTTCTATTTTCATTTTCAATGAGTGGAAACTAAATATTTTACAAAACAGGCAAGTTTTTTGCTGTCATTGTTATGGACAACACATAAACAATAGCTAGTAACAGTATATATGTATTCATTGTAGCATAGATAATTTTATAAATATTTATGTGGAAAAATAAGTAAATCAAGAAACATAGAAAAATAACAGGAGTCTGTTGTTCATAAGTTCTCGATGTTGCTATATGTCTTGTTTGTTTTTCGTTTGATGAGATTCAATTATTCATGTCATTGGTTTACTTGTTTTAATAGTTTCAAATGGTGACATGTTTGAGTCCTTTTTATATAGCAAACGAAACAAAAAGTGACCAACACTTGCATATTCACGTCGTTAAATTGGTTGTTATTACATTTACAGTCTTATGCTAAATATTGGCCGCGCATACGGCGAAAGCATTTTTTATCGAGCCTGCGACTATTGTCACAGAAAGCTTCACATCAGGATAGTGATCAGGCGGCAACGGCGGCGGCGGCGGCGTTAACTAACTTCTTAAAAGTTTTAAGTTGAAGAAGGTAGAAAACCGGATTGCTTCATACTTTGTATAAAGATGCCTCTTTTATTATGATAAACAGGAGATATATATTTGATATGTGCGTACCTTGCAATGTCCTCGTGCCCGTCAGACAGTTTTCACTTCACCTCGATCTCATTTCACGGATCAGTGAACAAGGTTAAGTTTTGGTGGTCAAATCCATATCTCAAATACTATTAGCAATAAGTCTAGTATATTTGGTGTATGGAGGAATGTAAGGTCTACATGTCCAACAGGTTGGTGTCATCTGACCTTGACCTCATTTTTATGGTTACAGTTAAGTTTTTGCATTTTAGTCTGTTTTTTTATACTTTATGCAATAGGTTTACTATATTTTGTGTATGAGATGGTTGCAATGTGTAAATGTCCATCTGGCAGGTGTCATCTGACCTTGATTTGATTTCATGGTTCAGTGGTCAAAGTTAAGTTTTTAAGTTTTTGGTCTTTTATTCTAATACTACATGTACTAGGTTAACTATATTTGGTGTATGTAAATTTTTGTATGATGTACATGTCAGTCTCGCAGGTTATATTTGTCCTTGACCACATTTTCACTGTTCATTACTCAATGTTAAGTTTTTGTGTTTGAATTTATTTTTCTAAACTATATATAGCTATAAGCAGTAGTTCAACTATATTTGTTGTATGGAAGGATTGTAAGCTGTATAAGTCTGTCTGGCAGGTATCCTCTGACCTTGATCTCATTTTGGTAGTTTAGTGGTCAACGTATGTTTTATGGTTTAGTTTGTTTCATAGATACTATAAGCAATAGGTCAACTAATTTAATGCATATAATGTTTGTAAGGTGTACATGTCTGCCTGACATCGTTCATCTGAACTTATTTTCCTGTTTCATTGGTAAAAGTTTGGTTTCTTGGTTAAGTCTGTTTCTTAGAAACTATAAGCAATAGGTCATTATATTTAGTGTATTTCATGATTGCAAGTTGTACATATATTTCTCGTTTGGCTTATCTGACCTTGATATCATTTAATTTCTTGGATCATGTTAACTTTATGTGATAGTTGTCGGTCGAAAGCTTTATATTTCGAACTATCAACATACTATCAATGGTTAGTAAAGAAGGCGATACATTTCAGCGTGTACACTCTCGTTGTTCAAGATATACCTTCCTAAGTTTAACTTAATCAAAAAGCCGTAAAAGCGCAGTCATACTATTTAAAAGAGGTTACTTTTCCGGATATGGCTCACGTTTGCTTTACAGTATTTGGAAACTTGTTGCCTCATTTAGATAGCAATAAACAGTTAGGAAAAAATATTAAAATTTTCCCTTAAAAATTTTCCCATCCCCTTTTCATTGCTTTCTTGCAATATTAAGCTTACTGTTTGTGTTATATATGTGCATATGTATGTTATCAGAATCTTCCATAAATTTTCTATCCAGTATATAAAATGGTAAAATATAATTTCTTTTAGGTGTATCCATTGCAACAATCTGCATTTATTTGTTATAAAATATTGCAAAAAGGGAGGAAAATATGTCACATATTAACCCAAAGTTTGACCAAAAGTAGAATTTCAATTGCTTGAAGTCATACTTTTTCTAAAACTGTTTACAATCCCAATCCACTATAAATAAGTATGTTTCAACTATATATGATTAAAAGTTATATCAGCATACAGCAAATCTTCAATATAAGAAAGGTAATAACTCCCATTAAATGCAACGTAGCCTCCCAACAAAAATGTATGTTAAGACATGTCATAACTTCACTTGAGTGCAATCATTTTGTCACTATCTACTACGGTTTCTCATAAATGTGATAAAATGCCTAAATCAAAATTTCGAACATGACTGTGACCGTGCACTCATTTTTTTTATCAAGGCCCAACGACACCACTTCAAAAAACCTGGATTTCAATTACCTATAGTTTACAAGTTATACATACATATCACTTATATCAAAACAATAGGGGGTACATATGGTGTTTCTTGTCACTCCGGTCAATATCATTTTCCATATCTTTAAGATGTAACAAACAATTGGTAAAAAATGTGTCTCTCTTTGAAGGTTTCGAAAGAGAAGTGGACACAAGAAAAACAGTGTTTAGAGAGAAAACTCTTAAAGAAGAAGTGTTCGATTGAACAGGGTCAGTTTCAAAAGTAAATACACTGTGCAATATCATTAACCATAGATCTAAACGACATTTTATGGAATAGCAATACTATGCAAAAAAGTAAATTAGGCGGGAAAAGAAAACCATTGTTCAGAGAACAATTGCAGATCTTTCCTTCTGAAAAACGTTAACTATTGATATGAAATTTTTTCAATCTGTTTTTTTTCTTCTTTTTTAAATATGTCATTTATAGTGTCAGATGATGACCTATTGTAGAGATATTATTTTTTATACCCGGTTACAATGTTGCCTATTAACCAAACAAAACTTTTTATCCAATATTTTACATTAAAAGAATAAAAATATTCAATTTTATTTTATCAATCTCTTATTAAGCCCTATATTGATAAATATATTAGTGACAATGTCTGCATTTATGAACAATTTGGTTTTGTATCTGTATAAATCGTCATATCAACGCGAGATTTCCATAGCAACAACTAGTTCGTTTTAAGTTAACAATTGAAGTGCATTTCAAAAGGGGTTTCAGTATCACTGAGAATAATCTTTAAACTTGAAACGCAAATTAAAGGATTTTGATCAGTACGTAGTGCAGAAGTGCAATTTTAATATCTTTTATTTTGGTGTTTCAACGGTAACATAGGAACTAAGCCATGAAAAAATAGTTTGCTTAGAAACCATCTTAATTCAGATATATCTAAATGCATATTTTTATATAAAAGAGAGGCGGAAGGCACATAAAGAATATCATAAAACGAATTGACATGGGTGTGACAAAGAATTAAAAACGACCAAAAGACAAACAACAGTCCATAAAACACAAAATAGAAAAATAAAGACTGAGCAACTCGAACCCCATCATAAACACGATGTGATATCATGTAATCAACAAGGGTCCCGCTGAGGTGATTAAACACGGTGAAAATGTCGGCAAATTGTTTTGTACACATCGAGATAGGCAGATAAGATTCATTGACAGTTTATTTCCCGACCAAAATCAAATACATGGATACATAAATATTTTATTGACACAAACGTGTTATCAATTAATGGTTAGGACCTAAAGTATATATGATAATGCTTACGGACATAAAAGAATGAAGCGTTGCATACTAAAAGGTCATGATATTAAACTACATATATATAAATCCAGTACTTAATATATTTAAATAATGTGATAAATACGAAAAAATGAAGTTATAAGGCTGAATTATAGTTCACCGGTGGTTTTTTTTTAAATATAATATCAATTTTATTCGGTACCGTAAAGAAGAAATAGATTTTTGTGCCATTAACTAACCTAAATTTTTCTTGTTTAATGCTATAAAATCAATTATACAATTTCGTTTTGTTATTGTTAGTCCTTAAACATCCCCATTTCGGTTGATAAATGTTCCTTGGTCATATTTTCTAACTGCATTACAGTTCGGAATCACTAAATTTCATTGCATCAGTTATTTCTAAAACTTTGACAAAAACATATTCCTAAAACAATTATTTAAAGCAATTATATACTACCTTAACACTGCATGCAACGGAGAAACTCAAATTAAGTTTTAACTTACACAATGTACAAGCAAACTGAGAGACCGTTTAATAGTAAGCATTTTACGACCAGCTTTCGGTAGTATAGATAAAAATACAAATAAAATAAATCTGCTGAATATTCACTATAATATCAGTTGTTTAAAAAGGCAATCTGTATACTTGTTATGAGAATACAGGAATGAATTTTGTAGGTGTCAGTATTTTGTTTAATATTTCTTTGTTCAGGAAATCTAACAGATAAGACAAAACTGGTGTAGAAGACTCATTGTAAAATACAAAACAACTGCCTATATGTAAGCAATGTACGCAACCACAGTGTACATCTTATTATGATTTTAATAAATTTACAAAAAATATCAGCAATACGAAATGATTGATTTCCAAAAACATTTCCTTCGGTGGAATTTATAATTTAAAATTATTTAAAGATATTTAAAGTCAATATTGATCGGTGACGTCAAACGGATTTAAAGGCTATGCCTATATTACTATGTATGGTTGTACTCCCATCGTTTCATTCATTTTATTTATAAGCCATTCACAATTATCACATTGTTCCACGAAACAAAGTACTAGTATTCTTGAATTACTAACACAAATTTCTCTTTGGTATTACATACATACTTGATTTCAGAAAGTGGAAACTACAAATAAGAGTAACAATTATTTCAATTATATTTCAGAAAGTGGAAACTACAAATAAGAGTAACAATTATTTCAATTATCTATTATACTTTATAAATCAATACAGACATTCTGAAAAAATATAAACCAACGATAATAAACCTCAAACACAAAATCAGGAAAAATTGTCTTATCTCGAAATATTTCCAACGTATTTTTCATATTAGCACTTTATGAATCCTTTGACAAAAGAATGAAAACACAGTAAACGTTTGAAAATGTAAAAAAATATGTATTCATCAATGAAAATAACCCTAGATTTTGGCAGTTAACATTAAGATAGAGACTATCAGTTTTCCTCCCTCATTAACTTTGTCAAACCTTCTTGGATTCTTATCAAAATTGGACAGATAGAATTTATGACCCTAAAACAAAATGTAAGAAAATATCCATGTAGAGTAAAACAATAAACGCTTCTTTTGTTCATTTTCCCGTAATTTGCCGATGAATGGACTTCTGCCGTGGTCACACAGTGTACTCCAACATTTAAACTTAACTCTATAATTACGATCCTATTGATTAATATTAATGATTACACATAGTTTATCAAATCAGGTTGTGATGACTGACATGCTAGTCAACGTAAGTCTGGTTTTGAGTTAAGTATCTTTAAGCATTTATTGAGTATTCAACGAAGTTAAACTAATAGAATAAAAACAATTAAAAAAGTATTATTCATTAATGTTTATGAGAAAAAAAATAGTTACTGCTAAAATAAAGCACGATAAAATTAATGGGTCATTTGATTGTCAGTAGGTGTGGGATTATGTATATACAACTCGTCTAAACATCAAACCAACAATGTTAGATCTAACATTGTTGGGTTGATGTTTAGACGAGTTGTATATATATAAATGTTATCAATAAATGGTTACAACCTATAGCATATATGATAATACTTACGCGCATGAAAGAATGATGCGTTGCATACTGATAGGTCATGATATTAACTATATACCGGTATATACTAGTACAAATGCAGTACTTATATTTAGATAATTTGATATTTAGGAAAACTGTTAAAGTTATAAGGCTGAATTACAGTTTACCACTGGTATTATTTTTTTTTTATATAACATCAATTTTATTTTCTAACAGTACGGATAAAACGTTGACAGCTTTATGATATGACATACATATGACCAATAACTATATGATGTTTGGTTCCATAAAGCAGAAATGGATTGTTGTGCCATTAACTAACCTAGCTTTTTCTTATTTAATGCTGTGAAATCAGTTATACAATTTCGTCTTTTTTTTATTGTAAGTCCTTAAACATCCCCATTTCGGTTGATGAATGTTTCGTGGTCATCTTTTGTAACTGCATTACAGTTCTGAATCACTAAACTTCATTGCATCAGTTATTTCTAAAACTTTGGAAAAAACATATTCCTAAAACAATAATTCAAAGCAATTATATACTACCTTAACACTGCATGCAACGGGAGAAAACGCATATTAAATTTAAATTACACAAATTATAAGCAATTTAAGAGATCGTTGCAATAAGCATGCTAGAACAAGCTTTCGGTAATATAGATAAATACAAAAAATCTGCTAACTATTCACTGTCAATTGTATAAAAATGCAATCTGTATACTTGTTATGAGAATAAAGGAAGAACTTTGTAGGTGTCAGTATTTTGCTTAATATTTCTTTGTTCAGAAAATCTAACAGATAAGTCAAAACTGTTGCAAAATGCTAATTGCAAAATACAAAATAACTACCCATATTGAAACAACCATAGGGTATATCTTGTTGTGATTAAGATAAATTTACAGAAATTATCAGCAATACCAATACATTGATTTCCAAAAATATTTCCTTCAATGGAATTTTATAATTTTAAGGATTGAAAGATATGAAAAGTCCTTATTGATCGTTGAATACATACAATTATAGTCTACAATAGACAAACAGATTTAAAGGCTAAAAAAGGGAGAAGGTTTGGATCCATTAAAACGTTTAATCCGCTGCAAATGTTTGCACCTGTCCTAAGTCAGGAATCTGATGTACAGTAGTTGTCGTTTGTTTATGTAATATATACGTGTTTCTCGTTTCTCGTTTTGTTTATATAGATTAGACCGTTGGTTTTCCCGTTTGAATGGTTTTACACTAGTAATTTTGGGGCCCTTTATAGCTTGTTGTTCGGTGTGAGCCAAGTCTCCGTGTTGAAGGCCGTACTTTAACCTATAATGGTTTACTTTTTAAATTGTTATTTGTATGGAGAGTTGTCTCATTGGCACTCACACCACATCTTCTTATATCTATGTATATTTTACTATACATGGTTGTTCTCCTTTTGTGGCATTCATTTTATTTAAATGTCATTTACACTTATCACGTTGTTCCAAGAAAAAAGGTATTCTTGTATATCTAACATAAATATCTCTTTGGTATTACATTACTTGATTTCAGAAAGTCGAAACTTACAAATAAGAGTAACAATTATTTCAAATAACTCTTTTTACACTTTATAAATAAATACAGACATTCTGATAAAGTTTAAACCAACGATAATAAACTTCAAACACAAAATCGGGAAAAAGTGTCTTATCTCGAAATATTTCCTACGTATTTTTCATATTAGCACTTTATGAATTCTTTGACAAAAAATGAAAACACAGTAAACTTTTAAGAATGTAAAGAAATATGTATTCATCAATGAAAATAACCCTAGTTTTTTGGCAGTTAACATTAAGATAGAGACTATCAGTTTTCCTCCCTCATTAACTTTGTCAAACGTTCTTGGAGTCTTATCAAAATTGGACAGATCGAATTTATGACCCTAAAACAAAATGTAAGAAAATATCCGTGTAGAGAAAAACAATAAACGCTTCTTTTGTTAATTTTCCCGTAATTTGCCGATGAATGGACTTCTGCCGTGGTCACACAGTGTATTCCAACATTTAAACTTAACTCTATTATTACGATCCTATTGATTAATATTAATGATTACACATAGTTTATCAAATCAGGTTGTGATGACTGACATGCTAGTCAACGTAAGTCTGGTTTTGAGTTAAGTATCTTTAAGCATTTATTGAGTATTCAACGAAGTTAAACAAATGGAATAAAAACGATTAAAATAGTATTATTCATTAATGTTTATGAGAAAAAAAATAGTTACTGCTAAAATAAAGCACGATAAAATTAATGGGTCATTTGATTGTCAGTAGGTGTGGGATTATGTATATACAACTCGCCTAAACATCAACCCAACAATGTTAGATCTAACATTGTTGGGTTGATGTTCAGACGAGTTGTATATCTTACATTGTTGGGTTGATGTTTAGACGAGTTGTTTATATATAAATGTTATCAATAAATGGTTACAACCTATAGCATATATGATAATACTTACGCACATGAAAGAATGATGCGTTGCATACTGATAGGTCATGATATTAAACTTGATACCGGTATATACAAATGCAGTACTTATATTTAAATAATTTGATATTGAGGAAAACTGTTTAAGTTAACTTATAAGGCTGAATTACAGTTTACCGCTGGTATTTTTTTTTTTATATAACATCAATTTTTTTTTCTCACAGTACGCCGTCAGATAAAACGTTGACAGCTTTATGATATGACATACATATGTTCTTCTCAAAAATGTTATGATGGTATGATACTAAACCCCTAACGGGACGGATTGTGCCTGATGTTCATATGATGAAATCATAATCTTTCAGTCAGTTTAATTGAAGTCTGGAGCTGGCATGTCAGTTAACTGCTAGTAGTCTGTTGTTATTTATGTATTATTGTCATTTTGTTTATTTTCTTTGGTTACATCTTCTGACATCAGACTCGGATTTCTCTTGAACTGAATTTTAATGTGCGTATTGTTATGCGTTTACTTTACTACATTGGTTAGAGGTATAGGGGGAGGGTTGAGATCTCACAAACATGTTTAACCCCGCCGCATTTTTGCGCCTGTCCCAAGTCAGGAGCCTCTGGCCTTTGTTAGTCTTTTATTATTTTAATTTTAGTTTCTTGTGTACAATTTGGAAATTAGTATGGCGTTCATTATCACTGGACTAGTATATATTTGTTTAGGGGCCAGCTGAAGGACGCCTCCGGGTGCGGGAATTTCTCGCTACATTGAAGACCTGTTGGTGACCCTCTGCTGTTGTTTTTTATTTGGTCGGGTTGTTGTCTCTTTGACACATTCATCATTTCCATTCTCAATTTTATATGACCAATTACTATATGATGTTCGGTTCCATAAAGCAGAAATGGATTGTTGTGCCATTAACTAACCTAGCTTTTTCTTATTTAATGCTGTGAAATCATTTCTACAATTCCGATTTTTTTTTTATTGTAAGTCCTTAAACATCCCCATTTCGGTTGATAAATGTTTCGTGGTCATCTTTTGTAACTGCATTAAAGTTCTGGATCACTAAACTTCATTGCATCAGTTATTTCTAAAACTTTGGAAAAAACATATTCCTAAAACAATAATTCAAAGCAATTATATACTACCTTAACACTGCATGCAACGGAGAAAACGCATATTAAATTTAAATTACACAAATTATTAGCAAATTAAAGAGATCGTTGCAATAAGCATGCTAGAACATGCTTTCGGTAATATAGATAAATACAAAAAAATCTGCTAACTATTCACTGTCAATTGTATAAAAATGCAATCTGTATACTTGTTATGAGAATAAAGGAATGATCTTTGTAGGTGTCAGTATTTTGCTTAATATTTCTTTGTTCAGAAAATCTAACAGATAAGTCAAAACTGGTGCAAAATGCTAATTGCAAAATACAAAATAACTACCAATATTGAAACAACCACAGGGTACATCTTGTTATAATTAAGATAAATTTACAGAAAATATCAGCAATACGAATACATTAATTTCCAAAAACATTTCCTTCAATGGAATTTTATAATTTTAAGGATTGAAAGATATGAAAAGTCCTTATTGATCTTTGAATAAATACAATTATCTTCTAGAATATACAAACAGATTTAAAGGCTATGTATATTTTACTATACATGGTTGTTCTCCTTTTGTGGCATTCATTTTATTTAAATGTCATTTACACTTATCACGTTGTTCCACGAAAAAAAGGTATTCTTGTATATCTAACATAAATATCTCTTTGGTTTTACATACATACTTGATTTCAGAAAGTCGAAACTTACAAATAAGAGTAACAATTATTTCAAATAACTCTTTTTACACTTTATAAATAAATACAGACATTCTGATAAAGTTTAAACCAACGATCGCAAACTTCAAACACAGAAGTAGGTAAGAGCGTCTTTTATCTCGAAACATTTCTAATGTATTTCATTTTAACATTTTAATTTATGAAACTTTCATAGATGCTTTTTTTCTAACAAATTGAAAAGACAGAATACAGAGTAAACTTTTGAAAATGTTAAAAAGATATGTATTCATCAAGGAAAAATAACCCTAGTTGTTTTTGGCAGTTAAAATTAAGATAGAGACTATAAGTTTTCCTCCCTCATTAACTTTGTCAAACCTTCAATAAACATTTCTTTTGTTCATTTTCCCGTGATTAACCGATGAATGGACTTCGGTCGCGGTCACAGTGTACTCCAACATTTAAACTTAACTCTATTATTACGATCTCATTTATAAATATAAATGATTACACATAGTTTATTAAATTTAATAGTTTTGATGACTGACATGCTGGTCAATGTCAGTCTGGTTTTGAGTTAAGTATCCTTTGGAATTTATTGAGTATTCAACGAAGTTAAACAAATTAAATAAAAACGATTAACATAGTACTATTCATTAATGTTTATGAGAAGAAAAAAAATTCCTGCTAAAATAGAGCACTATCAAACTTATTTATCTTTAATGGATCATTTGATTGTCAGTAGGTGTGGGATTATGTATATACAACTCGTCTAAACATAACCCAACAATGTTAGATCTAACACTGTTGGGTTGATGTTTAGACGAGTTGTATATCTATCATTGTTGGGTTGATGTTTAGACGAGTTGTATATCTTACATTGTTGTGTTGATGTTTAGACGAGTTGTATATATATAAATGTTATCAATAACTGGTTACGACCTATAGCATATATGATAATACTTACGGACATGAAAGAATGAAGCGTTGTATACTGATAGGTCATGATATTAAACCATATACCGGTATATACAAATGCAGTACTTATATCTAAATAATTTGATATTTAGGAAAACAGTTTAAGTTATAAGGCTGAATGATAGTTTACCGCTGGTATTATTTTTTTTTATATAACATCAATTTTATTTTCTAACAGTACGGATAAAACGTTAACAGCTTTATGATATGACATACATATGACCAATTACTATATAATGTTCGGTCCCATAAAGCAGAAATGGATTATGCGCCGTTAACTAACCTAGCTATTTTTTGTTCAATGCTGTGAAATCAGTTATACAATTTCGTTTTTTTATTGTAAGTCCTTAAACATCCCCATTTCGGTTGATAAATGTTTCGAGGTCATCTTTTGTAACTGCATTCCAGTTCTGAATCACTAAACTTCATTGCATCAGTTATTTCTAAAACTTTAGAAAAAACACATTCCTAAATCAATAATTCAAAGATATTATATACTACCTTACCACTGTATGCAACGGAGAAAACGCATATTAAATTTAAATTACACAAATTATAAGCAATTTAAGAGATCGTTGCAATAAGCATGCTAGAACAAGCTTTCGGTAATATAGATAAATACAAAAAATCTGCTAACTATTCACTGTCAATTGTATAAAACTGCAATCTGTATACTTGTTATGAGAATAAAGGAAGAACTTTGAAGGTGTCAGTATTTTGCTTAATATTTCTTTGTTCAGAAAATCTTACAGATAAGTCAAAACTGGTGCAAAATACTAATTGTATAATACAAAATAACTACCTATATGTACATAACCACAGGGTACATCTTGTTATGATTAAGATAAATTTACAGAAAATATCAGCAATACGAAAACATTGATTTCCAAAAACATTTCCTTCAATGGAATTTTGTAATTTTAAGGATTGAAAGATATGAAAAGTCCTTATTGATCGTTGAATAAATACAATTATCTTCTAGAATATACAAACAGATTTAAAGGCTATGTATATTTTACTATACATGGTTGTTCTCCTTTTGTGGCATTCATTTTATTTAAATGTCATTTACACTTATCACGTTGTTCCACGAAAAAAGGTATTCTTGTATATCTAACATAAATATCTCTTTGGTATTACATACATACTTGATTTCAGAAAGTCGAAACTTACAAATAAGAGTAACAATTATTTCAGATAACTCTTTTTACACTTTATAAATAAATACAGACATTCTGATAAAGTTTAAACCAACGATCGCAAACTTCAAACACAGAAGTAGGTAAGAGCGTCTTTTATCTCGAAACATTTCTAATGTATTTCATTTTAACATTTTAATTTATGAAACTTTCATAGATGCTTTTTTTCTAACAAATTGAAAAGACAAAATACAAAGTAAACTTTTGAAAATGTTAAAAAGATATGTATTCATCAAGGAAAAATAACCCTAGTTTTTTTTGGCAGTTAAAATTAGGATAGAGACTATAAGTTTTCCTCCCTCATTAACTTTGTCAAACCTTCAAGAAACATTTCTTTTGTTCATTTTCTCGTGATTAATCGATGAATGGACTTCGGTCGCGGTCACACAGTGTACTCCAACATTTGAACTAAACTCTATTATTACGATCCCATTGATAATTATTAATGATTACACATAGTTTATTAAATTTAATAGTTTTGATGACTGACATGCTTGTCAATGTAAGTCTGGTTTTGAGTTAAGTATCTTTAAGAATTCATTGAATATTCAACGAAGTTAACGAAATTGAATAAAAACGATTAAAATAGTATTATTCATTAATGTTTATGAGGAAAAAAATAGTAACTGCTAAAATAAAGCACGATGAAATTTATATACCTTTAATGGGTCATTTGATTGTCAGTATGTGTGGGTTTATGTATATACAAGTCGTTTAAACATCAACCCAACAATGTTAGATCTAACATTGTCGGGTTGATGTTTAGACGAGTTGTATATCTAACATTGTTGGGTTGATGTTTAGACGAGTTGTATATATATGAATGTTATCAATAAATGGTTAGGACATATAGCATATATGATAATACTTACGGACATGAACGAATGAAGCGTTGTATACTGATAGGTCATGATATTAAACTATATACCAGTATATACAAATGCAGTACTTATATTTAAATAATTTTATATTTAGGAAAACTGTTTAAATTATAAGACTGAATTATAGTTTACCGCTGGTATTATTATTTTTTTCTAACATCAATTTTATTTTCTATCAGTACGGATAAAACGTTAACAGCTTTATGATATGACATACATATGACTTATTACTATATAATGTTCGGTTCCATAAAGCGGAAATGGATTGTTGTGCCATTAACTAACCTAGCTGTTTCTTGTTTAATGCTGTGAAATCAGTTATACAATTTCGTTTTTTTCTATTGTAAGTCCTTAAACATCCCCATTTCGGTTGATAATTGTTTCGTAGTCATCTTTTGTAACTGCATTACAGTTCTGAATCACTAAACTTCATTGCATCAGTTATTTCTAAAACATTGGCAAAATCATATTGCTAAAACAATAATTCAAAGCAATTATATACTACCTTAACACTGCATGCAACTAAGAAAACGCATATTAAATTTAAATTTGCACAATTTATAAGCAATTTAAGAGATCGTTGCAATAAGCATGCTACGACAAGCTTTCGGTAATATAGATAAATACAACAAAATCTGCTGAATATTCGCTTTGTCAATTGTATAAAAATGCAGTCTGTATACTTATTATGAGAATAAAGGAATGAACTTTGTAGGTGTCAGTATTTTGCTTAATATTTCTTTGTTCGGAAAATCTAACAGATAAGTCAATACTGGTGCAAAATACTAATTGAAAAAATTCAAAAAATCTACCTATATGTAAACAACCACAGGGTAATCTTGTTATTATAAAGATAAATTTACAGAAAATATCAGCAATACGAAATAATTGATTTCCAAAAACATTTCCCTCAATGGAATTTTATAATTTTAAGGATTGAAAGATATGAAAAGTCCTTATTGATCGTTGAATACATACAATTATAGTCCGGAATATACAAACGGATTTAAATGCTATGTATATTTTACTATGTCATCAAGGAAAAATAACCCTAGTTTTTTTGGCAGTTAAAATTAAGATAGAGACTATAAGTGTTTCTCCATCATACACTTTTTCAAACCTTCAATAAACATTTCTTTTGTTCATTTTCTCGTGATTAATCGATGAATGGACTTCGGTCGCGGTCACACAGTGTACTCCAACATTTAAACTAAACTCTATTATTACGATCCCATTTATAAATATTAATGATTACACATAGTTTATTAAATTTAATAGTTTTGATGACTGACATGCTAGTCAATGTAAGTCTGATTTGAGGTGAAGCATCTTTGAGAATTTATTGAGTATTAAACGAAGTTAAACAAATTGAATAAAAACGATTAAAACAGTATTATTCATTAATGTTTATGAGAAAAAATTTAGTTACTGCTAAAAAAAGCATGATAAAATTTATATATCTTTAATGCGTCATTTTATTGTCAGTAGGTGCGGGATTATGTATATACAACTCGTCTAAACATCAACCCAACAATGTTAGATCTAACACTATTGGGTTGATGTTTAGACGAGTTGTATATCTAACATTGTTGGGTTGATGTTTAGACGAGTTGTATATCTAACATTGTTGGGTTGATGTTTAGACGAGTTGTATATCTAACATTGTTGGGTTGATGTTTAGACGAGTTGTATATATATATATATATATATATCTCAGTAGCATTGGTTCGAATCCCGGTGAGGGAAGAACAAAAAATTTGCGAAAGCAAATTTACAGATCTAACATTGTTGGGTTGATGTTTAGACGAGTTGTATATACATAATGTACACAGCCATATATCACCATCATTGCTGGTGATCCGAAGTCTAAATCTGTTGTAGAGTTGTTACTGACTCAGACGTACTTATAAATATAATAATTTGTTTTGACTGTATCTTGCATTAATTTGTAGGATCCTTTACTATAGACAATTGAGCTGAATCTGTAACAATAACATCTCCATGCCTTATATATCATGTACTGTAGTACGACGCTAGATTAAAACTGACGAGGAAAGGTAACACACGACCACCGAAAGCTTTGTTATTGTGAAGCCCATGTGGTCGTGTTGTCTAGCGGGACGGCTACAGTGCAGGCGATTTGGTGTCACGATATCTCAGTGGCATGGGTTCGAATCCCGGCGAGGGAAGAACACAAATTTGCGAAAGCAAATTACAGATCTAACATTGTTGGGTTGATGTTTAGACGAGTTTTATATACATAATGTACACAGCCATGTATAACCAGCATTGCTGGTGATCCGATGGATAAATCTGTTGTAGAGTTGTCACTGACTCAGACGTACTTATAAATATAACTATGTTCTGTGACTGTATCTTGCATTAATTCTTAGGATCCTTTACTATAGATAATTGAGCTGATCTGTAACAATAACATCTCCATGCCTTTTATATCATGTACTGTAGTACGACGCTAGATCAAAACTGACGAGGAAAGGTAACACACGACCACCGAAAGCTTTATTATTGTGAAGCCCAGGTGGTCGTGTGGTCCAGTGGGACGGCTACAGTGCAGGCGATTTGGTGTCACGATATCTCAGTAGCATGGGTTTGAATCCCGGCGAGGCAAGAACAAAACATTTTCGAAAGCAAATTTACAGATTACTAACATTGTTGGGTTGATGATTATATATATATATATAAGTATGTCTGACCCAGTGACAACTCTAAAACAGATTAATCCATCGGATCACCAGCAGTAATGGTGATACATGGCTGTGTACATTATGGATACCTAATAACTAATATATCAGGGAAACTTAGTTCAATGCTGTACACTAAGTAAATTGTTAACAGCAATAGAGTGCAATAAAATATATTATCCACGTTAAAAAAAAATTATGTATAAACAACTCGTCTAAACATCAACCCAACGATGTTTAGACGAGTTGTATATACATAATGTAGAAAGCCATGTATCACCATCATTGCTGGTGATCCGATCGAAAAATCTGTTGTAGAGTTGTCACCGACTCAGACGTATTTAAATATATAGATTCTACTACTGCATCGAGTGTTATACGATATTTATTCCACTCGAGACAGTTCAATTTTCAAATTTGAAACGCAAGGCTTGCCCGAGCATTTTAAATATTTAAAATTTAACTGTCGAGAGTGGATAAATATCGTATTACACGAGATTTGGTGTTGGAATCAGTTTCTCTAATGATTTTCTAACATTATGTTTCGGCTTTCAAACTTTTGTATCTGGGCGTCACTAGTAAGTCTTATGTGGAGAAAATGCACTTCTGGTGTATTACAATTTTAAACTTGGTGCCTTTTGTTAGCTATTATTCGTGTGTTTCTTTGTCAATTGTGTTCTCCTATTTATTTATATTGTTGTCCTGTAATGTTGTGTTGGCATTTTAATGTTAAATTTCTCATGGCCATAAAAAAGGGAGGTTTGGCATGCCACAAAACCAGGTTCAACCCACCATTTGTTCCTTTAAAAATGTCCCGTACCAAGTCAGGAATATGGCCATTGCTATATTATAGTTCGTTTCTGTGTGAATTACATTTTAACGTTGTGTTTCCGTTGTGTCGTTTGTTTTCTCTTATTTTTGAGTGTGAATTCACATTACTATAAGACGTGTCACGGTACTTATCTATCCCAAATACATGTATTTGGTTTTGATGTTTTATTTCTTATTCTCATAGGATTTTGTCTAATACTTAGTCCGTTTCTGTGTATGTTACATTTTAATGTTGTGTCGTTGTTCTCTTCTCATATTTAATGCGTTTCCCTCAGTTTTTGATTGTTACCCCCATTTCGTTTTTTGTCCATGGATTTATGAGCTTTGAACAGCGGTATACTACTGTTGCCTTTATTTCTCAAGTATGATACTTTGATGCGGTTATAAGTTTTTATTTGACTAAATTATATAATCTTCCCCTCATAAACTGTACAAAACCGAAGTGTTATGGGTAGGTTTTTGTTTTGTTCATTTTTCATTAAAGAAATTGCAAATTTGTGGTTTTGTGACTGTTTGTGAAAATTTGGTAATTTTTATATCTGTATAATATTATTTTATGACTTGTCTAAAGAAAATTTAAACCACAAAAAGATGAACACATTCTTAATAATTTTCATTAAATTTGAGATTTTTTACCGCGACATGTTGAAAAATTCAAGAAATGGTCAAGTAATGAATTACGAAATCTAGATTATGGCTTGATAATTCTGGTGAATAGAAGCGGTAAAGTCATAATTTTGTATCAATTTTTGTTGATATTTCTGCCTGTTTTGCAGAGTTATCTCCCTTTTCAATACAAATCTCCATAGGAATTTTAAATGGTGATTTTTTTAGTCTTCCTCAAGTAAGATTTTATGGGACTTTTTTCTGTGTATATTTTTGGTGTAATGCTAAAGATTAAAACTTAAAAATCTTCTGTTGCAATTTCTGGAAGGTAAGGGTCAAATTTTTGCTAGATTGACTGGATTATCAGCCCAACAATGTAATATCTGTAAATTTGTGGCCTTCGGCGATTTTTTTTTATATCAAAGATTTTAAGATATGCAAAGTCATTATTGATCGTTTAATGCATACTATTATAGTATGACATATTCTAATGGATTTAAAAGCTACGCATATATTTTTCTGTCGATATTTATATTTATATAACGATTCCATTGATAAATATCAATGATTACACATAGATTATTGAATTAGGTGTTGATGACTGTCATTTTTTGGGAGGCTATTTTGTACTGTTTAGACTATTTTTGCGTATTTATATTAATACCTTATCACTGTTTTGAATGGCTTATTCAATCACTGTATTATTTTTCCTTCTTCTGGATTTATAATCAAAACCGAAACCGTTCGTGGAAAAATGATAAAAACTCTATTTGAATAAAGGTATTAAATATTTCTTGAAGGAAACATATCCTTTACATGTTTAAGGTTTTGAATAAATCTTCTTTTGAATGGTCTCATTATTCGATTGACATATTTGATCGTCGCTTGTTGTTTTTTTTTTTGTATTTAAACCCGTATGAAGACCTATTTTTAAATCTGCGTCAATTAATCTGTTTTTTTTTTTCTTATTTGAAGTCATACATTTTCTTCTCATTCTATTTTCATGCCACTATAACTTTAATCAAGTTCGATGTTGTATCTATATAGCACGAATAGTTAATACATGTAATGAGTCTTTTGTAGACGAGACGCGTGTCTGATGGAAATATATATAAAATCTCAATCTGGTATCTATGATGAGTTTATTTATTAGTGAACTGTCATAACAGAATTTAAGTCATATATTTTGATATTGTTACCTTGGAGCATCCTGGGATAATTTAAAAAAAAATCTAACACATGTACCTGTTTGATTAAGCTATATGCAAATCTTTTATACCAAATTAATTGTTTTATCGTCAGCCCTAAAATACCCAAATGAAATGCGCTTGTTAAATGTTCCATGATTGACTTCCGTAACTGTAATTGTTCACTGGTGCTAAAATGATCAAGGTAATCCGCCAGATTATCTGTACGGTTTTGGTGTGTGCGTACGGGTGTGTGTGTGTGTGTGTGTTTAATAAATCACAATTGACCTCCTTATTGAAATAAAAGCCATTAGAATTATCGGGGAGATAATCGTTACTCCAAAGGAACCAATCACTAGAAAGATAATCATAACTGTAGACAATTTCAATGATAATAGTTCATGACTTAATGATAAAAAAGATGATATCAATGTCATTTTGTTTATGCCAAATTTTTGAATATATTCATTTCCAGCTCAAGCCGATCATATGTCAGGTCAGGTCGTCTGGTAAATCCATTCATTTTGTTAGCATATTGTTAAATTATCTTATATACTGAAAAACTGAAATTATCACCGGGCACCTTATTCACTGGGGTAAAGCTGATGACTGTAACCCATATTAGTCTGCCTTTAGAGCACAAATTAAGATTTCAATCTGCTTCATCTGGAACCATACACATGGGCTCGATTACCGGATAGATATGTTTAATTAATGTTTTTTTTTGCTGCAACTTTTTGTCGTATCGCTGTCAATTTGTATTAAAATTTTAACATCGTTATCAATAAATATTTATGTATTCATACGAGAAATATACAATTTAATATCATTGTTTAAACTCAAAATACGGCAAATAGTTGAAGAGAAATTGATTAATCATATTTGTATCCGCCAACCGAGCCCCTATTGAAACAAACTCACCAAAAAGCTATGAATACAAATATAGATATTTCTTAGAATTGACGGTTTTTTGTGACCCAAATAGGCTTTCGTACTGTACTATTTCTAATTATGAATGCAATTCATTTAAATAAATATAATTTAACCTTGTAAATAAAAGTTCTCAGTAAACTCATCAAGATAAACGGCATGAACTATAATTTGTCTAGTCACCACTAGGATTTCACTGTATCTTAACTACCCCGGCAAGTTCATCTTGGCTTTGATAGTACGTGTATCTTATATCCCGAACCATAAATACTCAGTATAATTCAAGAGAATAAGGTAAATGTATATTTTGCTACAGCTGATTTGTAGATATTTTTTTAAGTTTGCTATGTTTGACAATAAAAGCATAAAACGTTGCACAATTCTCAATATATAGTTGGTTGTAAATTTAAACTATTGACCCACTCTAAACAAAAAATCAATATGGGTGCCAACTTGAAAGTATGCCAATCAGTCCGAATTTCACAACCAGTTATAAATTAAAGCAAATAATAATAATTCCGAATCTTTTTAAACATATGAAATGCAATCTAATGTTTCTAGTCGCATGCCGTGATATATTTTTTTTATTATTACAGAAAATTCCAAAAATGGGCACAAAAAATTGAACATGAACGAAACTGAGACTAGATTTTGTTTATATTTGTTTTGTCTATCGAATTGCACTACACAATTTATACAATATTCTAGGGATTGCGTTTCCATTAAACATTGATATATAGGTTCAATCCACTATTTTCTAAATATTACGAAAATACATGTACCAAGTCAGGAATATGACAGTTGTTGTCCATTCGTTTGATGTGTTTGAGCTTTTGATTTACACAATAGATAACGGATTTATCTGTTTCAGTTTTCCCTCAGAGTTCGGTATTCTTGTTATTTTACTTTTTATTTTTTATAGCTATAGTACCTAGTTTTTTGCCAAATAAAGGCAACAGTGGTATACCGATGTTCGAAACTCATAAATCGAAAGAAAAAAAAACACATTCGGGTTACAAACTAAATCTGAGGGAAACGCATTAAATATAAAAGAACAACGACATAACATTAAAATGTAATACACACAGAAACTAACTAAGCATTAGACAAAATCCGACGAGAATAACAAATATAACATCAAAACTAAATAGTTTTTTACATGAATTTGAATTGGAAAAGTACCGTGACACGTCTTATAGTAATGTGAATTCACACTCAAATATAAGAAGAAACAAAAGACACAACAGAAACACAACGTTAAAATGGAACACGCACAGAAACAAACTATACTATAACAATGTCCATATTCCTGACTTGGTACAGGACATTTTTAAAGACAAAAATGGTTGGTTGAACCTGGTTTTGTGGCATGCCAAACATCCCGCTTTAAAAGCAATGTTAAATATATAACATTATAAAGACAACATAACATTACAGGACTTCAATACAAATAAATAGGAGAACATATTGGACAAAGAGACACACGAATAATACCTAACAAAAGGCACCAAGTTTAAATATGTTTATTGATTAGACCCTATATAAATGATATATATTGATTTTGACATCTTATGTTAGCCGTCTCTAGAAAAAGCCGCGATTAAAAAATTTCTAGGTCGATCCATTTTTATAATTGTGAAACACCATGTACTACTACCATCCAAAATTTGTTCTTTTTGTCATCGAACCCACAATTTGTTTACTGACTTAAATGAAAAAATGAATCGATGTTTGAATCAACCAATCAATCAACTAATCAACAAATCAGGAAATCAGGAAATGAATCAATGAATCAATGAACGAACGAACAAACGAACGAATGAATGAAAGAACAAACAAAGGAACAAACGAACGAAAAATCGAAAGAACGAACCAACGAACGAACCAACCAACCAACCAACCAACAAACCAACGAACGAACCAACCGAAGAACGAACGAACAAACGAATGAACGATATAACGAACATATAAACCAACGAACGAAATAAAGTACAGTAAACACAAAATATCAAAGATCAGTCAATAAATCTAACAAATATGAGATAATTGGCTCCGAAGACTCATATTAAAAGACAAAAACAACAATATTCAAACCAAATAAAACAGAAAATAGAACAACACGGAACAATTTTCTTTCAATTATATTTTCCTGCAACAGAATTTTTTATTCAAAGAATTTTTAAATATAATATATGTCATTATTGATCACCAACTAAATAATAATTATTCCAGTATATTAAAGGCATATTAGGTTGTATCTATATTTTTCAATTAGTCCCCGTCGTAGCATTCACTAGATTTTATCTTCCATTTCCGAAGAACATGTTTTCAACAGTACCTTGTATATCGAACATTAATTTCTCTCTTGTATTACATGCATACCTAGTTTCAGACAGTGGGTACTTCCAAATCTGACTAATAAGTATTTAATTCATCTATTTTTAGATCACTATATAACATAGACCGTATGGCAAACTTTAAACAGCATATCTTTACCTTCAAAAACAGAAGTAAGTAAGAATCTTTTATAAAGGAACTGAATGCCTTTTTTTGTAAATTTATTTGGATATAAAAGCCTCAAAGAAGAAGATATTTCCGCGCTTTATTCTAAAAACATGCGCATGATAAACGTTTTTACAATACTATAAAATTACTAGAAGAAGCATTCAATACTTATATTTATATTTTATTGCTTTGATCATAAATATACGATTTCGATCAAGATTTTCTTGTATTCACTTGTACACTTTCACTAGGATTTCACTGTGTCTTAAGGTAAGGTTTGCATGAAACCTGGATTTTTTTCTTAGTGATATTGTACAAATATGATACATCATTTTGTTCAGGGAGGAGTACCCAATCATTTAATGAAAAAAAATCGAACATCGCCCGTCCCGTTTTTTTCAGGTGAAAAGCTCAAAATTTCGATTTTTGACGATTTTTAGGGAAAATTGTATTTGAATTCTTCTGAAATAATAATGTATGCGAGTGACTATAAAAAAATAAAACTGAATAAAACATGTATAAATAGTTTGTGGTCCATTCATTAATAATAAATTTTAATTAAAAAAATCATATAAAAGTTCCTAAAAACAAGATTTTTCAATTTTTGGGTTAAAAAACCCGTTGCCATGGTAACAAAAAGCCAAAAATATCCCTTTTCTGGGTACACCGTTTTTGTAAAAAAACTGTGAACATAACGATTTAACTATTTGCATTATAATGAGCTAATAAAATTGATATGTTCCCGAACTCGTTTTTACGGTAATGGGCGTTATGCGTTCATCTTGTCATTTCTGTAAAACAAAAAAATAGATATTTTTTTTGTTGATCTGCAAAGAAGAAAGTCATCTTTAAAGCATCTTTTAACAAAGAATCTTTTAACAAAGAATCTTTTTGTCTTGTAACTTTTTGAGATTGACCATAATCAATGAGAGAAAACAGTGATTATTTTAGGGATGACATCAAAAGATCAATGTAGGATAAAAAACTTAATTCAAATATTTTAGGGGTGGGGGGATAAAAGTTGCTGCAAGTTTTGTTAATTTGACATGGATTTTACATATATCCATATTGGTCAATCAATTTTTCCCAAATTAAGTTTAGAGGGGGAAAGGGGGTGTCAGCGAACAAACTATGTGAATTAAGTTTTTTTTTTATCCTGCATTGAACTTTTGATGTCGTCCCTTAACTTGTATGCCCACCTATCAGTCGGAAGGGGAGGTGATTAGCTTTGGTCATACTTGTGTATTAATACATGTAGAAAATGTACAAGACACTGGTTTTGAGGGAAACACTTATATTCGTTCAGTGCTTCAAACTGTAATATTTTGAATCTAGGAAAGCATTCAAATTGCCATTAAAAGTAATTAAAATTGCTTTATTGCCCACGTCTGGTAAATTGTTTGTATGCAGCAAATGGATGAAAAGACATCCGTTTTGACTAGTTAAATCATTTACAGCAGCCATGTTTATTCCATTCATTTAAATCTAGACATCTACAAATGTTATTCAAATATGATCAAATATGTATGACTTAGCATGGAAAGCATTGCAGGAGAAAGATAGATTACTGGTATGATTTGTCCAATTGTTACACATGATGTTCAGATTTGGGGTCTTTGACCAAACAAACAAACTACATGCTCCTATACATGATAAAAGACGAAACAGACAATGGCCTGGGAATACAAATGACAGTCGTATATGTATTGTTCATATTTAAAATAAGAAATGTAGCTATGTAGACCCGTAATATGAAAATCTTCCACATACTTTCAAATAAATTAAAATCACTTCAATGAAGTTCCCAGGAGTAACGGCACTGTAGTTGAGGAGTCCCCACCGTCAATTTGTGATTTGATGTTCGCAAATGCTGTTTTACCGTCGACGCGTAGGGGAGCCAGTTAAACGGAAATTTGCAACCGTCAAATCAAAATTGATTGTGGCTACTCTTCAACCACAGTAATGTAAAATAAAACGTTAGAGCTTGGAATAAATGGGGAATGTGTCCATGGGACACTGATGATGCCCCCTTTTGTATAAACATAAAACATTATAAAGCATTACGTATAAATTTTATAACATTTGGTCGAAGCAACTAAAGGTAGAGAACAGAAACGAAAAATTCAGAAACGACCTCAAAAAAATACTCAGGCCGAGCGTCGTCACTACTTCATTATGATCTCATATATACAGTGAAAGACTAAAAACTAACAATTTCCCATATTTTATAGTGCATACGTACATGTGTAAAGACACATGTTACCATCCTTGTTTTTAGATAAAATTGATTCAAATTTGACTAATATACATAGACGTTTGTTTGATAAGAGGTTGTAAAATGTCCGGTGGCAAATAGACCAGGCATGTTCAGGACGACACAATACAATAGTTGTGTCTAATGCATTCATAAAAAAATACTATAAGAAACATTCCGCCAGTTGTAAAAGTGATTGATAAAATAACACATATTTCGAATGATGTAAACGTGTGGGCTGTGTGCGTATTTTGGGACTAATCTGCTAACTGTACATTTGAAAAGACCAAGTTCAACATTCTGTCATTCGTAAAAATTATGCAATAAAAATATCTGAGAATATATATATGCATCCTCTGTAAGTAAAACACATGGCGCATTATGTAAGTTCCAACCATTTTAAACGAAATTGACTAAAAGTGTCACAAAAATGTGACGTTTTTCACTCAATCCTGCGTTTCTATAAATTGTATTTATACTTTATAAAAATCGGAAACGGCGTGCATCAGACTTACAAATTCAATGAAAGAGACAGCGTTCTTGGAGCAGAATAAACATCACTTCTATCTTGTGAAAGGAGATCAATTTCTATTGAAATGAGCTTCCCATACATTTGTTTTAAGGTTTTACGTTGGGAGACAAGAGTAAGGGGACGTGAGAAAGGAGAAATATATCCCCTGTCCGACCCCTCATAAATCTAGAACTGTAAAAGTGACGACATCAAAATTCAAATTTATTCTGTGTTTTTGTGGTAAAATGCATTGTGCATAAGTTTTATATCAGTTTGTTGATGCTAACTAAAGTTAGAGAACGGAAACCAATTTTATAAAAACAGACGTACACTATGGTACGTACGTTCGGATGGACGTACAAACAGACAAGGATAAAACTTAATACCCCCTTTACTAAGGCGGGGGCATCAAAATGTACAATTATGAAATAAAATAAAATTCCGCGAAACTTCATGAATGGTTTTTGCACAAAGACGTTATGGCTAAACGTGACGTCATATAAATGAAAACTAACAAACTGAAGGTCATAACGTTACTTGTACGATTCAAATTTTGATAAAATTACATCAAAACGGCGATTTTGAGGTAGGTGTTGTTTTATTTTTGATAATATTGTAGTTATCGAACATTGGTCAATCAAAGCAATTCAAAATGGCGGGTCCCTCCTTTTTTCAATTATTTGAATTCGAGTTATCTCCCTGTGTACGCAAACCTTACCTTAAGTACCCTGGCAAATTTTTTTTTGTTTTGATAGTACGTGTGCTATATTTGCTGTACTGTTACAGACCACAGTGTGAGATGGTATATTTTCCACAACCGTTCTAGATATATGGAGACATAAATATATGGACGTTACCATTATGGCTTAGAGTAACTTACTTTAAAGTTTCTAAATTTTTCATTGATGTGCGCACATTCGACGAGAAAGATTATGCAAACAAATTAAGATTTTAGAGCAACTTAATGAATCTCCTGTACATTTGTTAATATTAATTATTTAGAATTAAGTGTTCTTACCAAATTTGTTTAGTATAAAGTGTTGACTATCAATGACGCCCGTTTGACCAGTAATTTTCTTGTACACCAGAATGGATATTCCATTCTAACAAAGAAAGATTCAATTCCTATGATTGTTTCAAAATGATTATCTTGAACCATGAATGCTCAATTTTATTCAAGAGAATAAGACAAATGTACATTTCTAGTACAGCAGATTTGTGATTTTTAAAGAAAAATCGTAGGTTTTTCAAGAAAAACATAAAACGTTGCACAATTGTAAATATATAGTTGTGTAAAACTATTGACCCACTCTAAAATATCCAATATCACTGCCAATTTGAAAGTGTGCCAATCCGTCCAAATTGCACAGCCTGGTATAAATTAAAGTAAATTATAATCAAACGGAATCTTTAAAAAAGATATAAAATACGATCTTATGTTTTTAGTCGCATGCCTAATATTTTTTCAGAATTGCGAAAAATTTCAAAAATGGGCACAAAAGACTAAACATGAACGAAGCTGAGACTAGGTATTGTTTATATTCATTTTTTCTATCGTATTGCACTATACAGTTTTTACATTATTGTAGGGATTGCGTGTTCATTATACATTGAAATATAGGTTCATTCCACTATTTTCCTCATACGAAAATGCATGTACCAAGTCAGGAATATGACAGTTGTTGTCCATTCGTTTGATATGTTTTAGCTTTTTGATTTACACAATTTGATTACGGATTTTCCGTTTGAGATTTCCTTCAGAGCTTGGTAGTTTTGTTATTTTACTTGTTATTGCCAACTTTTGTCTATGGATTAGACCTTAGAAAAGTGATAAATTTTGATTTTGATAAGTTAGCCGTCTTGGAAAAAGCCGCCATTTAAAATTTCTAAGTCGATTCATTAAAAAAAAATTTGAAACACCATATGTACTAATACCATCCAATTTTTTTTTCATTTGTCATCGAACCCAAAATGTGTTCACTGACTTGAATGAAAGAATGAATCGATGTATGAATCGGCCAATCGATTGAATAATCAATAAATCAGTTTATCAGGGAATGAACCAATGAGTTAATAAACGAACAAACGAACGAACGAAAGAATGTACGATTAAAAGAACCAACAAACGAACAAACCAACGAAACAACGAACCAAGATAAGAACTAATGAACGAACGAACGAACGAAGAAACGAAATTACTAATCAAATTACTAGAGCAGCTTTCAATACTTATAGTTAAATTTTATTGCTATAATCATAAAACACTGTTTCTATCGAGTCTTTCTTGTATTTTTACCTGTGCACTTTTATTTGGACAATGTTGTCGTCTTGAATGTATAATAATAATAATAATATCTTTATTTAAAGAGAGTACTAGTTACTCATTTGGATTAAACCAATTTTCAATAAGGCTCTCTACATACAATGTTAACAATATGAATAAAACATTATTAAGCTACTATTACACACATGTAAACAATAGACGTATATAAAGTAATATTAAAACAACAAAAAACACCTATTGTATACATTGTGGCTTAACTTTTAAATTTAACACTTTTATAATTAAATGACTTGTAAGAGTTTTTGAATGCAGATATACTTTTTGATTTTTTAATTTCACTGGACAGTGAACTCCACACTTTTGGACCACTTAAAGAGAAACTTGGTTTGTATAATTCTGTATTTGATTTAGGGACAATAAAATCATCCGATGATGAAAGTCGAGTATTGTACGTTTGCTTACTACTTGTAGGCACAATAAGATTGGATAAATATTTTGGTGCCAGTTGTGTTAAAGTATTCTCTTAGTAACAGGAATAATTCCAGATTCCTATAGGTTGAATTTCTATAAATATTGACAATGCAATTTCTCATAGGAACTCCTTTTACGGCTAAAACTGTACCACTTTTACTATGAAGTTTTGAAAAAAATCTTATCCTAGAAGGTCAAAATATAGGGCTGTGCGGCATATTTTCAACGTTTATATGCCCTGAACTTCTCAGAGTTTAAACTTACACTACTTTTCTTAACTACCCCTACCTCGAATGAAAGGTTACCACAGATTTCAATGTAAACAATATGCACGTGTTTATTTACTGGTAACATTCCCAATTTCTGTCTCTGCGATATGGAACACAGAGAGCATAACTGGGAACCAGTATGTGAACAAAATTATTTTTCTATGAATATTCAATTACT
Organism: Mytilus edulis; assembly: GCA_019925275.1. Taxonomy (NCBI): domain Eukaryota; kingdom Metazoa; phylum Mollusca; class Bivalvia; order Mytilida; family Mytilidae; genus Mytilus; species Mytilus edulis. The sequence continues at coordinate 44,103,003 of CM034360.1, read as the reverse complement.
CCCCAAAAGAGGCGTGTTTTGAGAAACAGCTGTATTTACAAAGTGCAACCTATACAGACATTTATTCAAATAGAAAACTCTCTAAAATCAGTTTTTCTCACATTAATACTCATTTATCAGAATTAAAGTCTTAAAGAAATCACTGTGTATACTCATAGTTTTTCTTTACTATACATTTGATACCCCCTCCCCTGTTTCAATTTTTTAAAGAATTTGAAAACAAGACTTGAATTATTGCCAGCTTACCCTATTTGCATATTTTCTGATAAAAAATGCCTAGAACCTGTTAAAACCTGTTTTGATAACATATTGAAAGCATATCAGAATATCATAAATGTAATGTTTAGCAGTCAATCATTACAACATTCAAGATTATATAAAGTATCCAATCCAGCCTCTATCTCCAGTCCACATCTTACTGTATGCCTATTTGTCAATTAAAGAACACATTTTCTGCCTCAAATGGTCAATTTAGAATTCTTGTCACAACAGTATCATCTGTAACCATATATCTGACACAATTTAGCTACTATATATACTAGAAGTGTTCAAACAAAGCCATATTTGCAATAGTTGTATGTATGCAGATACCAGTCTGAGATATAAATTCACTTAAAATGTTGTAGAGATGACTGCTAACATCTGATTTTTGCATAACTTCCAAGCATAGTTATTGTTTTCTATATCAAGAACTTTAAAATCATAAAATCATAGCATTTACAAGTTAAATTATTTGTTTTATGACCCAGGGGTAGGCAATTTTTCTATGTTTTTTGCCCCTGGGGCCTCAAATTTCCTAAATCATTCTGCTGTTTCTAGCAATTTGGAATATTTAGTACATATTCAGAATAGAACACACTGTTGTAAGTTTTCTTGAGATATTTTTGTTTTTCTAGCTTGTATTTATTATGCCGTGGTGACAAAAAGCAGATTTAGGTGTTGCGGCTTACTTTTGGGTTATCGAAAGAACACAAATACCCCATAAATAATATTCAGGAAGGATCTATGAGTTTCAATGACTGCGAAGAGTAAATATAAGCACTTCTTAACAATTTAACTTACAAATATGCAAATATTATGATTTAATTTTGTATCCAGGACTTTAAGTAAACTATGCATACTGTAAACTGTGAATTTATGCTGAGTCATCATATTTAAGGCCCAGGATTCTATCAATCTTCATTAAATATTTATAAAACTTCTTATTTGAGTTAATTTCTTTAAAATCTGTGAAAAAAAGCACATTTGGTTAAATTCTGAATGTTCCCCCTTTTCACCCTATATACAGACATTTATTCAAATAGAAAACTCTCTAAAATCAGTTTTTCTCACATTAATACTCATTTATCAGAATTAAAGTCTTAAAGAAATCACTGTGTATACTCTAAGTTTTTCTTTACTATACATTTGATACCCCCTCCCCTGTTTCAATTTTTTAAAGAATTTGAAAACAAGACTTGAATTATTGCCAGCTTACCCTATTTGCATATTTTCTGATAAAAAATGCCTAGAACCTGTTAAAAACTGTTTTGATAACATATTGAAAGCATATCAGAATAGCATAAATGTAATGTTTAGCAGTCAATCATTACAACATTCAAGATTATATAAAGTATCCAATCCAGCCTCTATCTCCAGTCCACATCTTACTGTATGCCTATTTGTCAATTAAAGAACACATTTTCTGCCTCAAATGGTCAATTTAGAATTCTTGTCACAACAGTATCATCTGTAACCATATATCTGACACAATTTAGCTACTATATATACTAGAAGTGTTCAAACAAAGCCATATTTGCAATAGTTGTATGTATGCAGATACCAGTCTGAGATATAAATTCACTTAAAATGTTGTAGAGATGACTGCTAACACCTGATTTTTGCATAACTTCCAAGCATAGTTATTGTTTTCTATATCAAGAACTTTAAAATCATAAAATCATAGCATTTACAAGTCAAATTATTTGTTTTATGACCCAGGGGGTAGGCAATTTTTCTATGTTTTTTGCCCCTGGGGCCTCAAATTTCCTAAATCATTCTGCTGTTTCTAGCAATTTGGAATATTTAGTACATATTCAGAATAGAACACACTGTTGTAAGTTTTCTTGAGATATTTTTGTTTTTCTAGCTTGTATTTATTATGCCGTGGTGACAAAAAAGCAGATTTAGGTGTTGCGGCTTACTTTTGGGTTATCGAAAGAACACAAATACCCCATAAATAATATTCAGGAAGGATCTATGAGTTTCAATGACTGCGAAGAGTAAATATAAGCACTTCTTAACAATTTAACTTACAAATATGCAAATATTATGATTTAATTTTGTATCCAGGACTTTAAGTAAACTATGCATACTGTAAACTGTGAATTTATGCTGAGTCATCATATTTAAGGCCCATAAAACTTCCTATTTGAGTTAATTTCTTTAAAATCTGTGAAAAAAGCACATTTGGTTAAATTCTGAATGTTCCCCTTTTTCACCCTATATAGGTTGCATTTCTGTTAATATTGACAATGCAATTTACCATAGGAACTCGTTTTACGGCTAAAACTGTACCACTTTTACTATGAAGTTTTGAAAAAAATCTTATCTTAGAAGGTCAAAATATAGGGCTGTGCGGCATATTTTCAACGTTTATATGCCCTGAACTTCTCAGAGTTTAAACTTACACTAATTTTCTTAACTACCCCTACCTCGAATGAAAGGTTACCACAGATTTCAATGTAAACAATATGCACGTGTTTATTTACTGGTAACATTCCCAATTTCTGTCTCTGCGATATGGAACACAGAGAGCATAACTGGGAACCAGTATGTAAACAAAATTATTTTTCTATGAAGATTCAATTACTCCCCAAAAGAGGCGTGTTTTGAGAAACAGCTGTATTTACAAAGTGTAACCTTAAACAGTTCAATCGATGGTTTACGAATATCGTGTTCGTTTAAAATAACTATATCTGCCCTTATTTGCAATTTTAGTAAACTGTCAACTAAAAACTTGTTACAGTTTCCTCATACTGAACAACAGTTATCCAAATGTGGATTCAAGTATTTCTTGTTTCTTTTTAATAAAGCTAATGAAGAATTAACTTTTTTTTTATTATTTGATTAATTTGATCATACCAAGAAAGAGTGTTGTGAACAAAAATACCTAGGACTTTTTCACAGTGACTTTCATCAATCTTTTGGCCATTAATGGATACATTTCATGTGTCATTACACATCACAGACAGTTTTTGTTTTGAACCTATAGGTGTAATACCACCATTGATTTTCCCCTATTAGTCTTTGTTCAATTTGCACTTTTCAAAAAAATGTGCAGGATTTATCTTTGTTTCAAATAAAGAAATATTTGACATGAGTAAATTTTTATCCTGTCCAGTACATTGGAACAAAAATTCACATAGCATTTCATTGCATATAAGACAATTACCATCTTTGGAAGGTAGACAATTACATTTCTCCCCTTATTTTATCTTTGTACAAGGTTTAGTCACCATGTAACCTCAAGATTACCAAATATTCTATATAAAACCCATATAAAAAGTAAAGCTGTTTTGAAATACCCAAGACATATGTTTATGACACAGAAATGTTTTACATCAATAAAATGTAGGATTAATTACCTGAAACTGTCAAATTCAAGATATTATGTTTTTGCGACCTACTTTCGTATACAACTGGATGTGACGTACCATGATTTGATGGTATTACACCTATACACATTTTCTTAGTTTTTGACACATTAACTAACATTTTGTTTTCATCAACCCAATGACAAATATTTTCTAATACAACATTGAGTGTCTGACTTATATACCTTTTGTCTTTTCCAATTACATAAATACAAGATTATGATTAGAATTACACAAAGGCAAATCATTTATAAATATTGAGAATAATATAGGACCTAAAACGGACCCTTGAGGTACCGTACACCTTCTTTTAATGTAGATACATCTGAAAAGGTATTTGAAATTGATACGGCTTGATGTCTATCAGCTAAATACGAAGTAAAACAATGAATTGAATTATAAGAAAATTAATGTTTTTGCAATTTTTGAAGGAGCAGCTTATCATTTAGAAGATCAAAAGCTTTACACAGATCTAAAAAAAATGATTATTATTATAATGTCGCATTTTATTTGTGAAGATGTGGTAACATGCGTGTTACAGATTTTCGTTGTTATAAACTTACCGAAGATGAAGTATCTTTGCAAAATCTGTTTGGTACCATATAATATATACATACAGAGACTCAGTGTCAAGTTAGTTGTGCAGACATTGTAAGATAAGGGAGTTTTGTGGTCTTTGAGCCGTCACAGGTAGTCGTATGCAATTTCTTTTCAACATCGAAAAAGAAATAAAAATGTCTTTTACGTGAAACTGCGTGTTTTTTTGTTTTTTTTTAATATTTTAAGTTTCGAATTCTGCAGTGGTCATCTTTTAAAAAATACGTTAATTCTATGAATCTTTTAACGCAAATTACGATCATATGTATCACGAAATATTTACATCACTTTGTTTTATTAAAATGGTCCGACACCACATTTTCTTTGTGGTGAATTTCATTTGAACACATACACATTGAAAAAATAGCAACCTTGCGCTTTTTCAACAATAATTTTAGTGTGTGTACTACTTTTGGAAAAATATCAATAAATTATATAAAACGTCATCAAATCTAACTTTAAAATATGGACAATGTTATGCTTGGTCGGATCATGAATCAAGTTTGACACTTTCACACATAGAATGTTTACTTTTTCAAACTGGACCAAATCACTTTTCTATACAGAAATAAACAAGTTATAATAATTTGATAATATAAAGGTTTACATTGTTTACACAATACTTTTTTAGTACTTGACGTTTGTTCGTTTTATTAATCCACTCATGGATGTGCAAATCAAGTTATTGTTATTAATACATGTATTCAAATGAAAATCCAAGGATTTTCTCGTTTATACCGATTGTTAAAGCAGAAAGATGGTCTGGTCACAAGCATTGGTAATGTAATAATTATATTTTTGAAATTCCTTTAATATGCTTTTTTTCAAATTCTACAACTGAATTAGATATTTTACATATGACGTTTAGCAAACACAAATCAACACCCAATACTTCAAATGGTTACGCTCAAGGAGTACATTATTTACCCTACATTTGTATTTTTATTATTTGTTTACCAATGAATAAAATTTATACCCTAAGTTATCAAAGCATTTATATCTCGTTAATAAATCATTTCAAACAAAATAATGATACTATATATCATAGTTTTAAATTATCGCCCTTCATGATCTTTTCATTGTTGTGAGTTTGTATTAAAAATGGAATGACTTTCTCATATTAAAAAATGATTTTTTTTAACATATCAAACAATGGTTTTTGTATATCAATAAATTAAATTTTTATATTTATAAAAAGGAATAAATTTCGCAACGGCTTGCTATATCAAAGATCATGTTGGTATATTGCATTTTACGCGAGAAAGTCTGTCATTGCCTGAATGAAGGCTATTGTAAAATAAAACTGGATTTCTTAAGTTTTTGTTCTTCAACGGTTTCACAGAAAAGTAATAAGTTTAAAGTTACGTTTATGGAACACATTTGAGAAGCCAGTTCAAAAAATCTCTGATCAGTTTCTTTGCAGAAATTTTGTTTCAAAACCGATTAGAAATACAAACAAATATACAAATATTATTTTGCCACACACTCATCCACAATGAATAGTTAAGACCTTTTGCATATGATATAATAATATAAACATACACGATAAATCTGTTGTAGTCTTGTCACTAGTTCAGACGTACTTATAAATATAATTATTTCTGTGACTGTATCTTGCATTAATTTGTAGGATCCTTTACTATGGATATTTCAGCTGATCTGTAACAATTTCATCTTTATGCCTTATGTAATGTACTGTATTACGACGTTAGCATGGTTAGATTAAAGCTGATAAGGAAAGATAGACCCGGCCACCGACAGCTTTAATTTTTGTAAGCCAATATAAAAAAGAAGATGTGGTAAGATTTTCAATGAAACAACTGTCCACAAGAGACCAACATGACACAGACATTAACAACTATAGGTCACCGTACGGCCTTCAACAATTAACAAAGCCCATATCGCATAGTAAGCTATAAAAGGCCCCGATAAGACAACGTAAAACAATTCAAACGAGAAAACTAACGGCCTTATTTATATAAAAAGAAATGAAAGAAAAACAAATATGTAACACATAAACAAACGACAACCACTGAATTACAGGCTCCTGACTTGGGACAGACACATACATAAATAATGTGGCGGGGTTAAATATGTTAGCGGGATCCCAACCCTCCCCCTAACCTGGGACCGGGTACCTATATATTCCGACACAAAAAGACACAATGAACAGATCTGAGAGTACTCGCAGTTATCTTACAGCTAGTTCAAAGCCACTAACAACTAATAAAAAAAATCATGCATCTAAGACTAAACTATCAATCCGTACACACCCAACATCCAATGGATTTAGTGTAAAGACGTCATAAACAGCCAGAGAAAAACATGACCTGGTGCAATGCCAAGTTACAGGTATCGACAGATTGTAGATCCATGAATATGTATATGTATATAACATACTAGTAATATTTCGTTAGCTTTTAATTTACTGATAACAAATAAATATTTATACCAATAAAAACAATATTTCAATGATCTTATTACAGTGTGTAATAGGTAACCTTTTAGAATAAGTTTATTTAAAGGAGCGACACGTTTACATGGATCATTTCTAAATTTCCGGGCACGGTTAACAACATTTCCGTTAAAATGAGGATTTGCAATCCCGTTTGAAATAAGTTTTCTAAAGGTACAACCAAACTTCAAAACCAAATCTTTATATCTATGGAAAAAATTAGTAAAGGTTTTAAGTAATTGATGGTAACGATATCCCTGGTTTAATAATTTACCAGTAATACATAGATTACGTTCGTTGAAATCAAAAACGCCACAACAGACACGAGCATAGCGAACGAGTTGTGAAATATAAAAACCGTAAGATTGTGCCAAAGGAACATCACCATCTAAAAATGGAAAATTAACCATAGAGAACGAAAAATCGTCTCTTTTGTCGTAAATTTTAGTGTGGAGTTTCCCGTTTAAAACCGAAATATCTAAATCCAGGAAAGGACAGTTATTACCGAATAAATTTGATTTATTTAAGTTCCTTGCGGTACATTTCAGCAGTATATTGAGAAAATTAACGGGAAAATATCATCAAGATAACGGTAAGTGTTGTTGAATTTATCAATTAAATGCAATTTCGACGGGTCTTTACTGAGTTTAATCATGAATTGTGATTCGTAACAGTACAAAACAAGTCTTCTATTAAAGGGGGACAATGAGTGCCCATGGGGATACCTACAACCTGTCGATAAACTTTGTTGCCGAAACGTACATAAATATTATCAAGGAGAAAATTAACAACTTCAATCATTTCATTACACCTCCAGTAAGTATATCTAGGATATTTACCTTTCTCATTTGAGAAGAAGGCTTTAAATGAGTTGCAGTAAATATATTTGCATTCAGCTTTACTAAACGACCATTTTATTAAATAGGAAAAATTTTATTTAATAAGATAGTGTGGAAGTGTAGTGTAAAGAATAGAAAAATTAAAACTGTCAACAGAATCAAAAGGACCATCAAAAGCTCGTAATTTATCAAAAACATCCAAAGAATTTTTTACACACCAAAAATAGTTTATACCACTATGTTCATATATTTTATTACAATAGTCACTTCAATAGTAGTTAATGAACTAGTTAAGAGCATTGAAAGATTAGTTGTAGAACACTTACTAGAGGCCGAGATGAAACGATAGTTAAATGGATTTTTTGTGTAGTTTAGGTAGCCAATACATAGTAGGGACCTTCAAATGTTCAGAAAAAGACTTAAGCTTTGATGTGGTTGTGGTATGTTTGTTTACCGTGTAGTATTTACGGCATACCACCACCACATTGTTGGCTGCTTTGTCGGGCGGTACAAACACAAACCGCTTTGAAAGTTCTTGAAGTTTATTTCTTATTCTGGAAAATAGGTGTAGTATGTACTCTATTATTTACTTCTAAATTATTTTCAAAATGTGATATGTCTTATCTACCACATTCATACATTTATTTAAATAAGAATCAAGAGATTTTTCATCAGATTTTTCCCGTTTACACCACTTTTTTTTTTTTTTTTTTTTCTTTAAGTTTTTAATCTCTCTGTTCTGGACGATATTGAGGTCCCCTGTAATAACATGGCCATAGGGAACATATCTACACTTCGACGATGCACAGTTTCAAGTTAAGGGAGTATTAATATCTATATTCACGTCTGATGTAACCGACGTATAATTAAAGATTAAACTTCTGCTGGTTTTTTTTTATGTGTATGAAATTATAGGTGGTTCTATATTATCAAAATAGAGAGGTATAACGTTTTGAACGGTAGAGTCATTAAATATACTAGATAAGTTGATAAAATCAATACCTCTGCTAATATATTTAAATTTCAGAAAATGACGTTTATGATCTTCAGGTTTGTCGATACGCGGGAACAGCCTATGGTTGCAAAAAGCTGTAATTATACGAGATTATTCATACAGTGGGCTGAAGAATGAGATCGTGTCACACTCTTTGAAAATAAGGTGTAATTTACTAATGGGTATTTGACCCAGTTTACATAATAATTGATGCCTACAATTGTTTTTTAAAGTTGAAAGTACGTGTTGTTGAGCTAAGATTGCACGATTGTAAATCATTATAACGTCCCGATAGGCTTACCATACAATATGCTCAATAGAAATATCCCGACGTAAAGTTGAAAGTACGTGTTGTTGAACTACGATTGCACGATGGTATATCATTATTATGTCCCGATAGGCTTACCATGTAATATGCTCACCTGGAATTACAAGACGTACTGTTAAAACTACATGGTGTTAAGTCTGAATAGCACGATGTTATGTGATCAAAATTTTACGGAGCGATGATCATATATTGGGATGACATAAAACGACAGAGCGTACAGTTAAAAGTATTGAACGTTAAGTCTAGATAGCAGGATGTCATATTATTAAAATGTATCGATAGGCTTTTTATACAATGAGTTGGTTTAACACGACAGAATATACAGTTGAAAGAAGACAATATTAAGCTTAGATATCACGTTGTTAGAATTTTGATCAAAGTTTCAAAATATTTATTTGTAGGTGTCGGCATTTTGAAAATTGAAATTTTAGAAAGTTTATATTTAATCCCTTTCCACTTTGCGGGTGCGAGTGCTGCCTTCTAGCGGCATTGCCCTGCTCTTTTTCGAGATTTTCAAGGGTGTCTTTTACGTGCAAGAGATATGGCTCTCTCTTAACATGGGTCGGCCATTTATGGACTATCACTGTTAAGCCAAAAAAGGGAACCAGATTTTTTACATCTTACATTTTATCGCACAACAATCAACTTTCAGTTAAGAAAAAGAACACTGCAAAGTCTAAGCTTGTCAAAATGAGGCCAAGTAGTCATCACGTACCCAAGAACCCCTGCAGTAACTCGTTACAAGGAAAGATTTCTGTCCCTATTTCATATATCCTCATCTTCCAGTGGCATATAAATATGTCGATCATCATCATGAACAGACTCTTACATGTTCCATACCTGTTGTATATTATGTTAATTTGTTATCCTCTTGAACATGCATGTAATATTTGCCACTGGCAGCCAACAATCAATAATTTAGAACAGGTCGTTTCACAAAGAAACTAAGGTTTCAACTACCTTGAGCAAAGTGGTCCTGTTCTGTCTGAAAAAAAGGTTCTACGTTGAAGACCTTACTTTGACCGATAATGGTTAACATTTACAAATTGTGATTTGGATGAGAGTTTTCTCATTAGCACTCATACTAAATCTTCTTATATCTACTCAGATGAAATTTGATATTTAAACTTTCCTTTTGGACAAACACCTCTTAAATTGTTTCGGTTCTTATATTTACTTGACTTTCAAATATTCGAATATTTTCAGCGTTCCGTAGGTAAATGATTTACTTAAAATTCAGCGTTTTACATTGTCCTGGTTTTTCGAGAGCAGCATTGGTGAGTGGCAAAATTGGCAAAATCCATCGTGCAGAGATCGAGGCACTGACTCTCTTTACACGCCCCATTCTGACTGGACATATATGCGTACTTGTACTTTGCTCAAGGTTAATTGTCGTACAAAAACTAAATTAAATGCTCCGCTGAGCGCAGCATGATTCGACCGCAGTGATCGAACCCTGAACAGTTGGTGTAAGTTTCGACACATTATTTAAGCTTGATACAGTCTGAATTTTGATTGTGATCAAACTTTTGACATAATATAGGTTTCTGACACATAATAAATGTGATGAAAGATTTTTAAAGTTCGAAATGGGTTGAAATATTTGTATTCATTTTCAATTGAAATTTATTTGCTATTGCACAATAATGTGCAATCGAAGATTTCTTCCTGGTCCAATATTGTGCTATTGCACAATAGTCTGAAAATGAAGATGTCTTGCTATTGCGCAATTCGGTGCAATTGAAGATTTCTTGCTAATGCGCAATACTATGCTATAGCGCAATACTATGCAATTGAAGATTTCCTACTATTGCACAATAAAATTGAGAATGGAAATGGGGAATGTATCAAAGAGACAACAAACTAACTTTATAACAGACAACATCAGCAGGCCACCAATAAGTCTTCAATGCAGCGATAAATGCTCGCTCCCGAAGGCGTCCTTCTGCTGGCCCATTAACAAAAATACATACTAGTTCAGTGATAATGAACGCCATACTTAACTCCAAATTATACACAAGAAACTAGAATTAAAAATAATACAAGGCTAACAAAGGCCAGAGTCTCCTGACTTGGGACAGGCGCAAAAATTGCGGCGGGGTAAAACATGTCTTTGAGATCTCAACCCTCCCCTATACCTCTAGCCTATGTAGAAAAGTAAACGAATAACAATGCGTACATTAAAATTCTGTTTAGGAGATGTCCGAGTCTGATGGCAGAATTAAACAAAAGAAAATAAACAAAATAACAATACTACATATACAACAACAGACTACTAACAGTTAACTGACATGCCAGCTCCAGACCTCAATTAAGCTGATTGAAATATAATGTCTTAATCATATGGATATCGGGCATAATCCCTCCCGTTAGGGGTTTAGTATCATACCATCATAACATATTTGAGAAGAACATAACCCATGTCATTCCAACAACTGTTTTTCAAATAAATGTGTTTAGTTCCGATGCAAAGACCCATTTATTTAATATTTTACACAACATATTCGGTGTGTATCTCCTATATATCAGTATTTTTAGCTTTAATATACAAATACGAAATATGAATCAATAGAAAAATAGAAAATTTTAAGTAAAACAAAATATGAAAACTTATACCCCCCCCCCCCATTTTTACCTCCCCTTTAGTAATTACCCACAGACTCAATCCCAACTTCCCCTTTGTGGTATAGTTCATTTGGCCCCTAATTCCTGAATGTTTGTGGCAATTACCCTACATATTTAATCCCTGCCTTTCCTTTGTGAGACGGAACCTTGTGGTACATTTACAGAAAGATCCGTACACTAATACACAAGTTATCGTCTGGTAACTAGAACAATGCTTATTTTAACCCCTGTTGGACCCTAAATCCTAAACCCGAAATCAATCCCAACCTTTTGTTTGTGGTTTCAAACCTTGTGTTTAAATCTCATAGAAATCCATTCACTGAAACTCAAGTTATTGTCCGGAAACCAAGTGTCTTCGGATTCACAAACTGACATCTACCGGACGTATAACGGCTTAAATGGATGTTGAATGGATGTGAAACGGATGTGAAACGGACTTTTTGAAACGGACTTTTAACGGACGTTAAACGCGGGATAAAACAGATGATGAACGGATCTTAAATGGATAAATGTCATTGAAAATTTCGCGTCAGAAATTGGAATTATTGCTGTGTCAGATCTTTTGTGTGTCATGAATGCTAATTATTCATATATAATCTTAGAGTAAGAGAAAGTCTTCACTCTCAAGCATCTCTCATTCAGGCAATTCAAGAAACTACCCTTTGTCGGCATTTTGGGAAACAAACCAAGACCAATTAAACGGAAACTTTTTGAATAATAATGCGATTTACATGTATTTTCATTGCCACCTTTCATTTTTTTTTCGCATATCGTGTTTTTCCATTTTATCCGATACGATTTTATTTGTTGTAAGTTGTATGCGGTACTCGTCCGTGTGATGTATGGTACGTTTCCGTTTCTCGTACGTTGCACATTCTGCGTGTGTCCGTTGTGCTTTCGTTACACGTCTATTTTATTTTGTCAGTGCATGAACGGACTCCCAACGTATAATAGATTTGTCATTGTAAAACTTTTGTCCATCCGGTATCCGGTAAAGCGACCACAGTTTAAGAAGTCGTAGAGCAAAACAAAAATGAAATCAAAATTGAGGGAATTTTCTTTGAATGTCTAAAATGCAGAAGAAAATATAAACATAATTAACCGAAGCTATTGTGAGTTTTCACTGTTACTCCTAATTGTTGGGCGCTGGGGAAACAAAACAGTCAGAACTATTATTTAAACGCTCTGCTTATATAAGAGATTTTTTAAAAGTGAATCTACTTGTTTGATAACGGTTTTATGAGATAACAAAAATAAATCCATAGATAAAAAAAACCTTAAAAAAATTCAGGATACTGTTATCTCATGTAATGTCCAATTTGTTTATTAAAAAAAATCACTTCTTCTTTAAATTATTTATTTTGCAACTGAAAATGATTTTATATATTTCGTGCGTTTTATTCCTAATTAAGAATGATCATAATCAGATTCGTGCTTCTTGTTTTAACACGAATTATCCTCCTTTTGAGAAATATCTATTTTGTTATCAAATTGTTACCGCTTACAACTGCCATCCGTTTGACTTATTTCGGACATTAACTTCAACATGTTAAAAGAAACCGTAGCTGTACATTTTCATAATGTTTCGTTTCATTCCGCTTCTATTTCGTTTCGCAGTTTACAGGTACCACTTTTTTCGCCCCTTTTCTAATTTTGATATTTTCACCAAAAACTTTCAAAAATCAAACTTTCAAAAAGCGAAATAATCAAAAACTGCACGTTAAGAGTACTTTTAAAATTTGATCAAACATCTAAACTATCTAATCTAAAAACGATATTTAGAATTTTAAATTATTTGGTGAAAATTTCAAAACTTTTTAAAATTTTGAAATGATAATATTACATGGACTGTACTGTTACAGTGTAAATAGAAAGTAGAATAATTTATTTTTAGGTTATTATATTTCTAAATCATATTATTACTACGCACTATTTGCAAAATACCTTATGTCCTACATCGGCTTACCTTTCTTCCACCTTCGTGTAGTTTCGTGTCAAAATAATGTTTGATAAGCTTATCGTGACATAAAAATGATATAATTCGTGATATATAAGCTTAGCATCGTCTACTGTATATTCTGTCATTTTAAGTCACCTCATTGTATAAAAAGCCTATAGATACATTTTAATTATATGACATTGTACTATCTAGACCTAACGTTCAAAACTGTCAACTGTACGCCCTGTCGTTTTATGTCATCCCAGTATATGATTATCCATCCGTAACATTATGAAGACATAACATCGTGCTATTCAGACTTAACATCATGTTGTTTAAACAGTACGTCTTGTAATTCCAGGTGAGCGTATTGAATAATAAGCCTATCGGGACAGGTATACCATCGTACAATCGTAGTTCAACAACACGTACTTTCAACTTTACGTCGTGATCTTTCTATTGAGAATATTGTATGGTAAGCCTATCGAGACATTATAATGATATAAAATCGTGCAATCTTAGTTCAACAACACGTACTTTCAACTTTACATCGTGTTATATCTAGTGAGCATATTGTATGGTTAGCCTATCATGACATTAAAATGATATAACATTGTACAATCCTAGCTCAACAGCACGTACTTTCAACTTTGCGTCGTGTAATTTCTAGTGAGCATATTAAATAGAAAGCTTATCATGACATTATAATGATATAACATTGTGCAATCCTAGCTCAACAACACGTATTTCAACTTTACATCGTGTTATATCTAGTGATCATATTGTATGGTAAGCCTATCATGACATTAAAATGATATAACATTGTGCAATCCTACCTCAACAACACGTACTTTCGACTTTGCGTCGTGTAATTTCTAGTGAGCATATTGTATGGTAAGCTTATCGTGACATAATAAAGATGTAACATTGTGCAAACTTAGCTCAACAATACGTACTTTCAAATTTACGTCGTGTAATTTCTTGTGAGCATATTGTATGGTAGGCTTATCGTGACATAATAATGATATAACATTGTGTAATCCTAGCTCAACAACACGTTCTTTTAACTTTACGTCGGTTTATTTCTAGTGAGCATATTGTATGGTTAAATTATCGCGACATTATAGTAATAATATAACATAATGCTAGTTTAACTTTACATCGTGTAGTCTACATACAGTATGCTAATCCTCTCATGGCATTATAATGATATAACGTTGTGATATCTAAGCTTTACATTTATTAATTATAAGTCAACATCCTGAGTTCAATTTTTCGTTACATTTGTTATCCTAGCAACCGAAGAGTAAGTCTTTACTTTATTCAGTACGTTAACATCGTGTAATGTCAACTTGTCAATACTAGTATGTAGTTTCAACTCAACGTTACGTGTTATAAGCATATCATCATTTCACCGTGGCTTACCACGAAGCTTTCACAACATCAACACTTGAAGTTGCAGGTCAACACAATGCAGATTTAACTTAGCATTTTATTATTTAAAATTTTCATATTGATGATTTAATTTATCATCACGTTGTATCAACTTTACTTTGGAAGCTTCAGCATAACGTTATGTAAATCTCTAATATATGACAGCTGAGGCTTTCCATAAAATGTAGTTTTACACCGATTTCAAATACAAAAAATAAACGAGTATTATGTTGCCACAAAATGATTTACAATGAATTATTAAGACCTATTAGAAATAATCAGACACGATATAATCAAACGTGTTGGAATGGGATGGGTTATCTTATGCTTAAAAATTGATGAAGAAATGAAACTAGATACCTAACAGGAAGGAATTTCGAATGAGCATCGGACTCGGACTTCTGTTAACCTGAGTATACATCAAATATTAGTGTGTATTGTTTATTCTACATTGGATAGATGTAAAGGGAGAGGGTAAAGATCTCACAAAGAATGCTAAACCCCGCTGCATTTTGCGCTTTTCCCAAGTCAGAAGCTTCGGGCCTGTGTTAGTCTTGTATGGTTTTTTTTTTCTTTTTGTTCATTTATATATTTTGGAGTTTGGTGTGATGTCCATTTTCACTGAACTAGTACACATTTTGTTGAGGGACTGGTTGATGCCTGCCTCCTGGTGCGACATTTTCTCGCTGCGTTGAATGCCCATTGGTGGCTTCCGGATGTTTTTCTGCCTTTTGGTCGGGCTGTTGTCTTCGAAAGATTTCCCATTTCCATGCTCAACTTTACATACTATAAATCGTATTATTAAACTATTCCCTATTTTTGAAAACTCTGATTTAAAGGAAGACATGTAGAGTAATAATGATGATCTATTGTTTACCAATAGCGATGATTTTGCAACCGTGTTAATATTATGTTGCAATTCATTTTCTTGTATTTCTCACAGTATAGTAGGAAATATAATGTAAAGTATTAAAATCCTTGGTATTAATCAGTATCGCAAAGGAGCTTCTATTTATTTAATTAACCATCAACTAATCCCGATATTTTTATGGACAAATAAAACACAAAACACATCTACATGTTTAAATAAGCTGTATGCTATTAATTGGTTAGAAATCTTATTATGACAATCCTTTTTTGTTTTATCGTAAGTCATTGAATACCCCAATCATGCAACTCGGTTGCTTAATCTTTCTTGGTCATCATTTGTTACTGCAATTTTTCAAATTAGTCATCGTGTGTTTCATTGTGTCATATATTTCCGAATTTCAGGAACTTTAGGGGAAAAGAATTTCATAGAACACAACCCAATTTTAACTACTCAAAACTGCCTCTGTGGCTATCGCCTTGTCCTGTTTCCCAAGGTTAGTTAGGGTTGGTGTGTCCTTGACATTTCCCAGTTTTCATTCTCTATTTGTTTTAAACTATAACATGTATAACCAATGGTTTTAATTGGTAATATAAATGATAGCCGATTACAGCTATAGGATGTGATTTAATCACTTTCTTTCAATGTGATTATTGCGTCCTCTTGTAACTAGGAAAATTAAATTGATCTTGTCGCTTTCAGTGTTTTCATTTAAAAAAATGATTAAATATAACTTATATGGCAAATTTGTTTAGAAGATTCAATGTAAAATACTAACAAAAATTTTATCATCAACGAGGTACATCCAGAAATGTTTTTAAAAACTTGACAGAAAATATTAACAACATGGATTATTCGTTTCAAACATACTGTCCTATACAAAGGGTCATTATTGATAACATACTTCACAATTATCGCAGGTATGTTTCAATGATTTAAAGAATAAAACCTTAAATATCTAACACAGATTTTAATCTGGTTACATGAAAACTTAAAAAGGAATATTCCAAAAAAGATTAACATATAGTGTTATAAAAATAGTTAGATAAAATTATTTAACAATTTTTAAAACACTATAAAATACAAACTATATAAAAAATCTCAAAACATAAGATTATTTACTACCAACACAGAAATTTGCAATGGTCCATTGTCTCGACGTACGTAGAACCTGTTATATATATTAACATTTTTATATAAACCGCCTTTGCGTGGCAAGTAGGGCTTTTCTTTGACAAAAGATACTAACAAAAAAATAGTAATTATTTTTTTAATCGATGTGTATGTACAGTTGAAAAGAATAATATCTGTTAAATGATGATATTAATTTGTATTGTGTTTAATAGCGATTATTATACATTAATATATTATCAGCTCGAGATGATAATGTGCATCTACCTAAATCGATAAATTAGTTTGTACGACTTTGCCCCGGCAGAGCTATAGAAAAACAGTACATTAACGGGTGTTACACGGACTCTTTTTAGATGATACACGGACTCTTTCTAGTTGTTACACTGACACTTTTTTATGAATAGAATCACTCGTGCGTGAACAGTGAGTTCATGGGCACTTTAACTTTCAATAAGATTTGAACGTTTTGATTCACCGACTTATTTTTATATTTACGTTAGCATCAATATCTTTTTTCAAACATTTCCAGTAAAATACTATTCATATCAGTACACTAAGGGATTAGACATTTAACTTCCAAGGGGGGAGGGGGTGGTATGGTTTTCTCCTTTTTAACTTTACAAAAACATTTCGGTGATGGCGTTGAAAAGTAAATAGTTAATATACTCCAAAAAGAACATACCACCCCCTTTGTGAAACAAAATATTCGGCCAATAAATGTTTTCTTCAATATATGGACATAAATAGTATTTTGGACAATGCTGAAAGTAAAGAAATGATGATACTGACGTGTATATTTCAATAAAAAAAAGACAGGAAATAAGTCAATAAAAATCAAAATCCCTATCAACTCACCAATACAAGATTGGTCCTATAAACAAAAAGTGTTCATGTAATACACTTCCAAATAAGCAGCAAATCTAGAAGAAAATCATTCAACTTATGTCATCAATTTTGGGCGGTAAGCTGCGATTGGATCATAATGTAACACGTGTTAAATCCCGATCAACACTTGCAGATCTAGAGACGAGCATGAATTTAAAAAAAAAATAAAGTATATGCTTGAATTTATATAATATTAAGACAAGATCCATTTTTTTCATAAACATTTCATTCACTATTGAAGTAGGAAATTCATTCTTTTGATACATTTATGTTGTTATCGAATTTATATGAGTGGCGGATTCAGGTCTAAATCCAGGACAAAACAGGGGGGTCCAACTTTATGTCCCCATTTAAATGCATTGATCATCATAAAAGGGTTGTTCCAACCCCGGGACTCCCCACCACTGAATATTAAATTCTTATATTTGGCAACAAACGCGCGATTTTTACGATTTTTTTAAGGGGGATAGGGGGATGGAATGGCACATCCTGCATTTTTTCATCAAAAATAAAGATCACAGCCTGTTTATTTTAAAATGAATTAGCCCCCCCCCCCTTTCCCCTTCTTCCCCGCTTTCCGTTTCATCCATAAAAATCAAACGTTATCCTACTTACCACTAAAATATTTCTTTAATATATTACTTTTTTACGAAGTTGCATTCTAAATAGTCTTAAATGTGTACAACATTCATCTTTAAATTTACTTGAAATGGTTCTTTTTTATCAAATTATTAGATTCCTGATTTTTCTTGATAAAAAATCTCGGTTGAAGGGAAATGCAAAACAAATGTGTTTATACTATAATAACTTACATTTCTGCTTTATTGCTATCTAAGTTTCTCAAATGTTTAGTCTTGCGAAATGTATTATTACTTTCCTGAAACGTCGTACATGTCAAATAAAACGTCGTACAAGTCAGATAAAAAACAATAGTAACAAAAGAAATAGGCCGGTAACAACCACCCGAATAGTTTTTCTGCACTTGTAGTCAGGACTGACTACTCATGCAGAAAAACAATCCGGCAACAGTTGTTGCCGGCCTGTTTCTTGTTACCTTTGTATTTTATCTAATAACGTTGTGCACGATGTTCCTACAACACGACGTTACACTAAAAATGCGGCGTCAAAGAGCGTTTTTGACTTTGATTAATTTTTGCAAGTTTTATTCGGTTTTTTATATGTTGTTGGTTGATTCTGGTTCTGTTCTTTTTGTGATATCATTTTATCATAAATTACTTCAAGTTGTGGAAATCGATTTAATAATGTTTACCTTTTAAGTTATTTCACCTAAAAATGCAGTGCTTACTGTCGCAAGTAATGTAGGAAGGAAAATTGGACGGAAGTACATGTATACGGTTTCCATAAATAATGTGCAAAACTTTTATCATAGGATGTTTAACTTTCATGGTGCATATCATCTGTTATTGTAAAATTTCTATATCTTAATTCAACCCCAATACAAATATATCTGACACTCTGCAAGTAAATCGAAACATTTTTAACCTTGATTAATTTGAATAGAATTGTATTTTTCTTGGCACATAATTTGTCGAAATACACCCCTTCAATTTCTTGAATCTTGGCTTGAGAATTATTTTCCAAGTCTTCTAAAATTGCTTGCTTAAATTGTTTAACTTCTGATATACATTTTAAAATAAAGTAATATACTCTTGAATTGTCCGTAAAAACGGCTAATATAATCCCGGGTTTTATTAATTCAATGAAACGGTTTTCGTCGCTGTTTTGGATTTGTCTTTCAATTACCTCAATTTCATGCACAAGTTAATATTGACGAAAAGTTCCGGCTTCGCTAGTACATAGAGTACAGGAATAACTTTCAGTTATAACATGAATAGCAGGACAAATTACAAGGTAAAACATTCCGTGGACTTGTATTAAGTCTTTTAATATAATTGGTGAATGCACCTTACTGAAGAGACTACTTTAAAAGATCTATTTCGAAGTCCTTCCGCAACATAAATTAAAATTCGCATTTTACATTTAGAGGATTGTCTTGGTGTTTCCAATTTGTCTTTGCAAAAGTTGAACGAAGTTCATGTAATGCGATTTAATTTCCCTTTTCACAATTCTTTTAAATAAATCGATATATATATAAGCTATAAACGATCAATAAAAATTGCAAAATTTAACCTGTGTCGAATCTATTTCCCGGTCGGAGTCTATACATGTAGCAACATGCACTATTCTTTTTTTTCGGCAGCCATCAACATCTTTTTCCAAATTTCACCAAACGATTTGTTTTAATTATCATGAACATTTAATTGAAACTTTAGGACATGTAACGTCGGAAATTAGCGTTTTTCGGATTTTTCGACGTTTTTCGACGTTTGGACAAAATGGCTACCGTTTTGTAATGTGTTGAAAAAATTTATTCCTTAAAGACCCAAATATGTAGTTAATAAGAAAAGAATTTTGGCATTTTGTACTCTTCGTGTATATAACTTTTGTTTTGATCAATTATGAATAACTTATTGAAATATCAATTAAAAAATACGCGTTAACTGCTTTGAAAAATGAAATATCAACTTGGACAAAATGGCTATCGCTTGAAAAACGACTGTGCAGAGAAGATTTTATAAAATCTGCAATATTTGAACTCACGAACAATGAGGTAAATATTTGTACTTTTGGTAGATGTTGTTATTGTCTTACTCTTTTTATTCGTTTTCCGCTATATCTACTTATAAAATTCACTTTCAGTCGTTAAGTTACCGAAAAACGTCGTTGGACATTTTTCTTATTCAAGCTTAATATGCGGCCACCGAGTCAAATGAAATTTGGCAAAATAACGGCTTAAACGCCACAAAGAACCGACACATACTGTTGTTCCTGCCAAGTTTCCGGAAGATCAGAGAGTAAGAAATATGATCACTATACATAAGAGTCAAAACAGTTTTTCATAAATGTAACGTTGGACATCCGTTTTTTTCACATAGCTTTGTTATTTTAATCCTCAAATATACTAGATATTACTTAGTATATGATCAAGAGCTATAAAAACATAATTTAAAACATATATTGAATTTGTTTTATAGTGGTTCGTGTTTGCTAACATTTTTATTTTGTTTTGCGGAGGAAATTTCGAAGATTGTGTTACAAATCCTAGGGGTTGTAGGAACAGCGTGCGTAACGTAAATACATACCCTCGAATCTGGTCACTTAATTCGTGCGGTTGATCCATTCATTTTGTCATTAACACACACACCAAATAAATGCGGAGCATCGAACTGTTATTAATTGTAACAGTGATTCATTTTAAACGGATATACTTTAAACTAGCTCAAAATATATATCACCAAATTCATGAAGGGAAACGGCATCAATTCACCTACTTTCTTTTTTAGTCGCTTACAAAAAATCGCTTTGTCTAAAGTACTCGTGCTAGCTTTTTGGTTTCGATAGTACGTGTATTTATGTGCGGTACTGTTACAGATCACCTGCAGACAGATAAATTGCAGGATGTATGTTGATTAATGTGTCATGTGTTTGACATTGAAAATTTAGAATACACAGAAAACAACAACAAATGTTTAATGAATTTTATCTTGGACAGTGATCTTATCCGAAGAGAAATCATCTAACTATTCAATTTTAACTATTGAATTTTCTAATAACTTTGACATTCGTCCAACATCATCTGTTATCTATTTATTAAAAAAAATGAGTTTCAATGTGTTAGTGCATCGTAAGCATTTCTTGCTGGCTGTAATGTAACATTTTACTAATATATCTATTGTGGTTATACAGGATGCATAAACCATTCATTCATTCACAGAAAGCTATTTTCGATTGTGAGATGTAATTATTTTCTACAACCAATTGCGCACATTGTATGGAAAGAAAAATAACTAAATAGATATTGTTGGATAAGTCAATATTTTCATGTATGGAACGAAATGAGAGAGACCCTTTTTTGTTAATGTGTACGTCCCGGTTTTGTCAAACATTTCCATATACAAGACCCTTTTTTATAAATAAAAACGAAACTGCATAACATCAAAATGTTAATTAAACTCTGGCTATCAAGAGGCGTTGAAAGGCTCGTAGTCGAACGATTTTTTTCAGAACACAACTTATTATTTATTTTAATACGTAAACACTTGAATTTCTGCTTTATCAGAATAACATATCTTTAATTCTCCTTTGTATAAAAATGAATACATGGAATACGTAAGCGGCGAAATGATAACAAATATGGGATAATTTGCACAGTTTCTTCAACGGATTTTTTTTTTCATGCAAAGAATTTTGGAATATGATATATATATAATATAAATATATGTCAATATTCATCACGAGCTAAACAAATATTACATAATATATTAAAAAAAATGTACCTTTATTTTTCAATGTGTTCACGTCGAAGCGTTCACTTGATTTTAACTTCCATTTCCAAAACATTACGCTTTCCTAGCAATCAATAATACATTGTATATCGAACAGAGATTCCTTGTTTTTATTGCATGTATACTTGATTTCAGAAAGTGGGTACTTCCAAATATGATTAACAAGTGTTTAATTAATTTATTTTCAGATCATTATATAACATGCTATACTTAATGACAAACTCTTACCATCGATCATTAACTTGAGAATCAGAAGTAGGTAAGAACCTTTTATTGAATAATTGAAGGCCTCTTTTTATAAATTTATTTTGATGTAAAAGCCTTGACCGCAGTATATTTTCCCATGTACTAATTTTCAATGTTATACACAAACCGAAGATGTTGTTTCTTTTCAAAATTTGTTTGGTAGCTATCGAATATATATACATACAGAGCCTCATTGCCAGGCTAGTGTAGACATTGCAAGAAAAGGGAGTTGTGTGGCCTTTGAGCCGTCACAGGTAGTCTTATGCAATATCTTTTTAATATAAAAAAGAAATGAAAATGCATTTTACCCATACTGTTCCATGTATCCATAGGTTTTTTATTCGTCTGTTTATTCAATGTTTTCTTAATTCATTGATATATGATTTAGAGTTTAGTGTGACGTCCATTTTCACTTAACTAGTATACATTTTAAGGAGCCAGTTGATGTCTGACTCATGGTATGGTATTTGCCCGCAGTATTAAAGACCCGGAGGTGGTCTTCGACTGTTTTCTGTGATTTTGTTTGGTTGTTGTCTCTTTGAAAAAAATAAAAACACAAAAATACTGAACTCCGAGGAAAATTCAAAAAGGAAAATCAAAAATCAAACGAATGGATAACAACTGTCATATTCCTGACTTGGTACAGGCATTTTCTAATGTAAACAATGGTGGATTGAACCTGGTTTTATAGCTAGCTAAACCTCTCACTTGTAGGACAGTCGCATCAAATTCCATTACATTGAAACATAAGCCATTTCCATTCTCAATTTACCTACTTTAATATCATATTATAAAACTGTTTCTTATTTTTGAACATTCATTCTGATTTGAAGGAAGACAACTAAAGAAATAATAATGATTGTCTACCAATAGAGATATTTTTCAACCGTGTTAATGTTACATTGCAATTAATTTTCTTATTTTTTTTGTAATACAGTACAAAATATTATGTATAGTATCAAAATCATTGGAATTAACTAGTTTGTCAAGGAGCTAATGTGTTTCTTGTCATAAACTAATTCAGATATTTTCGAAGCCAAATAGAAAAATGATCCACACACACCTGTTAAGATAAGTTATATACTAATTAATGATTTGAAATCTTATTAGGAACACTCTTTTTTTTTTATATCGTTAGTACTTTAATAATAAAATTCGGATGCTGAAAATTTATCGGTCATTTTTTGTAAGTGCAACTGATATGTTTTGATAATCATTTGTTTCAGTTTGCATTATATCTTTTTGAATTTTAGACAGAAAAACTTTTTCATAAAACAGCAATTTCAAACAATTTATGTCTGTCTCTGTGTTAAAGACCAATTGAATAGGTGGCATCGTTCTTTTATCCAATGTTAGGTTGGATTGTTGTGTCTATGACACCTACCCCGTTTCCGTTCTCTATGTTTTGAAACTCACAGGTGATAATGTTTTTTGAATGAGTAATAATTTCGCTGTATGTTAGGTGGGTGTATTAATAATGAAATATAATGGTTAATGTCACTTATTTTTTCTTTAACAATGAGCA
The DNA here is from genome assembly GCA_019925275.1 of Mytilus edulis. Lineage (NCBI taxonomy): Eukaryota > Metazoa > Mollusca > Bivalvia > Mytilida > Mytilidae > Mytilus > Mytilus edulis. Next base: position 44,079,132 of record CM034360.1, on the reverse strand, counting down.
AAATTCATACTACAAAGTCAGCTATAAAAAAACCCTGAAACGATAAAATAATGTAAAACAATTCAAACGAGAAACTAACGGTTTATGTACAAAAATGAACAAAAAACAAATATGTCACCATCAACAAACGACAACCACTGAATTACAGGCTCCTGACTTGGGACAGGCACATACATACAGAATGTGGCAGGTTAAACATTTTAGCGGAATCCCATCTCTCCCCCTAACCTGTTACAGTTGTGTAACATGACAACATAAGAACGAAACAGAAAAATCAGTTGAAAAACACTTTACTCATCAGTGGAAGTTAACCGATAAAATTTCTCCCCTTATTTTATCTGTGTACAAGGTTTAGTCACCATGTAACCTCAAGATTACAAAATATTCTATAGAAATCCCAAATAAAAATATAATGGTGCTTTGAAATACCCAAGACATATGTTTATGACAAAGAAATCTTTCACTGCAATAATTTGTTGGATTAATTACCTACAACTGTCAAATTCAAGGAATATTTTTTCTAACTATTTTCGTATACAACCAGATGTGTCTTACCATGATTTGGTGGTATTACACCTATATTCGGACTTAAATTGGTTAAAGGTTTACAAAAGATATCACAATATATGTAAACAATGCAATGTGTGTGTAAAAACATGTTTTGCATGATCATTGTTCATGTACACACAGCCAAATTTTGGAGGTGCAGAGTCTATTTCAGGTTAGGTTGGTTCCCTCCGTAAAATATCCAGTATGCCTTTGCAATATACAAATATTGTCAATAATATCAATAACGACCGGGTTCCGGACTAACTTAAGGTTGCCTATTACCATATCACCTTTAAGTTTGTGAAATTACGTTATTCTTTGAACTAATGCTCAGTTTCAGAAATCTAAACACTGAAACTACATTGTAACTAACAATACCGTTGCTACCTCCTTATTATTTTTTTTCTTGGCAATATTTAATTCTCAAACCCATTTAATGTTTATTATATTTAGATTATCATTTTCTATAAACACGATAAAGTAGGTATATTTTAAAGGATATAGAGGCAATAGTACTATACGGGTAAAAAACAGACTACCATATTTCTGACTTGGAACAAGACATTTTACGAAAACATTTTATGGCTAGCAAAACCTCCTACTTATATGGCAAAAATACGGATCAATTGAAAACAATACGAAACAGTACAACACACAATTTGAGAAAACTCAGGACAGATAAATACATAAAAAACAATATAATTAGTTCATTTCAATAGGTAAACAACAGAAAAACAAAGAACACCTTAAATTAATTTACGACAGTACATAAATACTGCACAATAGAAATATGAACTGTCTGTGCGTCAGACGAATGTATTGATGGCACAAAAAAGACGTCAGTATGTATATTTCTACAAATAAAAATACAATTAAATTGAGATAAAGTTTGTAACGGTGTTATTTGAGACTCGCTGAATTATATAACCATTTCAAGAATAGTAAATATAGAATAACCATACATTGTCTCGAAATATCAATGTTATTTGTACAGGTAGAAAGCGAGGCTGTTTCGAGCCGAGTTCAAATAACAATTATATTTCGAGACAATTTATGGTTACTCTTTATTTACTGCTAGTCTTTTAACTGTTCTCAATAAAGTATTTAGAGTATAAATTAATAAAAACCATCATTTCTTAATTTTGAGCAGAAGACGTAAAATTTCCGCGAACCTGTATGTTTTACTAACGTCATAAATAAAACTCTACGGAAACGAATTATCAACGTCATGAACAAGGCGATATACGGTCAGTGACTGTATACATTTATCACATATGAATATACAGTCATAGCATTTTGACTGCTCAAATAGCACAGCTGTAGTATATTATAGAATTATTTTTATTATTTATGGGGGTGTAATTATTTTATTATCTAACCATGTCGGTATTCTGTAAAGAAAAGATACAAGTTCTGTGCATAAAGTCGCTTAAAACTTAAAATCATAAACTAAGTAGATGAACTAGCTCATTAATTATCTTCATGTGTACATACATATGGAGAATAAAAAAGTACAACTAAAACCACAAACGACATAACAAAAAAAAAAACAGAATTACAAAACCAAAAATGTCGCTATTATGTTAAGACACAGAAACATTCAAAAGATCAACCAGTTCGTCATGGTGTCTACAAAATTAGCAGAGTGTCATGTTTAATCTTTCCTCCTCAGTACTCTGTTAGAGTGGTTTCTGCGTATTTGAAATCCGTATAGTGTGAATACATGTACTAGTATGCACAAGCATAACGTTTCAACTGCGATATGTAAACACCATACAATGAGGCAACTGGAATGTTAGTGCTGAGAAATTGGAAATTGATAATTAGTCAATATTGAAGAAAAGATTAAAATATGATACAGTCCTTCTAGTATAAGTAGTATCCTTGATTTCAAGTTCAATGGAATATATGAGATACAATTACTGGCTCAGAAATGAGTGACATGACATCATCCATATATCTGAAAGTAGAATTAAAGAATTTCCCAAGGTGCTTTGTTGTTGTCTTGTAAAAGGTTCTGAATGAATTTTGCTTCATACGAAATAAAATCAGCCATTTGTAGTGCACACTTATTACTCATTGGAATACCGACTGCCTGTTGAAATATTAATCCTCAAAACTCTTCAAATATATAGGCAATTAAAAAGTCTAGCATTTTAAAAAATCTTCTTGAGTAAATTTTCTAAAATAATCATTGTGGTCAAAATAAGTATTACCATCATGATCATAACCTAAATTACGAAATGTATAAATATGATTTCTGTTTTATAGAACAACTTCTATTCAATAAGATGTTGAATTCGATCTTTCAATTGAGCAAGTGTAAAGCGTAAAAAATGACCAAGTTTTAATGTTGCTGCAAATTTGCACAGCTTATAATCTTAGGTTTAAAAGTAAATCTTTAGAATTTTAAGAATCCACATCTGATTGACCACACCGTTGGAAACTATCTTACCACATTATTTTCAAGGTAATCTTTAACCTGATTTTTAATATACATTTTCAGCTCAAAATAAGTCCTTAACGTGAATGCCAATTAAAATTCAAAATAAGAAAACGGACATATCGATTTTTACGGGATATAAAGGAAAACATTAGTATTATGGGGAAAATAACATTTAAATGGGAAAATTCATATTAATCATATTTGTTTTGCAGGGACCATCTTAATAGAAGATTTAATCACATCATAAGAGTTAGATCAAACCTAATATGGGAAATGGTCAGACTTGTGTAGATTGCAACACAAAAGTTCCAAAAAAGGTGAAATGGCTAGACAAGATAGGGGGAGATTGGGGGCGAAGATGTTGTAAATGGGTAAACAATGAAACATGGATCCATCTTGGCTCAAAACAATACCTTTGTTCGTTTTGTTTGGTTAAGCGTCAAAATCACGAAAGACAAAATCAACAAAATGAAGAAAGGCGACAGAAAGAAATGCATCAGGAAATATGTCGTCAAGAAGAAAGACGAAAACAAGATGAAAAACGACGAGAGGAAGAAAGGCAACAAGAAAAAAGACGACAGGATGAAGTACGAAGAAAAGAAGAACTACAACAAAAGATGCAATTAGAAGAAGAAATGAGACGAGAAAAGGAGAGGCAACAGAAAATTCGTCAACAAAACATGTTACGAAAAGAAAAGGAACGACAACAAAGGATTCGTTTAGAAGAAGAAAGGCGACAGGATGAGGAGCGTCAACAAGAAATACGTCGACAAAAAAAGATGCGACAAGAAGAAATTAGACAAAATGAAATACGAAAAGAAGAAGAAGAACGACAACAGAGAATGCGTTTAGAAGAAGAAATGAGACAAAACGAAAACAGGCTTCAGAAAATACGTCTACAAGAAATGCTTCGAAAAGAAGAAGAACGACAACGAAAAATTCAGTTAGAAAAAAGTAGGCGCCGAGAAGAGGAGCGGCAACAAGAAATGCGTCGACAAGAAATGATGCGACAGGAAGAAGAAAGGCGACAAGAAGAAATTCGAGAAGAAGTAAGGCGACAAGAAGAAATTAGACAAGAAGAAAGACGACAAAAAGAAATGCAAGGACGACAAGAAGAAAGACAACAAAGAGAAGAAGAAGAACGACAAAGAATGCGATTAGAAAAAGAAATGAGACGTTTAGAGGAGAGTCAACAAGTACTCCGTCGACTAGAAGAAGTTCTGCGAAAACAGCGAATGCGATTAGAAGAAGAAAGGCGCTGCAAGGATGAGCGGCAACAGAAAATACGTCAACAAGAAGAGATGCGACAGGAAGAAAAAAGGCAACAAAAAGAAAGGCGACAAATAGAAATACGAAAACAACAAAGAGAAGAAGCAGAACGACAACAAAGAATACGATTAGAAGAAGCAATGAGACTTGAAGAGGAGAGGCAACAAGAACTGCGTCGATTAGAAGAAGTTCTGCGAACAGAAAAACGACAACAGAGAATGCGATTACAAGAAGAAAGGCGCCGCGAGGAGGAGCTGCAACAGGAAATACATCGACACAAAGAGATGCGACAGGAAGAAAAAAGGCAACAAGAAGAAAGACGACAAAAAGAAATACAAAGAGAAGAAAGAGAAGAAGCAAAACGACAACAAAAAATGCGATTAGCTGAAGCAATGAGACTTGAAGAGGAGAGGCAACAAGAAATGCGTCAACAAGAAACGGTGCAAGTGCAATTGCAAGAAAATGAACTTCGAGAGGAAGAGGAGCGGAAACAAGTAAACAGACGACAAGATGATATACAAGTAGAAAACGAAATACATGACTTTGATTTTCTAGAAGAAATGAAAGAAAACCAGTTTGAGGAGCAACTGTTAAATTGGGAAAGAAGAGACAAAGGAAAACAAAATAAAGTTGAACAGTTACAAAACACGAAAGGGTCTTTGTCAACACGTTTTTCTCACTATTTAAAATGTCCATCAATACTAAAAGGCAACTTACATCCTACAAAGAAGCCTATAGTCAATACCGAAGTAAAGAAAGATGATATGTCTGTCTTACAGGAGATGGTTGACACAGGTCACATCACTGAGACCGAGAAAAAAACGATTTATATCGTACTTTTGACAGTTCATAAAAAAATTAAAAGTTACGAGAGTCAATATATGTCAAAATCTCCAGATCATAATGTAGTTCAAAAGTTTTGCACAAATCAATATTTCACTTGCAACGAAAAAGAATTTCCAAACTGTATTTTTGAAATATGTTTAGCTGTTAAATTAACAAAAGCCTATTGGCCACGGAGTACCCAGATAGCATCATTATGCTTGTTGGTTAAAGGATTACAGAAGGGAATTCTTTTAGAAATCAATACTGGTGAAGGTAAAACGTGTATCATTGCAATGTTTTCTGCATTTCTTGCTTTTTGCAAACTTACCGTTGATATCGTGTCAAGCTCTCCTATTTTGGCTCAACGAGATTATGAAGAGTGGAAAGAATTTTACAAATTATTAAATGTTTCAGTCGACTGTAACCTAATCCCACGAAAAACTGAAGAACGACTTAAATGTTATTCCAATGAAGTAGTTTACGGAACAGTAGGGTCTTTTGCATCAGATTTGCTTCGGCAAACGTTTCTAATGGAAAACGTTCGTGGTGAAAGAATGTGTCAGGCGGTCATTGTTGATGAAGTTGATTGTATGCTACTTGATCAAGGTGTCCATTTTACGTATTTATCACATGCAGTACCAGGAATGCATCATATAGAACCTATTCTATTTATGATATACAAGCACATTAGAAAGCATGAAAGGATTGTATCTGAAAACTCCGACAAATTTTTCCTTGGAGTTCTTGATTCTTTACAAGTAGTCCTGTCATCATATATTGATATAAAAGAACTTAGTAATGAAAGAGAAATTTCATCTGAATTTCAGTGGCTGTATTTATTTGAGAAAAACAACATATTGGATGCTGATTTTACAAATAAAGTGTTTAACGGAAATAACACCGAATATAAAGACACGTTTACGATAGAAAAGATTTTAGAGTGTTTGAAATTTGTAGAAACTTTCTGGCCAATACAATTTCAACCATACATCATATTGGATGATACCACTGTTAGAGAGGTACCCTGGAAAACGTCATCAAACTCGCAGACCGGACAAAAAATTCACCTGTTGGTTGTTGGAGAAGGCCTGTTGTGTTTTCATACATCCTTACGTTAACGAAAATGAAATACATAATTACGTAAAAGCTGAAATTGAAAATTGCATTGCGTTTGGTACACCTGAACCGAATAAACACCAAATCCCAATTTATTTGAAGGATTTTATTTTTAATCGTATCATTTCTTGGATAGAAAATGCATTTACAGCAAGCAATATGGAGAACGGACGGGAATATCTTGTAAAAGATAATGATGTGGTTCCTGTAGATTTTGAGTCTACCGGAGTTGTTCAACGGGATACCAAATGGGGAGACTGTTTGCATCAGTTTTTAGAGATTAAACATGGGAAGAAATTAAGTCAAATAACTTTAGTCACGAATTTTATGTCCAATCAAGAATACTTTTGTCGTTATAAAGGAAAAATATTTGGTGTATCCGGAACACTTGGTACAGAAAGGGAGAAATCCTTTCTCATGCGACAATTTAGCCTCAGCTGTCTACAAATTCCAACTCATCGATCGAAAAATTTTAAAGAACTTACAGGAATAATATGCAATGCGAAAGATGAATGGATTTCTACAATACAATCTATTGTAAGTGAACAAGTAGGAAAATATTCAAAGACGGGGCAAAGAGCAGTTTTAGTCATATGTGAAGATATTAATACTGCAAAAGAATTAAAAAATATTTTGACCAAAATTTGTGCTTCCATCGTATTATATTCAGGAAATGATGAAACGAATGACGACTTTGAGAGAAAATTGAAAGCAGGTTCTGTAATTGTTGCAACCAATATTGCAGGTCGAGGAACAGATATTGATATAGAGGAATCTGTTGAAAAGGCTGGGGGACTATTCGTCCTTGTTACATTTTTACCACAAAATACACGAATCGAAAATCAAGTGTTTGGAAGAAGTGCTAGAAAAGGTCAACCAGGAAGCGCACAAATAGTTCTAAATAATCAAAGTTTACCATCGTGTCTTTCACTGAATGAGTTTAAAGACGTTGAATCTTTAAAACACCTTCGAGATGAAATAGAAAAACGACGTATCATAGATATCGAGGAAAATGCTTTTAAAGAAGTACAACTGAAAGAAGAACTTTTTAAACAATATTGTTCCTTTCTTCTAGATATTAAGGATCATCATCAATTCAAAGATGTTGACGAAAACATTATGCTAGACTCAATGCATGAACACTGGGGAATGTGGCTGAAGATGAATTGTGAGAACTTGGCAAATGATAGTCAGCAAAAGAAATTAAAACAATCACTTGATTTGACATTGAAAACTGCTAAAAATAAACTCATAGTAAGAACATCGCCCTGTTCAAATATGTCTCATATCATCAAATTCGCAAATGAACAGATACTTGATAAAAACTACAGTTTGTCATTAGATCTTTTCACAAGGGCAATTACTATAGACAAGGAATGGGCAGCTATAGCATATTATAAAAGAGCATACTGTTCTTTACTAAAAAGAGAAAAAGGCTATATTGAAAAGGCAATTGATGACCTATCAAAATCACAAGTTTGTTTTCAATTATTTAAAGAGGAAGCTGTTTTCTGTCTCGCTCTATCATCCACCATGAAAGATGAAATCAATCATGAACAAAGTGTAAACAGTGATACGTCTGAACATAAAGTAAATGGTACTACGTCACAGTTTTCATCTCGCTGTCAGATTATTAATTACTTTGAAGAAAATATAAAGGTTTCATTACAGCAACTACGAGAATTTCAAAAAGCAAAAAAAGATGCAACGGCAGAGGTTAGCAGTATATTTACAATAGCTCTTGGGGATGAAAACACCAGTAAGAAAGTCGAAACTGAAATATATCTGTTCTGGGAAATGGGATTAACAGAGTTAATTTTTGTGAAGGAAAGAAAACCATTCTGTTGGAAAGGTGCGTTGGTTGTAGCCCTTGGTGTACTACAGATTGCTGTTGGAGCTGTTATTATAGCATCGACAACTGGGCTACTAACACAGCTAGGATGGGGACTTATTGCAGAAGGTGTCAATGATATTTGTACCGGAGCATATGCCGTTTGGAACAGAGACCAAGCATTCATGAAGTCATGGATGGTTGGAAAAGCTGTCAGCATTGCTATATCCGTCGCTTCTTTTGGGTATAGCCAAGTTAAAACAGCTGCTAAAGGTGCTAAAGGAGTTAAAGCAACTGTTTCAGCTTTAAAAGAAAATTGTAAAGCAGGTGCAGAAAAATTGATAACTGAATTCAAAGCGATGGGATCAATGATGACATCAAAAACGTTTGCACCTGTCTTAAAGACTACTTGTATAGAAGTTGGAACGAATGTAGGAACTCAACTTGCCAAACGAGGTGGAAAATATATATTAGAAGTTGCCCAAGAGAAAGTGATGACTCATTTTGAAGATATTGCCAAAAAAAGTATAGAAGATGAAATTCAGCTGGCGTTTAATGGTCCCCATGGGAAAATGCATCCGATGATCGACGATTTTATTTACCTACATTTAGAAAAAAACATTCCAAATACTCAAATATGTGCCATTTATACGAAAATAACTGAAAAATTGCTTTGTTCAGGAAATATTTGTCAATTCAGACAAATATTAATGGGGTGTGTAAAGGATCTCATAACAAGAACTTCTAAGCAAATGCAATCAGAACAAAACAAAATCTTTGAACAATGTAAACCGATTTTTGATATAATAAATGGAATATCATGTGCATCATATGACATGGAAAATTTAGTTAAGATTTATTGTAAACATGTTAAAACTGCACTAAAAGAGATTTATAAAGATTCGCTTAATAACCAAGAACGTAATGAACAGACGGAAGAGGATCCAACCTTATGCCTTGTTAAAAAACAAATAATGGACAAAACAACAGAATTCTTGTTTCGGCTTTTAAAGGAATCGTTCCAGTTTACCGGCACTGGTTTATTGGCAGAAAAATTACAAGCTGAGGTCGGAAAATTAGTTAACGAATATGGTGGTGAAAATAGTATTGGGAAAGAAACAATAGGGAAAATTATTGCCATTTCCTCAAAAGCAGGACAAATTAGTAAAGTTCTAGCAGCAAACGGGAAAATTGATGTACAAACTGTTGTCGAAACAGGAGTTGATGCAGTAGAAACATGTGTTAATTTAGTAGCAGACGATGACGTGAAACGCAGAGTAAATTTCACCCTCTATGCAACCAAGCAGGGAGTTAAAGCTTTTAAATCTGGTAAAACTGAAGATATGTTTAATGCTGTAACAAACATCACAGCGGATGGAATCGACAAATTTGCAGACGATGATGTCAAACACAAAGCACAGTTTGCTCTAAATGCAACCAAACAGGGAGTTAAAGCTTTTAAATCTGGTAAAACTGAAGATATGTTTAATGCTGTAACAAACATCACAGCTGATGGAATTGACAAATTTGCAGACGATGATATAAAACATAAAGCACACTTTGCTCTAAATGCAACCAAGCAGGGAGTGCAAGCTTTTAAATCTGGTAAAACTGAAGATATCATTAATGCTGTCACAAACATCACAGCTGATGGAATCGACAAATTTGCAGACGATGACGTCAAAAACAAAGCACACTTTGCTCTTAATGCAACCAAGCAGGGAGTGAAAGCTTTTAAATCGGGTAAAACTGAAGATATGTTTAATGCTGTAACAAACATCACAGCGGATGGAATTGACAAATTTGCAGACGATAACGTCAAACAAAAAGCACACTTTGCTCTTAATGCAACCAAGCAGGAGTGAAAGCTTTTAAATCGGGTAAAACTGAAGATATGTTTGATGCTGTAACAAACATCACAGGTGATGGAATTGACAAATTTGCAGACGATGACGTCAAACACAAAGCACACTTTGCTCTAAATGCAACCAAGCAGGGAGTTAGGGCTTTTAAATCTGGTAAAACTGAAGATATGTTTAATGCTGTAACAAACATCACAGCGGATGGAATTGACAAATTTGCAGACGATGACGTCAAACACAAAGCACACTTTGCTCTTAATGCAACCAAGCAGGGAGTGAAAGCTTTTAAATCGGGTAAAACTGAAGATATGTTTAATGCTGTAACAAACATCACAGCGGATGGAATTGACAAATTTGCAGACGATGACGTCAAACACAAAGCACACTTTGCTCTTAATGCAACCAAGCAGGGAGTGCAGGCTTTTAAATCGGGTAAAACTGAAGCTATGTTTAATGCTGTAACAAACATCACAGCGGATGGAATTGACAAATTTGCAGACGATAACGTCAAACACAAAGCACACTTTGCTCTTAATGCAACCAAGCAGGGAGTGAAAGCTTTTAAATCAGGTAAAACTGAAGATATGTTTGATGCTGTAACAAACATCACAGGTGATGGAATTGACAAATTTGCAGACGATGACGTCAAACACAAAGCACACTTTGCTCTAAATGCAACAAAGCAGGGAGTTAAGGCTTTTAAATCTGGTAAAACTGAAGATATGTTTAATGCTGTAACAAACATCACAGCGGATGGAATCGACAAATTTGCAGACGATGACGTCAAACACAAAGCACACTTTGCTCTTAATGCAACCAAGCAGGGAGTGAAAGCTTTTAAATCGGGTAAAACTGAAGATATGTTTAATGCTGCAACAAACATCACAGCGGATGGAATTGACAAATTTGCAGACGATAACGTCAAACACAAAGCACACTTTGCTCTTAATGCAACCAAGCAGGGAGTGAAAGCTTTTAAATCGGGTAAAACTGAAGATATGTTTGATGCTGTAACAAACATCACAGGTGATGGAATTGACAAATTTGCAGACGATGACGTCAAACACAAAGCACACTTTGCTCTAAATGCAACCAAGCAGGGAGTTAGGGCTTTTAAATCTGGTAAAACTGAAGATATGTTTAATGCTGTAACAAACATCACAGCGGATGGAATCGACAAATTTGCAGACGATGACGTCAAACACAAAGCACACTTTGCTCTTAATGCAACCAAGCAGGGAGTGAAAGCTTTTAAATCGGATAAAACTGAAGATATGTTTGATGCTGTAACAAACATCACAGGTGATGGAATTGACAAATTTGCAGACGATGACGTCAAACACAAAGCACACTTTGCTCTAAATGCAACCAAGCAGGGAGTTAGGGCTTTTAAATCTGGTAAAACTGAAGATATGTTTAATGCTGTAACAAACATCACAGCGGATGGAATCGACAAATTTGCAGACGATGACGTCAAACACAAAGCACACTTTGCTCTTAATGCAACCAAGCAGGGAGTGAAAGCTTTTAAATCTGGTAAAACTGAAGATATGTTTAATGCTGTAACAAACATCACAGCGGATGGAATCGACAAATTTGCAGACGATGACGTCAAACACAAAGCACACTTTGCTCTAAATGCAACCAAGCAGGGAGTGAAAGCATTTAAATCGGGTAAAACTGAAGATATGTTTAATGCTGTAACAAACATCACAGCTGATGGAATTGACAAATTTGCAGACGATGACGTCAAACACAAAGCACACTTTGCTCTTAATGCAACCAAGCAGGGAGTGAAAGCTTTTAAATCGGGTAAAACTGAAGATATGTTTAATGCTGTAACAAACATCACAGCGGATGGAATTGACAAATTTGCAGACGATAACGTCAAACACAAAGCACACTTTGCTCTTAATGCAACTAAGCAGGGAGTGAAAGCTTTTAAATCGGGTAAAACTGAAGATATGTTTGATGCTTTAACAAACATCACAGGTGATGGAATTGACAAATTTGCAGACGATGACGTCAAACACAAAGCACACTTTGCTCTAAATGCAACCAAGCAGGGAGTTAGGGCTTTTAAATCTGGTAAAACTGAAGATATGTTTAATGCTGTAACAAACATCACAGCGGATGGAATTCACAAATTTGCAGACGATGACGTCAAACACAAAGCACACTTTGCTCTTAATGCAACCAAGCAGGGAGTGAAAGCTTTTAAATCGGGTAAAACTGAAGATATGTTTAATGCTGTAACAAACATCACAGCGGATGGAATTGACAAATTTGCAGACGATAACGTCAAACACAAAGCACACTTTGCTCTTAATGCAACCAAGCAGGGAGTGAAAGCTTTTAAATCGGGTAAAACTGAAGATATGTTTGATGCTGTAACAAACATCACAGGTGATGGAATTGACAAATTTGCAGACGATGACGTCAAACACAAAGCACACTTTGCTCTAAATGCAACCAAGCAGGGAGTTAGGGCTTTTAAATCTGGTAAAACTGAAGATATGTTTAATGCTGTAACAAACATCACAGCGGATGGAATTGACAAATTTGCGGACGATGACGTCAAACACAAAGCACACTTTGCTCTTAATGCAACCAAGCAGGGAGTGAAAGCTTTTAAATCGGGTAAAACTGAAGATATGTTTAATGCTGTAACAAACATCACATCGGATGGAATTGACAAATTTGCAGACGATGACGTCAAACACAAAGCACACTTTGCTCTTAATGCAACAAAGCAGGGAGTGCAGGCTTTTAAATCGGGTAAAACCGAAGATATGTTTAATGCTGTAACAAACATCACAGCGGATGGAATCGACAAATTTGCAGACGATGACGTCAAAAACAAAGCACACTTTGCTCTTAATGCAACCAAGCAGGGAGTGCAAGCTTTTAAATCGGGTAAAACTGAAGATATGTTTAATGCTGTAACAAACATCACAGCGGATGGAATCGACAAATTTGCAGACGATGACGTCAAACACAAAGCACACTTTGCTCTTAATGCAACCAAGCAGGGAGTGAAAGCTTTTAAATCTGGTAAAACTGAAGATATGTTTAATGCTGTTACCAACATCACAGCTGATGGAATCGAAATATTTGCAGACGATGACGTCAAAAACAAAGCACATTTTGCTCTAAATGCCACCAAGCAGGGAGTTAGGGCTTTTAAATCTGGTAAAACTGAAGATATGTTTAATGCTGTAACAAACATCACAGCTGATGGAATCGACAAATTTGCAGACGATGATATAAAACATAAAGCACACTTTGCTCTAAATGCAACCAAGCAGGGAGTGAAAGCTTTTAAATCTGGTAAAACTGAAGATATGTTTAATGCTGTCACAAACATCACAGCGGATGGAATCGACAAATTTGCAGACGATGACGTCAAAAACAAAGCGCACTTTGCTCTTAATGCAACCAAGCAGGGAGTGAAAGCTTTTAAATCTGGTAAAACTGAAGACATGTTTGATGCTGTAACAAACATCACAGCTGATGGAATCGACAAATTTGCAGACAATGACGTCAAACACAAAGCACACTTTGCTCTAAATGCAACCAAGCAGGGAGCTAAAGCTTTTAAATCTTGTAAAACTGAAGATATGTTTAATGCTGTAACAAACATCACAGCGGATGGACTCGAAATATTTGCAGACGATGACGTCAAACACAAAGCACACTTTGCTCTTAATGCCACCCAGCAGGGAGTTAGGGCTTTTAAATCTGGTAAAACTGAAGATATGTTTAATGCTGTAACCAACATCACAGCTGATGGAATCGAAAAATTTGCAGATGATGACGTAAAACACAAAGCACATTTTGCTCTTAATGCTACCAAGCAGGGAGTTAAAGCTTTTAAATCTGGTAAAACTGAAGATATGTTTGATGCTGTAACAAACATCACAGCTGATGGAATTGACAAATTTGCAGACGATGACGTCAAACACAAAGCACAATTTGCTCTTAATGCAACCAAGCAGGGAGTTAGGGCTTTTAAATCTGGTAAAACTGAAGATATGTTTAATGCTGTAACAAACATCACAGCTGATGGAATCGACAAATTTGCAGACGATGACGTCAAACACAAAGCACATTTTGCTCTAAATGCCACCCAGCAGGGAGTTAGGGCTTTTAAATCTGGTAAAACTGAAGATATGTTTAATGCTGTAACAAACATCACAGCTGATGGAATCGACAAATTTGCAGACAATGACGTCAAACACAAAGCACATTTTGCTCTTAATGCAACCAAGCAGGGAGTTAAAGCTTTTAAATCGGGTAAAACTGAAGATATGTTTGATGATGTAACAAACATCACAGCTGATGGAATCGACAAATTTGCAGATGATGACGTCAAACACAAAGCACACTTTGCTCTAAATGCAACCAAGCAGGGAGTTAAAGCTTTTAACTCTGATAAAACTGAAGATGTGTTTAATGCTGTAACAAGTATCACAGCTGATGGAATCGACAAATTTGCAGACGATGACGTCAAATACAAAGCAAACTTTGCTCTAAATGCAACCAAGCAGGGAGTTAAAGCTTTTAAATCTGGTAAAACTGAAAATATGTTTAATGCTGTAACAAACATCACAGCTGATGGAATCGGTAATTTTGCAGACGATGACGTCCAACATAAAGCACTCCTTGCTCTTAATGCAACCAAGCAGGGAGTTAAAGCTTTTAAATCGGGTAAAACTGAAGAAATATTTAATGCTGTAACAAACGTCACAGTTGATGAAATCGACAAATTTGCAGACAAAGACGTCAAACACAAAGCACACTTTGCTCTAAATGAAACCAAGCAGGGAGTTAGGGCTTTTAAATCTGGTACAACTGAAGATATGTTTAATGCTGTAACAAACATCACAGCTGATGGAATCGACAAATTGGCAGACGATGACGTCAAACACAAAGCACACTTTCCCCTTAATGCAACCACGCAAGGAGTTAGGGCTTTTAAATCTAGTAAAACTAAAGATATGTTTAATGCTGTAACAAACGTCACAGCTGATGGAATCGACAAATTTGCAGACAATGACGTAAAACACAAATCACACTTTACTCTTAACCCAACCAAGCAGGGAGTTAAAGCTTTTAAATCTGGTAAAACTGAAGCTACAAGATTCATCGCAATTGATGGAATTGAGGAACGTCCGGACGGCGAGAAACGAAAAGCAAATTTGAGAAAGACTGGGGTCCAAAATTTAATACGACTATGGGAACAAAACAAATGACTAATTGTTTAAAGAAATGTTTGCTCGAAGAAAATTATATATGAAACCAAGGTTTTTCTTTATTATATGCAATCAGAAAATAAAAGTAAATTTAATTGAGTATAAAATTAAAAATGGAAATGGAGAATGTGTCAAAGAGACAACACCCCGACCAAAGAGTAGATAGCAGCCGAAGGCCACAGATGGGTTTTCAATTCAGCGTGAAATTGACGCATCCGGAGACGTGCTTCAGCTGGCCCCTAAACAAAAATGTATACTAGTTCAGTGATAATGGACGTCATACTAATTAGTTATCAAAAGTACCAGGATTATAATTTAGTACGCCGGACGCGCGTTTCGTCTACATAAGACTCATCAGTGACGTCCATATCAAAATATTTATAAAGCCAAACAAGTACAAATTTGAAGAGCATTGTGGATCCAAAATTACTTAACTCCGATATAAACACGAGAAACTAAAATTAAAAATCATACGAGACTAACAAAGGCCAGAGGATCCTGACTTGGGACAGGGGAAAAAATGGATTTTTACATAATTATTTTGTATTTAAGCCTTCAATGTCTCAACCTTTTTTAATGTGAGTAACTTCATTGTTCAGTTAGGTTTCGATTTTGATATTATTTTTGCAAGTTTCCATAATGGTTTTCCGGTAATTGTTCTGCATAAAACCCTATAGGAAAGCACATTGACTTAATTTTCCAAACGTGTATTAGAACCCAATGATTTGGCAAGGTTTTGCAACCTGTAATGTAAATAAGTTACAGCCGATTGCATTGAGTGTGTAGGCAAAGGTAGCATATCCTTGGTTAGCTTGCTTGTATTATTGGGTTAGGTAAGCTACCCTCCTTTAAGAGTAGACTAGTTCGACAGATAACCAATCAATCTGTCTGTAGGACTAGGCTCCTTCTACAGGAGGGAGGTATACCTTACCTAGTTACTTCATAGTTCAGCTAACAAACAAGCGATCCAAAGATATTATCTTTGTCTACACACTCAATGTAATCGGCTGTAATGAAAATGCGGAGTTTGTGAGACCAGGTTCAATCAGCCAGCCGGTAGCAGCCCGTTTTCAAATATATAAACACAAATATTGCATAAGACTCAAACGTACTTCAAATGTTTTTATTAATGTATAACCACTATATCCTCAGTTTTTAATAAATAATTAAGCAGTCAAAGACACTATTCAATGAATTTTAAAATATCATTTCTGGTTCATTTAAGAATTGAATGCTTTTTTTTGTTACTTCATTGAGGTGAAAAGCGTTGACCGAAATACATTTTGTATGAAACGCGGAAGCGCTTCATTCTGAAAATGTGCGCACGGTCAACGCTTTTACAACCATATAGAGTTACAAAAAGAAGCAGTCAATATTAATAATTACATTTTTTAGCTAGGATCATGAAAACACGATTTTTATCAAGTTTTTATTAAATTCACCTTTGCACTTTATTGTGGTACCTCGTGTCATCATGAATGCTGAATTTCATTGTGTAATGCAATTGTGTAAGCAGGAATAACATGAGATGTGCAGTTAGCCAATTATAATGAAACATACATCTTATGTAATTATTAGTTATATAAAGGTAAAATCAATCGCTTTCGATATATTACACAGCGTACTGCCCGCTTTACATTTTAAATAGTCAACACTTTGAGTGTTTATAGAATCGTAAATAATTATAATTTTTTTTAATGATGGCAAAATTGCACTATTGGGTGAAATAGTTTTCCTTATTATCGGCATCCTGTCAAATAGTTCATGAAAAGTAATAACAATTCTGCATTAAAAGAAAAGAAAGTTGCACTCGTGCTTTAACTTTTTTTTGCCACACAAAACTGTTTTTACAAAACATTCTACCTCTGAACTAGTGGATTTCGCTTAAATATGACTGGACAAAATGTTTATTTTTTGTATTCAAAGTATGGTGGGCAAGTAAATTATTTATTAGCTTGAAAAAGATTGATCCGTGCTATAAATTAGCTTGTAATTTTGATCAAGTAGGCCCTAGATCTCTAGCTTACGTTCTCACCTAGTGCAGATAAAAGTATTGCCGCAGAATTTTTTTATTAACTGTCCGGTAAGGGTTGGGTAGGGTATACGACCTCAACTTTAGACCTACTTTAGAAAAACAACTAAGCAGAAAACACCCTGGATTTTTCTACTGTAGACCCCAGCTACCTAGCTTCCCTTTGCAGCTAGTGAGAACAATTATTATTACATTTTCGGTAAGGGTGGGGTGTTCGACCCCAACTTTGGACCTATCTTTGAAAAATTATAAGCTAAACAGCAACCTTGATTTTTTTTCTCCAGCAGACATTAGCTACCCAGCTCCCCTTTACACATTGTGCGGACAGAAGTATTTCTGTAGACATTTGTTTATTAACTTTTATGTAATGATTGGGTAGGATGGGTAACTGAGGTCCACTTGAAAAAAATTACAGGGACTCCAATGTGGTGTGGTCTATGCAGAACATTTACCGGAAATCTATAATGGTAGTTTGTAAAATAATAGTCTTTTTTTTATAATGTGATATGTAAAACGTTCATTAAGGCAACTTGTATGATGGTCTGGATTCGGGGTTCTTAATTTCTGTATTCTTTGATATTTTAGGCCATATTTCTCTATTCTTTATACTTTTTGACAATTATTCTCTTATCATTACATTTTAACACCATTATTCTAGCTATTTTATTTATTTCTTAGTCCATTGTCTTTATTATTTATATTTTTTGTCCACTATTCTCAATTCCATAATCCCCCATCAACGGCCTCTAGTTAATGTCACCTTATAGTCTTCACAAATAAGCAAAATTAACACCTTATAGGCTCTAATGGCAAACCAAGTGAAGGCTTTAATATCCCAGTTTGATTGTGAAATTGCGGAAATTTTTAAAATTTTATCAAGCAAAATACATTATCGTCCTCGTAGTTCGTAAAATACTGACAGATGGACCTTGGTCATCAATTCTAATAATCTTGGATCGACCTTTCTAAACTTAAAAGTAATAAAGTTCACGCACCCATATTGTTCCGATTGCTAAAGACTTTTGCATCCGTCGACATTATCTTCGATTAAAGTAGTATTGATCTGACAACCGCTGTCCATGTATACTTTAACGACCTTTAAATGAATGACGAATGACAACATTGTCATTTTTTTAATGACAATTAAACAGTGTGAGGAAAGATAAATTGAATACACTTTTGTTTTTCGTTTTTGTTTTTGTGAAATCAAAAATGAAAAATGAAAACACTTTCATTTTTCGATTTTAGTTTTTGAGAATCAAAAATGAAAAATGAAAATACTTTTGTTTTCGATTTTTGTTTTGTGAAATCAAAATGAAAAACGAAAACACTTTTGTTTTTCATTTTGGTTTTTAAGAAATCAAAAACAAAAAATGAAAACACTTTCGTTTTTTTGTTTTTTGTTTATGATATTTCAGAACGAAAAACAAATGGACGCAGATATACACGGACCGATTTCGCGGGTGTTTTCTAGTATTACTCATAAAAAGAAAAAATTAATATTACAAAAAATTTTAACTTTTTTTCAAGTTGTCACTGAAGCATGAAAATGTGGTCAAGGACAACGCACATGTGACAAACGGACACTTCGTAGCATAAGGCATCACTATACAAAGTATGAAGTATTCAGGTACTCCAGCTTCTAAAATATTAAGCTGTAAAGAAGTTAGTTAACATCGCCGCCGGATCACTAGCCCTCCTAAACACAAGCCATAGTTCGACTATCCCTATGTATCGGAATAGCGTAACAGTACTGACGGCATCATCAGTAACGACTGTTCGAATCATGACTCGTTTAAGTTCGTGTTTCACTGCATCATACACATACACCATGATTTTAGTGTCAGCCTCTTATTGTGAACATAGTGCTAAGATTGAAACATCATTAAGATAGAACACGCTAGGCATTTGTTGCTACAACTACCATACTCATCCAAGACTTCTTCCACCCTTGTTACAGATACAAGGTGTTTCTTAAGGCAAAGACATAATACCAAATCAGCATACTCGTTAGAAAACACCTTCAAACTGTAACAAAAATGGATGTAGTCTCTGATGCATTCGTAGACAATAGTTTGAAGGCTTCTACAAGAAGCAAGAGCTAAGGGAAAAAGAATATACTGACCAGGATCAAAACATCAGGATACAGATTGAGGACTCATCTCTAAAATTTATGCCATATTATTTTTTTACCAGAAGTTTTAACTTTGTATAAAAACAAAATAGTGAATTATTAGTTTGAAAATATCTTCAAGCCAAAAGTTTATTTACCCGCACAAAAAACACGTTTTTTACATTTTGAAAATTTAAATATTAAAATAAACAAGAGTGCTCACGCTGAAATGTCTCGCCTTCTTCACTTATCATTGATATTATGTTGATATTCCTAATTATAAGACTTTATTACAGTGACTTGACTGTTAGTGTTGCTATTCACCAATTGCAACTCATTCAAAATTTTGACCCAATTGCAATTTGTTTAATTAAATCAAATTTTTCAACTGGTCAAAAATTTGAACAAACTGTTCAGCCAAAATGTGAAAGTGCAAAGTGATAAAATAAATCATACTTACAATCCTATAAGTCTGTAACTCCACTGTATTGATGTAATTCCAAAATCAGTCTATCAATCTGTATAGTTATATTACAGCCATTACCATACTAAAGGTGAACTGTTTTATTTTGAATTGCTATAAAAATGTCAAAACTAAGCTTTTATAGAGTTTTTCTTTCGAAAAGTATTCTATATTTATAAGTATCACACATTATGTGAATAAAAACATTTCATATTCAGTAAAATATGTATGAAATAACAATATGCTTCCTTGGGGAGATAACCTAAAATACTATTCTTTTGAATAAAGACTTTTTGAAACCAAAAAGCGATTATCTCCCCTTCCTACAAACATATTGCAATTTCAAATATTTTACTGAATATGAAATGTTTTTATTCACATAGTGTGTGATTCTTATAAATATAGAATATAGAATATAAAGGTCCAATGAAACCTGCCAGTTGGAAAGGTACACCTTACAATCATTCCATACAGCAAATATAGTAGATCTATTGCATACAGAATAAGAAAAACAGAATACTTTAACCTATAATGGTTTACTTTTTAAATTGTTATTTGTATGGAGAGTTGTCTCATTGGCACTCACACCACATCTTCCTATATCTATTCCAAAACACAAAATCTAAACTATTACCACTGAACTATGAAAAAGAGGTCAAGGTCAGATGGCACCTGCCTCCATACACCGAATTTATTACACCTAATGCTTATAGTATCTGAGATATGGACTTGACCACCAAAACTTAACCTTGTTCACTGATCCATGAAATGAGGTCGAGATCAAGTGAAAACTGTTTGACAGGCATGAAGACCTTGCAAGGTACGCACATACCGAATATAGTTAACCTATTACCTATCATAAAGAGAGAATTTAACATTACAAAAAATATAAACTTTTTTCAAGTAGTCACTGAACCATGAAAATGAGGTCAAGGACATTGGACCTGTGATTGACGGAAACTTTATAACATGAGGCATCTATAAACAAAGTATAAAGCATCCAGGTCTACCACCTTCTAAAATATAAAGCTGTTAAGAAGTTAGCTAACGCCGCCACCGACGCCTGATCACTATCCCTATGTCGGGCTTTCTGCGACAAAAGTCGAAGGCTTGACAAAAATCTAAATTTCTATGTCCGCCATATTGGATATTACCGGAAGTAAGGGTTTAAAAGACATATGTCCTATAAATTGTATCCATAAGAAGCACCAAAGAATGATTTCTGCACAATATATTGATAGTGGCAACACGTTAAAACTCATTTCAATTACCCTCCCTAAAAAATAAGCTTGTTTTAGTACAATTTCCGCCATGTTCGACGGAAGTAGGGTTTAAAAGTCATACTATCCATAAAATATATCCAAAAGTAGAACATAACAAAGGTTTGTGCCGAATATAATGATAGTAGCATGATTTTAACATTTTTAGCTCACCTGGCCCAGAGGGCCAAGTGACTTTTCCCATCACTTTGCGTCCGTCGTCGTCCGTCGTTCGTCGTCCGTCGTCCGTCTTCGTTAACTTTTACAAAAATCTTCTCCTCTGAAACTACTAGGCCAAATTTAACCAAACTTGGCCACAATCATCATTTGGGTATCTAGTTATGTGTCGTGAAAAAAGTGGCCGCCTGGCAAAATAAACATAGAGTAAAGCCGCCTGGTTTATAATAAGAAAAAATTAGACGGGTAAAAAGCTTTTTGGTTTATTTAATTTCAATAACAACAACCGTTAAATGTAAATTTGACGGGATAAAATTTTTTTGGTAATTATCTCGAAATTTTATAGATAAGGAATTTTTTTCTGTAAAGTAGTAAAATAATGTTTGCTAAGTATAATTTATACAAAAAAGTCGACAGACAAAATTGGTAAATAGTTGAACCCCTTTAGGAGTTATTGCCCTTTTTAGTCTATTTTTAACCATTTTTCGTAAATCTTAGTAATCTGTTACAAAAATCTTCTCCTCTGAAACTACTGGGCCAAATTAATCCAAACTTGGCCACAATCATTTGTGGGGTATATAGTTTAAAAAATGTGTCCGGTGACCCGGCCAACCAACCAAGATGGCCGCCATGGTTAAAAATAGAACATAGGTTTAAAATGCAGTTTTTGGCTTATAACTCAAAAACCAAAGCATTTAGAGCAAATCTGACTAGTAAAATTGTTATCTATCTGCCCTGAAATTTTCAGATGAATCAGACAACCCTTTGTTGGGTTGCTGCCCCTGAATTGGTAATTTTAAGAACATTTGGCTGTTTTTGGTTATTATCTTGAATATTATTATAGATAGAGATAAACTGTAAACAGCAATAATATTAAGCCAAGTAAGATTTACAAATAAGTCCAGATGACCGCAATGGTCAATTGACCCCTTAAGGAGTTATTGTCCTTTATAGTCAATTTCTAACAATTTTTCATAAAGTTTGTTAAATTTTACTAACATTTTCCACTGAAACTACTGGGCCAAGTTCATTATAGATAGAGATAATTGTAAGCAGCAAGATTGTTCAGTAAAGTAAGATGTACAAACACATCACCATCACCAAAAAACAATTTTGTTATCAATTCATCTGCTTCCTTTGTTTAATATTCACATAGACCAAGGTGAGCGACACAGGCTCTTTAGGGCCTCTAGTTTTACAGCCTTATCAGCTTTTGATATCGGACTGAATTATGTATAACGTCTGCCATATTGATTTTTTCCGGAATATTAGTGGGTTTTTTTCAGATTACCTCTTTATCCGAAATCAAAGATTAATACTAGAATGAATTTAACAAGATTTGCACAATTTTTCACGAAGCCGCCGTACTATGACTGTAAATGACGTTAAATACTAAGTCATTTGGATGCGTTTTAATTGATAGTAGTCTCTGATGTCTGATTTTTTTAATTGTTTTTGACTTGTAACAATCTTTCAGTAACTGCAAGTACTCTCAAATCGTTATTTCGTGTTAATTTAAACTGTTGATACAATTTGTGAAGTTTATTTGCTATTTTTTGTTCACTTTTTTAGTGTTATATATTTCGTCATTCTATTTTTAATATATACCAGCTTTGATGAAAAGTAAAACCACAAAAATATTCCAGAAAATTCAATAATAAAAGGAAAGTCCCTTTAAGTTATTAAGTTGCAAAATCAAAAGCCCAAACACTTCAAACAAGTGGATAACAATTATCATATAACTGACTTGGTGCGGGCATTTTCTTGTGTAGAAAAGGGTGGATAATTGTTTGATATGATACTAAATTTTCACTGCTGTCCCCGCACGAAATGCACTATTAACAACAACATAATAATTTATTTATTTCAAAAAGGAATACACTAAACAAATGGCAAACTCAAAAGATGCTACAAAAAACATCAGACTAGATGGTATTCACAAATTAGCAGACGATGACGTGAAACGTAACGCAAACTTTGCTCTCAATGCAACAAAAAAAGGAGTAAAAGCTTATAAATCTGAAAAAGCTGAACAAATTTTTGATTTAGTATCAGAGACTAAAGCTGACCGCTATGAGATATTTGCAGACGATAACGTGAAACTTAAAGCAAACTTTGCTCTCACTGCAACGAAAAAGGGAGTAAAAGCTTATAAATCTGGAATCGCTGAAGAAATGTTTGATTCAGTAAAAGAGATCAAAGCTGACCGCAATGAGACATTTGCAGACGATGACGTGAAACGTAAAGCAAACTTTGCTCTCACTGCAACGAAAAAGGAAGTAAAAGTTTATAAATCTGGAAAAGCCGAAGAAATGTTTGATTTAGTATCAGTGATCGCAGCTGACCGCAATGAGACATTTGCAGACAATGACGTGAAACGTAAAGCAAACTTTGCTCTCACTGCAACCAAAACGGGAGTAAAAGCTTATAAATCTGGAAAAGCTGAAGAAATGTTTGATTCAGTAAAAGAGATCACAGCTGACCGCAATGAGACATTTGCAGACGATGACGTGAAACGTAAAGCAAACTTTGCTCTCACTGCAACGAAAAAGGGAGTAAAAGCTTATAAATCTGGAAAAGCTGAACAAATGTTTGATTCAGTTACAGTGATTGCATCTTACGGCATTGACAAATTTGCTGACGATGACGTGAAACGTAGAGCAAACTTTGCTCTTAATGCAACAAACAAGGGAGTAAAAGCTTATAAATCTGGAAATACTGAAGAAATGTTTGATGCAGTTACAGAGATCACAGCTGACCGCAATGAGACATTTGCAGACTATGACGTGAAAAGTACAGCAACCTTTGCTCTCACTGCAACGAAAAAGGAAGTAAAAGTTTATAAATCTGGACAAACTAAAGAAATGTTTGATGCAGTTACAGAGATCACAGCTGACCGCAATGAGACATTTGCAGACTATGACGTGAAAAGTACAGCAACCTTTGCTCTCACTGCAACGAAAAAGGGAGTAAAAGTTTATAAATCTGGACAAACTAAAGAAATGTTTGATGCAGTTACAGAGAACGCAGCTGACCGCAATGAGACATTTGCAGACTATGACGTGAAAAGTACAGCAACCTTTGCTCTCACTGCAACGAAAAAGGGAGTAAAAGTTTATAAATCTGGACAAACTAAAGAAATGTTTGATGCAGTTACAGAGAACGCAGCTGACCGCAATGAGACATTTGCAGACTATGACGTGAAAAGTACAGCAACCTTTGCTCTCACTGCAACGAAAAAGGGAGTAAAAGTTTATAAATCTGGACAAACTAAAGAAATGTTTGATGCAGTTACAGAGAACGCAGCTGACCGCAATGAGACATTTGCAGACTATGACGTGAAAAGTACAGCAACCTTTGCTCTCACTGCAACGAAAAAGGGAGTAAAAGTTTATAAATTGGACAAACTAAAGAAATGTTTGATGCAGTTACAGAGAACGCAGCTGACCGCAATGACAAATTTGCAGACTATGACACGAAACGTAAAGCAAACTTTTCTCTCAATGCAACAAAAAAAGGAGTAAAAGCTTATAAATCTGGAAAAGCTGAACAAGTTTTTGATGCAGTACCAGATATTTCAGCTGACGGCATTAACAAATTTGCAGACGATGATGTGAAACGTAAAGCAAACTTTTCTCTAAATGCAATCAAGCAGGGAGTTAAAGCTTTTAATTCTTGTAAAACTGAAGATGTGTTTGATGCTGCAACAAAAATCACACATGATGGCATCAACAAATATCCGGACGACGTGAAACGAAAAACAAATTGAACAAAGACAGGTTGAACAAAAGATTTAATACGAATATGGGAACAAAAAACATAACTGATTGTTTAACCTAATGTTAGCTCTAAGTACATTTTATCTGATCCCAAAGCTTATTTTTTATATTGTATGAAATTTTAAAATAAATATATATGTAATTGTACACACATTTATATAGATATATATCTATATAAAAAAAAGTCCAATATTTCCGGATAATGCATATATTATTTAATATTCACAAGTACTTTCATGTTTTAGGATGTTTGCTCCTCAATTTTTATAATTTTTGTCAGATTTTCGGAATCCTCTTGTTTTATCCATATATTTCCATTAAAAAAAATTGCCCACAAACCCCTACTTTCCTTTTCATATTTTATTACATATGGTTTGAAAAGCCATTTTTCAAAGTCTTAATAAATCCTTGTTATTTTTCATAGTTTTTAACACAAAAAAGGAGCCAATGTTAAATATATGAAAAATCTAGAGAGAATTATTTCCCGCCAAATTTTCAATGGCTAATATCTCAAAAACAAGCACACGAACCCTCCATTTTTTTCTGCTTTTTTAGTTTCTTTATTTATTTACTATCAATTCATAACAGTCTTATAAAAAGTTTGTTATTTTTAAACAGAGTAGCGAACATCCTTAAGTACAATGTACGTAACGTCTCAAAACAATTACAAAAGGGAGATAAACTATGGCGCGGAATATGGGTCATAAATATCGATTAAAGTACATCCTAAAATAATTTCAGTATATACTAAATTACATTTTAGCATACCCTAAATTGATTTAAGGGTATCCTAAAATGATTTTAGTATCCTAAAGTCAATTCAGTATATACTAAAATGATTTTAGTATATACTAAAATCATTTAAGGATACCCTAAAATCAATTTAGCATATACTGAAATATTCAGCATATACAGAAATATTGGCGCGGAATCGAGGTCATAAATAACGATTTTAGTATACACTTATTTGATTTTAGTAAACACTTAATTGATTTTAGTATATCCTTAATTCAATTTGCTAATAGTTTTGTTCACCAATGAAAAGATCGCTTTCTGGACGAGTTGGAAAGACAGTCACTGCTATGGCGCGGAATCAGGGCCATAAATATCGATTTTAGTATATCCAAAAATGATTTCATTATATACTAAATTACATTTTAGCGCATACCCTAAATTGATTTTAGGGTATCCTTAAATGTTTTCAGTATATGCTAAAATGATTTAAGTATATACTAAAATCATTTTAGGATACCCTAAAATCAATTTAGCATATACTGAAATATTCAGCATAGACAGAAATATTGGCGCGGAATCAAGGTCATAAATAACGATTTTAGTATACACTAAATTGATTTTAGTATATCCTTAATTCAATTTGCTAATAGTTTTGTTCACCAGTGAAATTTACAGATCGCTTTCTGGACGAGTTGGAAAAACAGGCACTGCGGACCTTGCTGTGATGTGGCAAATGTCCTCTCACCTGCTCACTTGATTTCAAACCTTTAAATAGACTTATTCGGAAAGGATATAGTAATTGTCATTAAGGATTGCATATTTTGGTATTAATATTGATTCACTCATATTGTCTTTGCATCGGAAATAAACACATTTATTCTAAAAACAACTGTTGTTGGCATGATACGGGTTATGCTCTTCTCATTTATGTTATGATGGTATGATACTAAACCCCTAACGAGAGGGGTTTTACTTGATTTTCATAAGATAAGATCAGATAAGATAAGATAACTTTATTAGCACTTACACATTGACAATAAATGGTTATGGCAACAAATTAACGACACACTACAATAACATATATAGAATGAAGGAGTGACAGTGGATAATTATGAGAGAAATATATAAAAATAAAAGAGAAGTATATATGTTCCAGACCATACGAGTATTTGGACCGTACGCGTACGGTCCAGCTGACCATACATGTTTTGGGATCATATGGGTTAAATTCACACAAACATTTATCAAAATCTTTTTTTTTTCCGTTATACAAATTGTTATCATTACAGTTAGATGGATAAAGGGAATAATCGAACAATTAAATATTTGTTTATCCGATAATTCTATTTTGTTACTCAAGGTGACACTGGTATCCACAAAGAACGTCATAATTTTTTTACATTAACATGTTTTGTTGATGCATGTTCCTTTGCATATGCATTTTTTTGTAAAGTTCCTAAATATTCTAAAACTATTGTTCTCCCACTCTATGTTTACTTCCGATAACTTCAATTTCAATGAGCATACTGGGCTGCTATTAATGAATTACCGACATGCGAAATACAGGAGATTAACAGATTAAATAAGCGTGTTTGTTTTAAATAGTTATATAATATGAAAAGTTTTTATTTCAATTACTATTGAACTTCTTATATTAATTTCAGATATAAGTTATGTTGATCTGCCATATACATTTGTATCTAATAAACTTGACCAACTTCTTAATATTAGTCAGACCGTACGAGTACTGTCCAAATACTCA
The DNA here is from genome assembly GCA_019925275.1 of Mytilus edulis. Classification (NCBI taxonomy): domain Eukaryota; kingdom Metazoa; phylum Mollusca; class Bivalvia; order Mytilida; family Mytilidae; genus Mytilus; species Mytilus edulis. Next base: position 44,051,659 of record CM034360.1, on the reverse strand, counting down.
TACGGTCTGGAACATGAAATCAAGTACCTTTTAATAATGAGTTTCTCACCAACAAGCATTCATTCAAATAGTTGACAACAATGTTTACTATTGTTTGGGAATTAATATTTAGAATTGATATAATCAAGTTATATGATAAAGAAGGTAATTTGTTGTTCAATAGACATGTTACGAAAAGGTATATTCACGACGCTGAGGTTGACAAATTACATTTTAAATGTGGGGACTGTGTCAAAACACAAAAGAGATTACCTGTGTTTACATTGAATATTATTTAAAAACTGCATTGATCCTTTTGGAGGCAATTCCGTATGGAACGAATATTTAATAACATTTGTACCATAAGAAATTTAAGGTCATGTAAATGCAGTAGATGTGCGGGGCAACGGAGACACGGGGTATATACGTGTGTAAATTTTTCGGCGAGCCCTTTATAGACCTTGCAAATAATCTTAGGTATTATAATCTGTTTTATACCTACTAGTGAATATATATGTAACGGTTATGTTTATAATTATAGTTATGAAAAGCAAACAAGGGAGCGTATGTATTTGGATCCAGTTGTTTGCCACCTACATTTTTAATCTAGCGGGGTCTGTTTTAAAACACGCTTTTTATACAATTTCAACTTGAAATATGTTGCATTATAGTTTAAAAATACTTACTCCCGGTCATATAGCTTCGAAGGCATGTATTTTCTTCCTTTAGTTCCTTCCAACTTTGTCGTAATTTAATGACTTTGTATTTACACCTTAACACCACCTTATGCAGATATTTTGTATTTTATTAATTCCTGAAACGTTTTATTGAAATTGGGTTAAATGAAAAAGGCAGGACAGGAGTTTTGAGTTAAAACAAAAAAAGGGCAGAATGAGCAACTTGACCAAAAAAAAAAAAGGCAGGATGACAATTTATGTAAAAAAAAGAGCAGGATAAATTAATAAAAAAAAAAGGACGTACAGAATAGGGCGATAAAAATGCAGAAAATATATTACAAACATGTTTAAGCCTGCAGTACATTTTTTAGTAGCCTGTCTTAAGTCAAGGGCCTGTAGTTCAGTGGTTGTCGTTGGCTACTGTCTGTCATATTTGTTCCTCGTAAATGGTTTTGTTTTAAATTATTTCACTTTTTCGGGTCTTTTAGAGTCGACTACTAGTATACGGTATAGGTTTTTCTCATTGTCAAAGACCTTATGATTGCTAATAGATAGATGGATAGATGTTTCATTGGCACTGATACCACATCTTATTATTTTTGTAAACTATGCGGGGAAAATATTAAACCACGCTTTTATTTAACTGCTTTCACTATCAGAAGAGTCCACAGTCACTCCCATGTCTTTAAGGACTTTCGGCATAGTTTTCTAATAAACTTGTAATGCAGCAATTGATTTTCTTTAGCGAGATCAAGAGTTGTGCGTTATGCGCGTTTTCTCTTTTTATAAATAAATGCCTTAATTCCAATTCTTTGGGAAATATATGCCCCAATATTTCTTGGCCAACCGTAGAAAATTGGCGCCAACTACGCGGTGGGTGGTATACATTACCCACAGCGTTAGCTGCAATCGACGGAACCTCTCATGCCATTTACAGATCACAGACTGATACTCAAGAACAATTTTACTCCGGACACAGACATTGCATTCATACACAGGTGATTGTGGACAACAGAAATCATATAAGATTTATTCGAACTGGTTTCCTAGGACATCAAAATGATGCTCAACAGTATAATCTATTGCCTTTAATTGAACCAGGTTTGGAGTTAGATTTCCCCCAGAATTTATCATCTTAGCGGATAAAATTTATCTATGTCGATCGCCCGTCGTTACCCATTGCAGACGCCATCAGCTAAGAGCTTAACCACGAGCATAAAGAAGGGAATGTTAAAAAAAGGAGCTGCGTATATTAGAGTGTCGGGTATATGTCGAACACGCTGTAAGGCGCTTAAAACTTTCAGAGTCATTGGAAGCTTACGGAGACACCCGAGAGAAAACATCAACCAGACTGTAGAGCTTTGTGTGGGATTAGTGGAGCGACAGATTGAACTTTTTCAGGAACTGTAATACAACAATAAAAATAACATCTAACTGGCTTACTATGTATATATTATCAATATAGAATTGAATGAACTTATATAACTCTCAGCCCCCTTTTTCTAGCCCACCCCGCACTCCTGCACGCGTACACCTTTCATGTCTTATGAGAGCCAGTAAGGATATCACAAAAGCAAATGTCATCATGTTAAATGATGATGTTCTAAATAATGTGATTTGAATTAACCAAGACGCACAGGATTTAAATTTTACCTGTTTTAATCTATAATCAATGTTTTGACACCTTCCCCACATTTAAAGTCTAATTTGTCAACCTCAACGTCGAGAATATACCTTTTCGTAACATGTCTAATAGCATTAGGACATTATTTATTTTTTTCATGAGATTATCTCTCACATAGTAATAGGAGGAACATTTTAAAAGAAAGTGTAGTTCATCTTCAACGTCTCCATTGTTGCAGCAAAGACATACCCTACTCTGCTTTGGTATTTTTAGATATCGCCCTCTTTCAATAGATAGTGTATGAGCACTTAACCTCAATCTACATAATGTTGATCTATCACGTTTGGATTTGCATTGATCAACATACGAGGGTCTTTTATTTGGTTTATATAGTATATTAAACAAGTTATTTTTTTTTTATTTTGATTGATGTCAGTCTCTTGCTTCTGGAAGGCTATATCGTTGATTCTCTCTTGAATGGGTTTTAAATACATTTTAATATCAATAGGATTTAGATTAATAAAATGAAATCCAAGTCTTGAAATAAGATTTTTCATATTTATTATCCAAGAGTTATTTTTTTCAGTTGCTTTATATATTTTAAGGGCAAGTGAATTATTTGACTCAAGTATATGAAGCCAATATTTTATTGCTGAAAATTCTATTCTGGTATATAAAGTCAATCTATTCAGCTCGGCTAAACATGCAGTATTTAATGCTTTACAATGTATTCCTAGAATTTCTTTAATAACTTTATACTGCAAGTGCTCAAAGTGATCTGAATCCCTGTGTTGTTTGCCTATTCCCCATACTTCACTACCGTATAGAGCAATAGGCACAACTAGGGAGTCAAATAATTTTTCTAATAGCTTGCATTGGTTATTCAGCCCAATTGTTTTTTTTATTTATTTTAAAAAGTGCTTTTCTACCCTTTTCAACCAGCAATGAGCTGCACAGATTAAGATTTCCTGTGTGTTGCAGGGTCATGCCAAGGTAGCAGTATGATTTGACAGTTTCCGGAAATTCGTTATTATATGTAAAAAAATTATTATGGGTTTTTCCATTTGAGTTAAATATAATGACTTTTGATTTGTTTATGTAAACTTCTATAGTTTCCAGCATTTACAAAAATAACTAAGAACATTAAAAGCTATTTGTAATCCCTTTTCATAATTTGATAATAAAACTATATCATCTGCAAATAAAAGCGAATTTATTGTTGTATTTCCAATTACAATGGGATCTGTATTAGCATCTTGGAGACTTTTAACCAAATTATTTATGTAAAGATTTAATAATAACGGACTGAGAATATCTCCCTGTTTAACGCCAAGGTTGGAGACAAATTCTTTACTGAGACCATTTTAGAATTTAATTCTACATGTAGTATCGTCATACATAGAATGAATTATATTAAAAAGTTTACAGGGTAATTTAAGTTTCAAAAGGATATAAAATAATCCATTTCTCCAACCTCAAAGGCCTTCCTGAGATCAATAAAGGCAGCAAACACCTTTTGTTTCTTATTTTTCTTTTGTTCTATTATAGATTTTAAGATGAAGATGTGATCTGAGGTACGGTATTTTTCTTAAAATCCAATTTGGTTTTCACTAATAATGTTGTGTTCATTCATGAATTTTGTAATTCTCATATATATAATTTTATTGAATAATTTTCCAAGATTAGAGGTTATAGAAATACCTCTGTAGTTTGAAGGGTCCAGCTTTTATAGATGACTATGCGGTATGGGCTTTGCTCATTGTCGAAGGCCGTACGGTGACCTATAGTTGTTAATGTCTGTGTCATTTTGGTCTTTTGTGGATAGTTGTCTCATTGGCAATCATACCACATCTTCTTTTTTATATTATTGCCCTTTTTGTGTATTTAAATGAAATGAAACTTTCATTCCATACCTTAGTAATGTTCCTTCTTTGAAGATTGGGTTAAATAATTTAGTTAAAGCGTCAACTAGTACAGGTATTATATACCATATTTAATCATTTCATTTGAAATCATGTCCTTTGCATTTACCGTTTTTTAAAGGTTTTAGAGGCTTTAATTATTTCATCTGATGTTATTGGTTGGTTTTAGGACATATTATCATTGTTTTTAGTGCATTTATTAGCTCATCTAATTTTTTATGATAGTTTTATGAAATTTACTGTCCTTTGGTTAAGCTTCACAAGAATTTAAATTTTTGAAGAAGTTATAGAATGTTTGCTCGTCCAGTTTTTCTGTAGTATTATTTTCTGATGCTCGTTTCAATTTATTAAGTAAGTCTCAGAAGGATTTTGGGTCACTTTTGATATCATTGGACGGATCAAAACATATTTTATTCTTGTATATTTTTTCTTCTTGTTTACATTTTCGCCTCAATTTTGAGCGATAAGAGTAGTATTCTTTTCTGTAAGCTCAATTAAATGGAAATTTATTTATACATGTAAGAAAGACATATGTGCTTAACAGTTTTATATAAGTCATCGCATGAACCTAAAAAAACAGGGTTTTCTTTTTGGTTTATTTGTTTGCTTTCATATGGTGAAGACATAATCTTTCAATCAGTTTAATTGAAGTCTGCAGCTGGCAGGTTAATTTATGTATCATTTTCATTTTGCTTGGTTTCTTTTGTTGCCTATTCTGAAATCGGACTCGGACTTCTTTTAAACTAAGTTTTACTGTAGGTATTGCTATGTGTTTCTTTATTCTACACTTGCTAGAGGTAAAGGGGAGGGTTGAGATCTAACAAAAAATGTCTAACCCCGCCGCATTTTAAGTTGCGCCTGTCTCAAGTCAGGAGCATCTGGCCTTTGTTAGTCTGGTATGTTTTTTTTTAAATTTTAGTTCATTTATATGTTTGGGAGTTTAGTGGCATCCATTTTCACTGAACTAGATAGAACACAATTTTATTTAGGGGCTAGCTTAGGACTATATATCTCCGGGTGCGGGATCTTCTCGCTGCGTTGAAGACCCATTGGTTGCCATCGGCTGTTGTCTGCTCTTTGGTCGGGTTGTTGTCTCTTTGACATATAACCCATTTTCATTCTCAATCTTATCTAATATTTCGAGGGGGAGGCAGGATTTTCGAAGGCATATGGGTTTACTAGTAAGTTGGAAATCAATCAGACTTCGTTTAGATTGGACATGTCTTCAGAATGAACAAAGATGAACAATATGGGGAGTGGAGAGTTAAAGATTGAAAAGTTAAACATTTTTTGTTTACTAATTGCACAATAAATTTATGTACATCTCTTCTCGGTTAATCTTCCTCTTGGCAAATTCATTTAACGATTTAAAAGTACATCTGACGGAACTAAAACTGTAGAAAATGTGTGTTATACGTCAATAAAACAGCAATCAAATGGCAAAAACACCTAATAGATATAGGAAGATGTGGTATGAGTGCCCATAAGACAACTCACTCCATCCAAGTCATAATTATAAAAGTAAATCATTATAGGTCAAGGGACGGTCTTCAACACAGAGTCTTGGTATGGCAAGCCGTTCTCGTCAAAACTATGTTTAAAACATTTTCCGAAAATTTTACACACTGAGAATTTAAAAAAAAACACACTGAGATTAAAAAACATAAACACACACACACACACTGAGAATAAGAAATTACACACTGAAATATCATAAAGACGCACTTAGAATACGAAAAATGAAAAACACACACTGAGAATTAAAAATTACACACTGAGACATCAAAAAGACACACTGACATGAAATAAACTGTGAGAATTTAGAATTACACACTGAGATTTGTGCGCACTTTTTATGCGCATATATCTAATTAGCAAACGTAATCTTAATCTATTACAAGCTTAAAACAACTAGGGGACATAATTCGTTAGTCCTTCAATTTGGTGCCAAATAATTGGTTATAAAGACTTATCGAACAAGAAAATACCCACTTACTCTCATTACAAAATATAACCAGAGACATGTATTATATGTTTCTAATATAACCAAATATTGAAAACTTAATTAATTTAAAAATCATAAGAAATCATTGGAACAATCTACAAAAAGAAAAACAATGCAATGACATGTTCACCAAAGTGTCTATTTTAACATATAAAGACCTATAAACGTAACAACAAAAATATAAAAGATTACCTTGCGAAATCAGGGTAACAGTTGAAAGACTTTTGAAAAAGGACCTATGCTTAAACAGTTTTAAGCAAACAATCCCGATACACCGTTAGCAATAATATTAATCTGAATTATATTGACAAATAACTTATGAATATGAGTTAGCAAAAAACGATGTTAAGTCTTGAAATTTATAATGAACGTTGGTTGAAGGAACCGCGTTTCATTACAATGATAAGAGTTTTAGAGAACAAGATATTAATCTGTTGAATTATTCATCTCATGAATATTCATTAGTAATTTGCATATTAATCTCAATGTGTATTTTTGAAATCTCAGAGTGTAGTTAACATTTCTCAGTGTGTTTTTTTCAATTTATTTAATCTCAGTGTGTCTTTTTAAAATCTCAGTGTGTAATTTTAATTTCTCAGTGTGTGTTTTTCATTTTCTTTAATCTCAGTGTGTAATTTTAATTTCTCAGTGTGTGTTTTATTTTTTTTTATTTTTTTAATCTCTGTGTAATTTTAAAATCTCAGTGTGTATTTTCGATTTCTCAGTGTGTTATTTTAGGTTTTTTTTAAAAAGTGTTTAAACCTAGTTTTGACGAGTACGGCTTGCCATACCTTGGCTCACACCGAACAGCAAGCGATAAAGGGAACCCAAAAAAGTTACTAGTGTAAAACCATTCAAACGGGAAAACCAACGGTCTAATCTATATAATCAAAGCACCAAAGGCGCTGTAGGCAGTTAAGTAAAAAAATAAAAAAGCAGAGGCAAACTTGGCAGAAGTTTAGACGAATATTGTTGAAAATTTGTGGAAATATTTATCTCGGCTATTTCTCAAGTATTCAATAATGTTTGTACCCTAAAGTTTTCACTATCCAATCCTGCCACTTTCAAAAGTTATGTCCAATTATTTTTTTTAATATTCAATATCTGCGATTATGCACACTGTCCCATGTAAGGGGAGAGTTTGTGTCTGTCCATATTGAGGACCCAGTAATTTGGTAATTGTTGCTGTATATCATATCCATTTTTCATAACTGTTTTGTGTTGACATAAATATCAATAATGTGGTCATTTTTATAAATTTCCTGTTTACAAAACTTTGAATTTTTCGAAAAACTAAGGATGTTCTTATCCCAGCCAAAGATTACCTTAGCCGTATTTGGCACAACTTTTTGGAATTTTGGATCCTCAATGCTCTTCAACTTTGTACTTGTTTGGCTTTATAAATATTTTGATATGAGCGTCACTGGTGAGTCTTGTGTGGACGAAACGCGCGTCTGGCGTACTAAATTATAGTCCTGGTACCTTTGATAACTATTGTACATAAATCAGGGTGCTTTAGTTTTATTGTTTTACATTTGTATTTCCCTGGTCCTTTAAAGCTTACTGTGCAGTATATATGTTGGTTTTGCTAATATTTACCTGCTGCATGGAGGAATATTCTTATCAGAATAATAATTTCAACAATGGGGTCCAGCAGTGGTGTATGGTTTAATTGAACTATATTCTAGAGTATGAATATGCCATATTAGCAGTTTTAGTTGCATCAGCTGGTGCACCTACATTGTATGCAAAATCATCAAATCATAGCTGAAACTATCTGAAGTGGTGTAATTTTCTTGTTAGTTATATTACAATAAATGCTTATGTTGTTATAATGGCCTAGCAATGATACAACATTTTTTGAAGCCTGTATGGTTGCCTTAAGAAGACAATTATCAAAACTCGATCTTAATATTTTAATAATATGTTATACAAAAAGTAAGGCGAAAGGTACCAAAGGGATATTCAATGGCACACATATACTGATCAACACTAACCACACCAAACATCTCCTGCTCTACTGTATTATGTGTGAAATTGTGAATCAACTGCTTCACTAGTCTGTCAACACTAAGGTTCTGAGTTCGAAGGTGTGTTCAATTCTAATCTTAATTAACTAGGATTTCCTACTTGTCCATTTCTTAAGGCAATACGACTACTTCCATCTTTAAAACCTGGCCGCTACAATAAAGTTCAAAGTGCCAAAATTGAATTGAAATACAAACAATCAATTAATCAATCATTTAGAATGAGAAAATATGTAAAGATCTCCAAAGATTGCCCAACAATGATAGTTAGGTCATTTTATTCAATTGCTTTTTTTTTTCGTTGTTGTAGAAATTACCAATTACTATATTCGACACGGACCCTTCTGATTGGGTTAACCTTGGTGTTGAGACGTCGAGCAATGGCACAGTTGATAATTTAACATTTGATGATTTATGGAATGAGAATCCTGATCTAGGAGATGTAGTGGCGAACAAAGAAATCATGTTGGATATTATTAGTAGTTTCTTCAATCTTACCAATATTGCATGAATGTAAATGTAGTACAGGAGGAGCTGACCTGACTTGAATGCATTAAAACGTTTTAGATTTAATTAGACAGATTTTCAAATTTCAAGAATTCTGATTATGGTTGTTGAAAAGCATTTAGCACTGCAAGTGACTATCGCTGGTTTTGAAATACATGTGCTCGTACAATTTAAAAAAAAAAGTCTATTGAAAAGACACTTAAGTTGATCTTCCAAGCTTAAATTTGAATTTGAATTTGTAAATATTTTATTTTGCGAAATGAAAATTGTAGGTGTTGAACCGATATATAATTCAGAATTGATCTCGTCCTTTAGAATCAACAAACATACATAATCTATTCATTTAAATCTTAATGAGCGTTTTATTATTTTTCCAGAAACTTTCAAGCTTCGTTGATACATTAAATTCCTCTGCAAATGCGTTTTATGGCACTTCCACAGTCAATATTAATCAAATGGCAAGCAGTTTTGGTACAAATATCAATAACAAACAATATGTATCAAATACATCTGCTGTAAGTATCTGAATGTATCATTAATTTTAAACATTTTAAACTATATTAGTCTTGAAAGAAGTAAAATGATAATGGTGCCTTATACATCTAACCTTTAACTCAAATCACATTTATTTATAGTCACTACATATGGTCAAAATCGAAGATACGTTTAACTGCCATGAGACAACGCGACATCAACACATGTCACTTTAAGATACATAGAGGACAAACTCGATTGTCAAACCAGGAGTACGCATTGACCTAACAAATTATGTTTCCATGACATTTTCCTTTAAAGAAAGAAAGATAACAGTTCATTTGTTGGTGTTGTTACAACGTGACCATTCTGAAAATTCGTCAGTCTTAACGTTCGATTTCTTAAACAACGAAAACATTCTATTGATGTTATTATCTATTTGGAATTGAAATGCACATCGATCATTTACCTATTTCATCATACTACATGCGAATTTGAACATTATCATAATGATGCGCTTGTTTGTGATTGCTAGTGTCTTCTAGTGGTTGAAAAGATCCTTGACACAAAATTTCTATTTCAGGCTACAGCTTTTAGTGCAAACCAAGACCTTCTAGACAAGTTAATTCTTCTAGCAAATAACGAAACATACCCTAAATATGAAAACTATCTATTGGTTTGTGAAGGTAGGACAAATACTAAAATGATCCTCATATATAATATGTCTTTTGTGGTTTTTTTGTGTGTCAACCAATTCGAACATATTTGGACAATTAGACCTGACATGACCTAACTGTTGACATTTAAAACATCTCTTATGTTTACGTTTCCTTCGTGATTTCAATCGCCTCCTCCGAGCACTATATGTGATAATAGTGAAGTTTAATAGCTTGCTACCTTATCGGTAGCTTTTTGAAATTATGACACATTAACATCAATTGCCAAGGCAAAACTATCCAAAACTATTTTGAAATTTAAATAAAAAATCTACGATAACATCAACTTTCCTTCCACTACTTGACGAAAAAAACAAATGTTCATACCAGTAACAGTCGTTCTACGACTGATAATACTTGTTAAAATTATAACAGTTGTTAAACTTCACTGTTGCAGTTATTTTGTAACTGTTTCAACTTTAAAAGCGTTCACCTCTAATATATATAATTCAACTGCAACAACGCTAAAAATAGCTGTCACAGTGATTAGATGTCTGATACAGCTCTTTCTAAGTTAGAACAGTTGGTTTACGACTGGCCTAACTCGATAAATGCTGTAACAGTACTAGTCAAAAATAAACTGTTAAAACGCCCCAAAAAACGTCACAGCTATAATCCGACTGCTGCATTCATTTGAAAGTTATGACAGTTTTTTGATAACTGGCCCAAAAAGAAAAAAGGTGGAAACAGTCATATACATGTATAAACTGTTTAAACGCCGGAAAGGTTGTTACAGTTGAAATATGATTGCTAGAACCATTACAAATGCATAGCTTATTTATAAGTGTCACAACTTGCAACCATTGATAGTCATTTTATAGACTTAAAAAACACGGATAAAAAATTTCCGACAGTCCGGAATAGATTGAATTATTTGTAATTATATTTAAGTATGTAATATTAAATTGGAAAACACTATATAAGTCTTTCAATATTCATAAACTGGCATGGTTTATAAACATGGAAAACCAATATTTTAAAAACAATTTTCTCGCCCTCTTTTTCCATTAAATTTAATGATGAACATTACTTGTGTCATTGTTTTTTTTTAGGATTTGATTCTGCTCTTTCAATATTATTTTCATTGCATCAAAAAGTGAAGATTGAATATGATATTAACCAAATAGATAAACTTTCATGACTAGTTTTTGAACAGACAACATTTTACAATTCATTTGATTTCAATCTAATTTGGTTCCAAAAAAGAGGATGTAAACACTAAGTGTACATTCGACACTAAGTATAAGTTTAACGGACAACGCGAAGTTGAAGAAGAAACAACAAAAGAAAAATAAATCAACAAAATACTACATAGAATACATAGACTGAAACATAAACGAACTCTTTCTCGCAGTATCTTATATATATCCGATATTCTGATTGTAATCTTTTTTGTATTCTTGTACTTTAGGTTCAATTTCTTTAATTATGAGTACAAGTAAATGTGCTTTTCGTTTCTTGTAACTGTATTACGTGTCTTAAACAATGCTTTAGAAGGCATGTTACCAGTATCATCAGCTGACACGCCAGATCAAATTGATCTTCAAAGCATTATGGATGTTCTCTCTGACCGAGAAAAAGTTAATCCACAGTTAGATAGTGACTTAACGTCAATGGAAAGAGCATACATTGTTTTAAGATAGCGGCAAGGAATGATGTCGAATTTCAGAGAAGACAGGAAATGGTAATGTTCCTTCTATAGAAAAATATTCGCCTTATAAAATGAATTTATGACAATGTAATGATCCTCCATCTTCCGACCGTTCAAGGGCTGTATAGTCAGTCTAGGTCGTTAAAAATTTTCATATATCCTCAATCTGTCAAGACTGAATTTAGAACATTTATTTTTATTTTCATATTTATGTCTTGTATTTCTTGCAAAAACTACAAACAGCATATTATTATATTTCTACACTTATGAACTGACATACTTTTATAAGGAATTTGCATTGTTCGTCTAGTTTGATATTTACCATAAATTAATGTAAGATCAGTAAGATCAATTAGTGTAACTATTCTGAATTTGATGGAAATATTGAGTTTTCCAATTTTATCTTGAAGCTCATAAAAGCGTAATAACTTTACCTCTGAAGTTTCTAAATACTATTATAATACAATATTCCGAAAGACGAGAGGATATGTAATTTGTTTTCAAATGCTATTGGTGATGAATACCATTACCTATTCGAATGCAATTCCATCTTAGTAAAAATATCAGAAATCAACACATTACAGAATACTGTGTTAAATATCCCAGTGCAACAAAAAAAAAAGATTACTCTAAATGGTTAATATACAATTGCTCAAATTGTGTCTTTATTTGTTTCAAAGTTAATGAAAATATTATAAAGTATATTAATTATTAGTATATTTAATTTCAAAGTTGTTTTATAGTATGATCGTGAATGTATTTTGTATGCATTTACCTCTTGATTCACATGTGAATAAATAAATCATATTGTATTATAAATAATGTGATTAAAATGGCTATTTCAACAGATGCAACAAGAGGTTACAAGCTTATTAGATGCTATTTCATCCCTTGGAACTATAATGGAAATGTTAAATTTTCGAAAACAACTTCCACTATATGTACAGCATGGTCATAGGAACTCGACACAAGATAAAAAGTATGTTAATGATTTGGTAACCAGTGGATTTTACAGTGATGGCGTTCGAGTAAATTTTGTTGAATCTAACACACCGTCGGCAAAAGAACAGAACGTTAAGGTATGTTAAATGCCAAGTATTTATAGGTTAGATTTAAGAAAACAGAAATAAGTTGAAACCATCGCAGAATATTTCAATGTATCGTTACGTTGATGACCAAATGAAAACAATTAAGAATGTCTAGCAGTAATGTATTGGAAGGAACATTTTAACATTGATGTCAGTGAAGTAGACACTTTGTCTGAATGGATCGAAGCTATTCGATCATGCATTCAGAAGCGCATTCAAAAACTACGATGCAATATGAGTACAAGGGTTACTAATCCTTTCAAGAATCCGGACGTTGAGGATGCTTTATCTTCGTTGCGTGACAAATCTGTCGTGATTACAAAAGATAAAGCCTCCAATAATATTGTCTTTATATGTAAAAACCATTATTTGAAATGTCTCACAACAGAGCTTGGAACAAATAAAACTACTGGTAACTCTACGTATTCTTTAACACCATTTACCAAAGACGACATTTTACAAAATCATAAATCTGTTCTTTTATCTTTTTGTATCAACATCAAAGAAAACCATCATTATACTGGATACGTAAATTTCACAAAACTCGATGTAAAAACGATACATAGCTGGGTCTTCAAAATGTTCGACTAAAAATCTTTCTAAAATACTGACTACTATTCTTTTTACAGTTAAAGATGGGCTTCAAAAATATTGTGATTAAATTTATTCTACCAGTTGTATTAACCAGATGTGGATTCTTAAAAAATCGAAAAACCTACTGCTTAATTTTCGATCACAATCTTTGCAATTTTGCAGCAACATAAAGACTTTTGATTTTTCCACGCCTTACACTACTATTCCCCATGCTCAGTTGAAAGATGGACGTCATCATCTTATTAAACAGAGCTTTTTCTATAAAAATGGGAATCGTAGATACAAATTTGTTGTCTTCGGTTACAATAATTCAAACTTTGTGAAGAATCACACTGAATCTACCAGAAAATATACTGTAGATGATATTATCAAAATGCTGGACTTTTTGATCGACAATATATTTGTTGAGTTTGGAGGATTTATATTTCAACAAACAGTTGGTATTCCAATGGGTACTAATTGTGCACCCCTACTGGCCGATTTGTTTTTGTACTCGTATGAAGCAAAATTCATTCAGAACCTTCTAAAGGACAAAAAGAAAAAAAACGCCTTGCGAAATTCTTTAATTTTACTTTCCGATATATTGATAATGCTACATCATTTAATAACCCATATTTCAGTTAATACTTACATCTCATATATCCCAGTGAACTTGAAATTAAGGATACTACTGATACTAAAAGGACTGCTTCACACCTTGATCTTTTCCTCAATATTGACGCAGATGGACGACTTTACACGAAAATCTATGATAAACGGGACGATTTCAACTTCCCAATTATTAATTTCCCGTTTCTCATCAGTAACATACCCTCTGCCCCTTCGTATGGTGTTTACATATCTCAATTGAAAAGTTATTCTCGTGCTTGTTCACATTATACAGACTTCATATACAGGAGTGCTCCTTACGCAGCAACTGGTCCAATAAAGTTATGAGGAGGACAGTTTAAAATTGACACTCCGTTAATTTTACCTACACCATCACGAATTGGCTGATCCATACGATTGTCTTAGTCCAAACTAGCTAAGGACATTTTTACCACATGTTAGACTGTGGTTTGTCCTTACGTCGTCTAATCTTTTAATTACCGAATATGACTTATTCCCGATTGTGACTGTTTTGCTGAGTGTGTATTCGCATTACTATAAGACGTGTTACGGTACTTTTCTATCCCAAATTCATGTATTTAGTTTTGATGTTATATTTGTAATTCTCATCGGATTTTGTCAAATGTTTTGACGTCTTTTCGGTTATATTCATGTGTAATGGTAAAGAAAATTAATAACCGCCTTCATTTATTAGATTTGATTTGGTTCAACAAGATTTGTACAATGTATTACGTTTGCAGTTTGATTCAAAATTAACCGGACATATAATATAGTTAATTGTCTAATTGCTACCTCAGTTCGATATTAATCATTTTGCAATTTTCATTGTTATTAAATGTAATATCAGTATTTAGTACAAATATAATTTTAAATCAGTTCTAATTCTATCTTATTTTTGATAGATAGTTTTATTCATTCAAATGTGAGGTCATTTTTTGTGTGCTGTTTTAGAAATTCAAATGTGACGTCATTTTTTGTCCTTTTTTACAATTTCAAATATGACGTCACTTTTTGCGTTGAGGCCTTGACTAACTAGGGTTTGTCTATTTTTTGTGTTGGATTATGTCGGTTTATGTAATGTTTCCGGTTGTTTTCTGTAATGAGTTAGTACTCCAGTTTTATCATGCATATGTTTTATATAGTCATTTTATAAAATTTACTGTTTGCAAAGGTATAAATTATTCTAAATAATAAGGATGTTCTTATCCCAAACAGAAAATCCTAGCCGTTGTCGGCACAACTTCTGGTCTTCAGTGCTGTTCAACTTTGTACTTGTTTTGGCTTTCGAACTTTTGTTTCTGGGCGTCACTAGTAAGTCTTGTATGGACAAAACGCACACCTGGCGTGTCAAATTTTAAACATGGTGCCTTTTGCTAGCTATTATTCGTGTGTTTCTTTGTCCTATTTATTTGTATTGTAGTTCTGTAATGTTGTGTTGTGGTTTTAATGTTATATTCAACATGACCATTAAAGCGGGCGGTTTGGCATGCCACAAATCAGGTTCAACCCACCATTTTTTTTCTTTAAAAATGTCCTGTACCAATGCAAGTCATGAATATGGTCATTGTTATATTATAGTTCGTTGAAGTGTGTGTTACATTTTAACGTTGTGTTTATTTTGTCGTTTGTTTCCTCTTATAGTTGAGTGTAAATTCACATTATTATAAGACGTGTCAAGGTACTTTTCTATACCAAATTCATGTATTTAGTTTTGATGTTATATTTGTCATTCTCATCCGATTTTGTCTAATGCTTAGTTGGTTTCTGTGTGTGTTACATTTTAATATTGTGTCGTCGTTCTCCTCTTATATTTAATGCGTTTCCCTCGGTCTTGGTTTGTGACCGGGATTTGTTTTTTTTTCTATCGATTTATGAGTTTTGAACATCGGTATACTATTGTTGCCTTTGTTTAAATTAATTGATTAGTAGAAACATAATTCCACAATATATAGATATTTTACAGAATTCAAACTGTACTGATTTAAACTCTTTATATAAACCCTACGGGGGTCGCAAACGATAACGTGACTCACTATGTTACAAAGCCAACTCTATATACTTAAAGTGTTGGCAGTATATTCAATTATTTCCATCTTCCCTACCTGCATTGATTTACTTTGTGAAAATTCCAAAATATATGGATATCTATCAAGTAGTTTTTACTATCCTGGGGGATCTTTTATAGTCATTCACCGTAACAGCGAAACCATAATTCTAGAACAACCATTATATCATCTCCTGCGTTAACTTTTCATCCATGGTTTGTACGTTTCTGTTGAACATTGTAAAACAACATTGCCGCCAAAGAATTCTCTCCTTGAGTGATACGAACATTTTATGATACACAATGAAAATGAAACTGACGAAAGTAGTCAAATTTTCCGGAAGACGACAGTAACCGTTCAAATATTTTCTCAACTGTATATTATCTTTGAAGGTTACTATTTATGATCACACACCGTTCTCCTGGGATACAGATTCAAAATACATATCATCTAAAACAGTGAGTGTAACCATTGAAGACGAAGACGGCAATAACAATTCGGTCATACCATCAGAGAAAAAGATTAAAAATACAGAGTTAAAAACACCCGTACAATCTGTTCAGATTGTTGTCAACAATAACGAAGCCACGTCACAATTAATAGTGTACAAATTATATTGGAATAATCCAGAGGGTAGTTTGATATTTTTCATAGAAAATGTAGTTTCGGATTTCAATCATATTTTGTACGTGAGTCAACAAAACAATCCGTCGGAGGGGAATTACGACTGGAGGAAATTAATATCTTCTGAAGACCTAACATCTGATAAACTACAAGTCACTATTGACGAAAAGTTGTACTCGCAACCAACTCTCGTCTATGTTGGTGTATTACTACAGTCTAAAGGTATTTACATAGTCTACCCTGCAAGAACACGATTTCAGCAGGAATTTTAAACACTTTAAAAAAAAATAAAAAAAACGCATGGACGTATAGTCAAATTGTACTCATTTATTAGTGGGGCAGTACATTAGAAAAAAAAAACCAAAACATTTCAACTGAAAGATGTTCAATAAAAATTATTGTAGAAGTTAATTTGACAATTACGATTATTTTCTGTATAAAGATGTGGTATAATTGATGATTAGATAACTTTTCACATGAGACCAAATGACATAAAAGTTAATAACAATAATATGGCATTGTATGCTTTAACAATGAGCAAAACCCGTACACATACATAGCTATTAAAGGTCCCTAATAAATTATCAACCGAGAACAATAACGATCTGGTTTGTGTACAAAACCATAAACGAAAACAATTATAATATGTCTACAAATGAAAATCACTTAAGTACATTCTTCTAGCAATGTTCAAAGACTAAAATTTAACATAATGTGTTATTCATAAAATGTTATGGCTATTCTGTAACTGTATTTCTGAACAGGTATTGACCACATAGTATTTAGAGGGAAACATAGAATTACATGTTGTGTACCTATATATTACATTTTGAAGGTAATGGAACCATACGCAGAAGGAGACGTTCTGTACCAGCGACCATAGTTGAATATAGTATAGTTGGTATAACCGTTGGATGTAGAGTCTGGGATGATTCCAAACAAACATGGGACAAGTCATCATGTAAAGTAAGTCAATAAAATTGTTTTGGCTCCTGTCAATACTTGGTTTCTTGTTTCGTGATCGAATAAGGCAATAACGTTTTACATGCTATAACATAAATTGATAAGATGTAGAGTGTACAAAACGTTTACAGGTTTTGCAATGATCCTCAATTTCGACTTAAAATCGCATTTCTTGCTGAAGGATAAGATGAAAGGTTATTTCGTAAAACACTTTTTATTGATCGTATGGTTTAGTATTGTGCTGAATGCATTAACCAGGTAGAGTAAGCACAATATATAAACTTTTATAATGATGATTCATACTTGCATGTGCACTTATTCTATTTTTTTTTTTAAATTGTCAAAAAACTTCAAACAGCAACCTTAATCTTTTGTTACAACTTCTAATATGTCTTGATGACCTCTCTGACTACTCGCATTATGCACATGATTAATTAGGATAGAAAAGAATGGTGCAATTAGTTTGATGTCCGTATTAAGACTAATCTAAGTCATAGTCTTACATTTTTGGGATATTCTAGTCATGTGTGTAGAACACCTAAGTGTCCCAAATTATTTTATATAATATGAACAGTGGATTTACAGAACAAAATACAGTTATATCAATGATAGTATTTGTCGATACAAAAATAAAGGCAACAGTAGTATACCGCTGTTCGAAACTCATAAATCGATAAGAGGAAAAAAACAAATCCGGGTTACAAAGTGCTGATTACTGGGCTGGTGATGCCCTCGGGACGATACATACACAAGCTATGATATCGATCCATTTGTTGTAAAAACTTCTCAAAGTTATCAGACTCATAATATAGGTATTCAACACATGTTCTTCGTCTACGTGATAACTCATCAACAACACTTAAATCAAAACAGTTGGAAGAATAAGTCAAATATAAAGTTGAAGATGTCGAAAAACTACCATTGTGGCAACGACAAAGTATATATGGTGTTCCAATCGTTCAATATTATATAATCAAAACAAATATATTGTCTTCCCATCATATTCAACCGTAAATAGAAAAATACAGACATACATTTAACGTATGTATTAAGAAGAGTTCATGCAGTTTACATTTGCCGCCTTACTGTGATTTCATATTTCAAATACATCAACTATCAACGATACTGTCTGCCTTTGCACGAATCCACCAGGAAATAGCTTTGCTACAACATTTTATGTACCACCAAATTCCATCGACTTCGGATCTGTTTTTGCAAATTTTAACTTGAATGACAATGCAGCGGTGTTTGTTACCGTCATTTGTTTGTTAGTTGTTTACAAGCTTCTCTCTGTTTGGGCATATAGACAGGACAAAAAGGATCCAAGTAGGGTATGTTTTTCTTTTGTATTATAATAGATAAACATAATAAGTCATGTCGAAGGAAACGAGAGAAAACAACTATTATCGGTACCTATTTTACATAAGATCAAATGTGATGAGGTGCGAGTTATGGCAGTTTTGCGCGAACAATAACCAATCAACCAATCAATCAAATTTTAAACATTTTTTGCGCTTCATCAAGTTGACGTACAATACCATTTAAAAGATAGCAACTTTATGTTAAGTCAAATCTAT
The DNA here is from genome assembly GCA_019925275.1 of Mytilus edulis. Lineage (NCBI taxonomy): Eukaryota > Metazoa > Mollusca > Bivalvia > Mytilida > Mytilidae > Mytilus > Mytilus edulis. The sequence continues at coordinate 44,032,577 of CM034360.1, read as the reverse complement.
GTAGGAAGGCAAATGTATGAAACACAAACACTAGATTATAGTATAAACAGACACCCATGAACTCGTTTATCTAGGAAAATTGGCATTCATAAAGAGACAAACGAAAAAGAACCTGTCAATAACTCGAAATAACATGTCTATAATGTACAAGCAAAAGTGTTGGCATAGTTTTTACTATGATTAAGATTTGGCTTTTTAACAGTAAAATAAAATGCATCGCAACATACGTTAACGATGTTTACTTATAACGTTAACTGTTATCAAATAAAATTAGTCAAATATTCTTAGTTTTCATTACAACTTTCTTTGTTCAGTAATTTTCCATAACTTGAATTACCAAAAAACGAATATTTTATTTTATATTGTCATAATATTACGATACGGAAGAAATAATTATTATAATAATTTTGTATATAAATATATGAACAAAAACATGTTTTCCTAATTTCGTGTATTTCATTGTTTTATGCATTTTTTTGACTAGTTAGATTATGTGAACTCTTCACGGCATCGTTTTTTTTCATTATAAAAATATTTTCTTGTTTTAGTGGGCAATTTCTTATCTATCTGATAATGCTCCATATGATGAGTATTTGTATATAGTAACAGCTTACACTGGATTACGTCGACATGCAGGGACCACTTCTAAGGTCCGATTTATGGTGGTAGATGGAGATGCTTTAAAGAGCAAAAAGGTGAAAACCAACATCAGATGTTTAGACGACTTCAACCACAAGGTGATTACAATTTCCCAATATTTAAATGTATCTACAAACTTCAGGTCTACAACAATAGGCAAATGACTTGCAAGAGATAAGCAGTCATTAGTCGGATACTTTGAGAATTTTCAGTTTTACCATGCTTAACAAACAATTCTTTATAAATTATTAAAAGAAGGTGGATTTTAATCCCACGAACTGTCCCAGGGTTTTAAAAAAGTATTGTTGTGAAGAAAGCATGCTTTCACATTTATTTAAGAAGCACGTTTGATATTGTTTTCGCAGACTACATCATTTTACATTTTATACCATGTCTTAAATCATGCACACAACCTAAAAATTCTGATGAAATTCAAGAGCTTTCGTTATCGCACGGATGAACAAATGATTTAAATTAAAACACACACTCCAATGTCCAATCGACACATTATATCAGCATAATGCCACTTTTGGCACAAAATATTTCGAGCAGGAGTTTGCATTATCGTTTAAGGTGGTACCCAACACTTTCGCTAAAATTAATTTGGCTCGTTTAATTTTCTTAAAATTTTGTCAAAGTATTTACTTTGATCCTTTAACAAAAATATAAAAATTTCAAAAATTTTGAACCAACCGTTTTATCAGAAAAATTATACTGGTTATATAGCAGTTTGACAAACACTAATTTTGATCATTGAGAAGCTTAATATTCCCTTAACACAACAACGCAATTAAAACGTTTAGCTGATTTTACAGAGTTACCTCCCTGTAGTGTTAGGTACCACCTTAAATTTGATAGCATCAATGCGTTCTACGCAATTTACCAAATTTCTATCACTTTTTTGCTGCTATGTTATAAAAGGGCTCAGTTGAAAAGTTAAGTATTTTATTTTATCTTTATTTTGTAATTTGATAGTCAATTATCTTGTCTTGTATTATTCAAATGAGACTTTAAATGATATCAAACTTTTTACTGCACATTGTCGTATTTGATTACTTCAAAATAAAGACACTTACATATATACAATAAATGTATAAATTCAATTAATTATCTAATCAGATTTAAAACATGTATTCGTTTTTACAGAAGGAAAGGCAAACATTCATAAAAAGACAAAAAACCTTTTTGGGTTTAAAATAAAATCAGTTATATTTTTTTCTGTAAAGATAATTTCATCAAAGATACAAGGCATTGTGTATGCCAAATTTCGACGGTAAAGTACGTTCTGATCTAAACTAATATATGTATATGTTTTTTTATGATTCTTTTTAAAATGACAGGATTTTGGTACTGGTAGTGTTAGAAGATTTGTTATGAGTATGTCAAAGCGTATAAATGACCCAGCAGTGTTGAAGATTTGGCATGATAACAGCGGTATTGGAAAGCATGCGTCGTGGTATCTTAATAGAATAACATTGGAAGATATTCAGACTAATGAAAAGTAAGACATGCATTACAGATTATTGTTAACACACCACAGATGATATATTGCAATACAATTATAGCTCAATATATCTGATGTAGTGAATTTTTTAAATGTTAATTATTTACACTCACATATTTTCGCGTTTTATGTCAATTAAAGGTAATTCAGTAAGATAACCACAAATAATAAATTGATATAAACTATCGAATATATATTTGTTGTAGTAAATTTTAAAAATTTCAATTATTTACACTCAATATATACGTATTAGTTCAATTCAAGGGAATTTACAGATCAGACAGAATGTCTTGTTACTACATGTACAATGTATCTATGGTATGCTTATTATATTAACTAATCTCTTTAAAAGTTAATACAAAATTGAGATATGAGGCCCGATATGAAAAAATATGAAACAATTCAATTGAGAAGAAACCTAGCGGCCACATTTATTACAAACCAATTTACGAAATATAGCAGACAAATATGTCAATATTGAGGTTGTAAGGTCAAATCTGACATGTGACAGCTGCGTTTTAGTCTTTTTTAATGGACAAGGATTGTCACTTTACCTACAGAAGGTCAATCGTTCTCATTCCGATTTCCTTGACTAAGAAAACACAGACCCACACGAAATAGTACAAATATAGTGGTTTTAAAAACTTATCTAACAATGAACAATAAACTGATGGAAACTATTTCCTGTCGACCTCGGCAAATGCTTGGTAACTACTGCAGGTTAGATTGATGTCTACAAAAATTGGCAAATATTTATTTTTTTCTGAAATAATTACCAGGTGAAAGGTACCAAGATTATAATTTAGTACGCCAGACGCGCATTTCGTCTACATAAGACTCATCAGTGACGCTCATATCAAAATATTTATAAAACCAGACAAGTACAAAGTTGACGAGCATTGAGGATCGAAAATTCCAAAAAGATGTGCCAAATACGGCTAAGGTAATTATGCCTTGGATAAGAAAATCCTTCGTTTTTCGAAAAATTTAAACTTTTGTAAACAGGAAAATTATAAAAATGACCACATTATTGATATTCATATCAAAACCAAAGTGTTGATTACTAGGCTATTTATAATTGTTTCATTGACACGTTGTTTATTTTTCTTTTAGGTTTAACTTTGTGTGTAACAATTGGTTATCCCTTGATCATGAAGATGGAAACATAGAATGCGCCATTCCTGTCTCAGATAAATCTGACACTGAAACATTTTCGTTTAATTTCAACGAAAAATCGAGAGAAAATGTTACTGATAGTTATTTGTGGTTATCAGTACTCTTACGACCAGAATCGGGTGTTTTTACAAGGATTCAAAGAATGTCATGCTGTCTTACTTTGTTATTTCTAACTATGATTACCAATGCTATGTTTTATGGACAGGACAACGGAAGTAAATTATCAGTTGGACCTCTCACCTTCTCTACGACAGGGTTTTACATTTCGTTTATTAGCGTTTTGATTGCAGCGCCCCCGATATTTCTAATAACATACCTGTTCAGGAATTCTAGACAAGGCTTGAAAAATACAATTGAGAGAAACAAAGAAGAATATAAAACAACATCAGACCTTCGATTTTCTATTACAGGTGTATTTATAGCTTGGATATTGATATTTATAGCGGTGTTCCTCTCAGGATTTTTTCTCATATTATATAGTATGGAATGGGGAAAATCAAAATCAGAAGAATGGCTGTTGTGTTTCTTTTTGTCGTTTTTTCAATCTATATTTCTGATAGACCCACTAAAAGTAAGTTAATCAATTATTTATATAACAGACTTTATTTTGCGTTTTATATCTAAGATAATGACTGGGTTTTTTTTATATTTTAAAACATGTTGAAAGAAACCAGGCCTGACAATGAGAAAAGTATCCGCTAGTACCGTCTAAATAAAACTTCTCAAAGTTCAAGGGGATTGAAATTCAAATTTCAAAATTCGAAAGAGCAAAATACACCAAGGTTTCAGAAATTCGAAGGGTTTAGTAGAATTGAAACATTTGATAAGATTTGTATTTCTTTAAAAAAAATTTACCGCATCTATAACGTTTGTATGTTTCAGACCAAAGATTTTGACTACTAGCAAAGATGTGTGTTCTATCATCGTAACTATAGTTGCCACTGTTGAAAGATAAATCAGATTAAAAAAAGCACACAGTTGTGCCAAATATTGATTCTCATTCTTAAAATAACAAACAAATGTTAAGATTTTTTTTATAAAACACAGAGTTTGGTGACTGTCTTTGTCTCTTTTTTTAGATTTAGTATTTTCAGTATATGACTTTTACAAATTAATATCAGATACACCATAATTGTCTGCATTTGTTGAGAGACAAAAAAAGAAAAAAAAGAAAATACCTAGGTAGCATTTGAATTTCCTAAGTTCAATCGAATAGATAACACGATGGCCAAGAAGAGAATTATCGACCAGAACATTGAATAGAAAACATATGTGTGGTTTGAACAAATCTAGCAGAAACAGAGTTCAATTCAGGTGCTTCGAAGGAATAATTACTTGCTGCTCCACATATTCGGACAATATACGTATAGTGTCTTGAAATATGAAATTTATTTGTATGAGGCTTAGAAACGGGGGAAATGCGAAGTTATACCGAGCATTTCCTCTGTTTCATGCCGAATACAAATACATTTTATATTTCAAGACACTATACGTATAGTGTTTTTATACTGAAATCGATAAATAATAATAAAAAACATTAATAATAATAAAAAAATAATAAAAAAAATATTTAACAAATATTGTTAAAAAAAGGTTTGGAATTTCCCTCTTGGGGTACCATTATGAGGCATTTCCCTATGAGCGTAGTCTAGGCGGTAAAACATTGACAATTTCAGGAATTAGAAAGGGAAAATGAACTTGATTAATAATATTTAGTAAACATGGTACATAAATTACCAATTTGAAGACATAACAAGTATAAATTCACAAAAGTTTGACCATTGTTACTACACGTTGTCATGGTTGTGACGTGACGTTGTTGATGAAATACAGTAGTTCCGGTAAGTAGGCGGGGCTTATAGGTTAGTTGAGGTCATTGACGTATAAAGCTAACGCTTATACGAATAGCTATATCTGTATAGCAAAAAAGCTGATTGCAGTATAAATGAGATTAACTGTTTCAAAATGAATATTTAAGGCAAAATCAAAAACTTTACCACTGACATGTGCTACTAAAATTGCTTCAAAGGGTCGCATGCTTAGACCCATTTTTTCTTCTGGATATTGAGAATAGAATCTGAAAAAAGAAAAAAAATATATATATTATCTGTATAAAAATTGTTAATTTAAGGTAACCAAAGACATTGAAAATATACAATGGTGTTTATTACAGATAATTTTTATGTCAATCATCCTCTCATGGATTGTTCAACCACGCAACAGAAACGCCAACTATAATATAGACATGCTTCGGTCAGAAACAAAGAAACATGCCATATCGGCGGTGATGAATTGGGATTATAACGGTGAGTAATATTTAAAGAAAAACATTCGGACAGATGATCTTTTTAGGAAAATACCTGCACCAAGTCAGGAATATGTTAGTTGTTTTCCAGTTATTCAGTTGGTTTTTATATTTTTTATAATTTAACTTCGTTTTAGGTTTTTTTGTTTGTTTCCATTGATTTTAATAGAAACGCATACATGATAAATATATACAAGAGAAAAATGTAGACATTGTTATCGAAATCAGTTTGAGCGATTCATTGAGATGATAAGTGTAACCTACTAATAATAGGTAAATATAGTTTGTTTTTCATCAATCCATTACCTATAAATCGAAAAAATTGTTCGAAGAGACCAGACAGCTACTCGAATCTAATTATAGTTACTGACAAAGCTGAGAAACAGCAACACAAAACATTGGTTATTCAACACGGTTTTGTTTGTTTTAAATCTGAATTATAACGTATCAGGGATTTTCTCCTATGTTTTCATAATATGTATTTAGGTTAATAATTGAACTGTAAAACAAAACAATTTTTCTGCATGCAAATTGAAATTAATTGTTTTATACAGATGTTAAATACTTTCAATCGTTTTTGCGATTGTTTTAATGCATTCAACTACAAAGATACATGTATCATACTCATGAAGTTGACAATAATCTGTTGAACGTTCATTGTTGTTAGTTTGTTTTTATATAATGTAATGGTATACCACCGCATTCGATGCATACAGTGTAAAATTAAGACTTCCTATTTAAAAAAAATCATAAACAACAAAACTAATTTGATATATTTTTTTTAATTCGAAGCAGAATTATTCTCGAAGTTTAATGGTTAATTATATCATGTCTATCTAATGCAGAAGTTATTGAACCGGCTGTGAATCCTCTTAGACCGGAGCATGTACAGAAACTGAGGAAGAAGCGCCAACTACTTATGCAAAGCAAGAATACTATAACAGAGTTGATTTTATATTTGATATTTCTGGCCATTTTGTACGTAATCAGTTTTAGTAATAGAGATCCATTTTGGTATTATTCTAAGGAACATATTGATCAGCAGATTATAACAGAAACCAATGTTACAAAGACAGATGGACCGATCAAATTCAGTCAGGTAAGATTTGTCAGGTAAGATTATCAGGTAAGAATTGGCAGGTAAGGAATGTCAGGTAAGACGTTTCAGGTAAAAATTGTTCGGTAACAATTGGCTTAATGTATTATCAGAAACATGTGTGATAATACTCTCATCATAGATACAAGAATTTACTTTTGTATGTGCGCTAGACGCCGGTTCGTCTACAAACGATTCATCAGTGACGTTCTAATGAAAATATGTTAAAAAAGCCAAATAAAGAAGAAGTTCAAAAGTATTGAGGACCAACAAATCCTGAACGTTTTGCTTAATACAGCTAAGGTATTGTAAATTAACGCTTTACATGTAATGTTAATAGTCGACAATAAATTAAAATCTTACCCTACAAGTCCTCTTCCTTTCTTGCTACATAAATTATTAAATAAACATAACCATCAAATTGTACGGATACGAAAATAAATTGTGAGCATGGCTAGTTTATAAATGAATAAATGATAAAGTCATGTGATCATCTTTGACGAGTTCTTAAACTTTACAGGTATCAACAGGCGAACAGCTATATGCATTCATCAGTTCTACCTTTCTACCATTCATGTTTCCAAAACTTTCTATTAATAATGTTGGATTAAATGCATATGCAAGATTATTTACACAAGATCAAATACATTTTAAAGTAGGACCGGTGAGACTGAGACAGCTACGAGTCAAAGAAGGTAAGTGCCTTTTTTTCTGAAATGTGTATTAGTAATAACAATTCTGATTTAATTGTTTTGTTAAGCCAAACATTAAAACGTAAATATTCTTTTATTAATATCCAATGTGATTAAATTTGAAACCAACTATAAAATGATGATGGTTGAATCTAGAATTTAAACAAAAAATTATATATAATTATATATATATAGCATGCTAATAAAATCAGATTCGAAGTTATATGAAACTTCAAATTCATAAAAAAAAGTTAAATATATTTTTATATACTTAAAGTTTTATTAAAAAGCAAGTGTTCATTTTATAAAAATGTTCATAAGTGCACTGCGATTGGGTCATCGTCTTTCTAAACACCTAACATGCTAAATAGTCGTTATTTTCCTAGTTCGGTGATCTGTTCTACGAGACATAGTGTAAGAACTTTGACAATAGCACGCAGGCAGTGCGTGGGAAAACCGTGTTGAAAGAATGTTATCAATTTTGCACTGGAAGGTTAATACTTATGACTAATTTTTCAAGAACAAATTTAATACAACAAATCATTTAACAGATACACAATTTCTTTGATTCTTGTTTTAGATTCTTGTCCTGAGTCCGTCTTGGTGAACGTTACAACCCAATGTTATGATAAATATTCGCTGGTAGCCGAGGATGAAGACAGTTATTGTGTTGGATGGAAAGGTCAACCGTGTGCAGCTGACGAATCGGTGTACAAAATATCGTCTGCTTCGTGGAAACACGTGTCATCTTCAGATATATGGGGTCTCCCAATTACGGGAAAGCATGCTCTCTACGGCGGAGGCGGGTTTATAGCTGACTTGAATGTAAACCTAAAGATATCCAATCAAATGATTGAGGAAATATTAAAATATTCATGGATTGATCGCCAGACACGAGCTATTTTCATTGAGTTTACACTGTTTAATGTAGACGAGAATGTTTTTATACATGTAACTTTGCTAAATGAGTTTCCGGAAACTGGAGGAGTATTAACGTCACATGTTATCAAACAGTTTAGACCTTATCAACATGTCGGTGGTGTAGGACTATTAACTTTTATTTGCGAAATCATAGCTGTAATTGGCATTTCCATATTTTGCGTTAAGAAGATCATCTATATACATCGCACTGGAAAGAAATCATTGCAGGATATATGGAATATATTAGATATTGTCATAATTTCACTATTTCTCTTATGTACGATAACATATATTGGACGATTGGTAAATATAAGCCTTTCTATGGATAAATTTCAGAGAAACAAACTAAAATTTGTAAACTTCAGTCATATTGTATTATGGGATGATCTATTTAATATTTTCTTAGCGTGTGATATATTTTTCATTACGCTTCGACTGATGAGAATACTGAATTTCAACAACAGAATAAACCACATGGGATACATCTTCTCTCACGTGAGCAAGGATGTATCAGGTTGTTTGTGTATGTTTGTTGTCGTACATCTAGCATTTGTATGTTTTGGTTACCTTATCTTTGGGCGACATTTAGAAACATATAAAAACATGTTTGTTGCTGCCACGACGCTTACAAATGCTATTATTGGAAAAAACACCATTAATGATTTGTTCGTTATAGAACCCATTCTTGGTCGCATGTATTATTTTATGTTTGTTGTTTTTCTGTTATGGGTCATAATGACTATGCTGAACGCAACTTTAAATGTTGGAATATCTAAGGCGAAAACAAACTTCATAAAAAAATCTTCAGTCATTAATGCTAAACATATGTGGAGCTTAGTTGCGGAAGCGATAGAGGTCTTCATACCATTCGACCTGCAACGTAAGAAAAGAGCTAACCTTCATCGATATAAAGTAACAAAGGATGCATCGTTCATAGCTGAAGAGATTATACAAGAAAAACGTGAACCGGTTATATATTTTGATAACTATTAAATATGGATAGTCAGTGATGAATTAAAATTTCATAGATAGCTATCCTTTCACTTCAAATGTTCAGTGCCGACGAAAATTGACACCTAAATGACGTTAAATGGACAATAAAACTTGTACATAAAGTATTTGTATGTGCATACGATTTGTATTAATAAAACTGTTTGGAGTACATATGATCATAACTGTATAGAAAAACTGATGATCAAAAGAAAAACATCTTTAAAAAAAACTTCCTTACAAAAACAGTACAATATTGCTTAAACAATATTGATAAACAACAATATGTCCAGGTTTGAATGATAGCTTTTGAAAATATCAAGTCGAAGGATTTTTTTTCATTAATCAAGGGAGACAATAAATCAAAGTTACTTACTTGTCAAATAATAGGTTACTTTCCTCTGATTCTTAAAATATATAGTTTCTATATACTTTTGCTTAAACATGTTAAAGTGAGAGATATATTGCTATTTCCGGTTTTAAAATGTCACTTCTGTTTGACAGTTTTAAGGTTATATGTCTACTTACCTAATGCAAAAGATCCGAAGACTATAGTATGTATAAATATGAGTATACAACAAGGGTAAAAATCTAGAACGTCAATTTTACTTTTGACCTTGAACTAGAGGTCTAGGTCTAAAACCAAGGACCAAATATCAAGTGACCATAGGTCTTTATTATATATGCTTAATGAGTTATATTACTATACGGTAAATATACGAGGGACTACAACTCAAATGTAATGTCACTGTATTTCAACTAAAATGTATGTGTTACGACATATCACAACTCACAATTTTGTTTAAATTAGTTGTGTATATCTTTTACGGTATTTTAAAAAAAGAAGAAAACAAGCGAAAATAGAATATTTATAATATGACCTTATCCTTATTTTCTTTATTTTGTACGAAGGGCCTCATTTCAATAGACCGTATTTCTCTATCACTTATGGTTTACCACTTACAACCACATTTTTTTTTTATTAAAATACAAAAGGAAAATATCTTTCATATGGAATCTCCGCACCACTTCTGTCAAAAATATTTTTAAGACCCCCTGAGGATATGACGACTAAATTGGTAAAATAAATTTATCTTTATTTTTAACCGTTGTGAAGAAGATGCGCACACAAGAAAACGGTATTTGGGGAGATAACTCGTCAGTAAAAATTGTAGACTAAGCATAGCCAGTTTCAAAATCGCACTAACTATTATATCATATGAAAAAAATCTAAGCAACATCTAGAGCAACCACAAAGCACCGTAAAAAAGTGAAGAAATAATCAGAACAAAATCAATAAGTCTTGCCGCAGAAAAGCGGAAAGACCTAATGAATACTTTCTACTTTAATGAAACTCACCTGGTTTCAACAATCAAGTTATTGCTTACGTCTATTTGATATAAATCAATGCTACTTTATATACTTGTAACTTCGTTGAATTGATTGTAGCATATTTCATGTTAATGACTACTTCTTATGTTGGTGTCATCATCTGATATATGAGATGTTTCTAAGTGCAAAAGCATGCACTCTATAGCGGAAGGGGATTGATTTATATCTTTCTGGGCAAATTGAATTTTCAAGTATGTGGAGCTTACACTATGATGAAGAAGCAATATATATTTTCATACCAATCAACTGCAGGTAGACACAATCACTTAACAGTATTGTTTGAAAAAGGAAGCATCATATCTACTTGAAGACATCACTGGAAGAGTACAAAATTCAATCATATATTTTGAAAACCTTTAGATTCGGATTTATTAACACATGTAAGTTGACTGTTAAAATTGTATGTCAGTTACAGCTCACTTAACATGATCGATATTATAAGATGGGGTATCAGTGCCAATCAGAAACACTCTCCATCCAAGTCACAATTTGTAAAAAAATATATTTGTTAACGTACTATGTAGACACCGTTAATTCACAGAAAGCATAGAGTACTTTAACATATTCAATTAAATGTATTCTTTGTTTATCTTTAGAAATCGAAAGCGTTCATAAATCATTCAATAAAGTAGCCCGTTTTTATATTGCAACAATCGAAACATAGTATGCATAAGGTCATGCACCAGTTCTCTAGATTCTCACTTAATTCTTTTTCTTACTGTAATTACTTTCCAAACCATTAAAACGTATAAGTACATTCAGCATTCTTGTTAAAACCCAGTTTTGATCCTTTTTAACAGAAAATATTAATTACAGCCATTATCTATTAATCACTGGAGTACATGTTTTGAATGTGACCAAGATAGCCGTACTAAATGACGTATATGTTTTTCTACTTACTCCTTTTAGTGAATTGTTTTCCTTTTTCTTTTTCTTCACTTTTTTTGTTTGTTATAAAAGATAAAATATTTAAAATTCTAATTCTAACACTAGATTCACATGATTCTTATAACATGTATAAATACTAAATATGTACTAATGATGAAATAAGCTATAGAAGATTGACTAGAGATACCAGAAGGACAGTCAAACTCATTTATCTAAAATAAACTGACAACGCCATGGCAAAAAATGAAAAAAAGACAAACGGACAAACAAGGAAACACATGACACAACATAGAAAACTAAAAAAAAAGCAACACGAACCCCACCAAAAACAAGGGATGCGATCAGGTGCTCCGTAAAGGAAGGCAGATTCTGCTCAACATGTTGCGCCGTCGTGTTGCTTATGTTATAACAAATCCGGTAAATAGTCTAATTCGGTAGGTCACATTCATCAAAGGGAAGGGGATTGAAATTACGACGTAAAGAAGTTATCCGATATCATTTATGAAACGGTTATTCCATAACGATAAACAAACTCGTGACGGCGTTCGTAAAATTTACGAAGGGATGATTTCAACTTCACCATTAAAACTCTTGGTTTAATAGCTTCCTTGTGGGCAGCAACCCTCTATCAAGAGAATCATGATAGGAAATGCAAGCACGGGAATAACGTATCAATTGGGAGATATATACCACGTATGCAGGTGCTGCTGGAATGTTGCTACTTAGAAATGGAAAGTTCACAATTGGAATGCTGAAATTATCTCTTTTGTCGTAATGTTTTGTTTTCAAGTAGGATTTATCCCTCCCTAAGACAAGATACTTGTATCTACGTTTTGCATTCTTTTTTTTATGAAACAAAGCAATACCAACACTTTCAATTTGTCTTTTACTTGTGTAAAGTGTAGAAAGGTCAAACGTTTCAATACTTTTGCAAGATGAATGAGAGTTAGATTGTATGTACTCTAAAAGATCTTTGGAATTTTGAAGTATCCACATCTGATTCACGCCACCTCTAGAATAGGCAGTTTCACAATTAGTTTGAACCCCCGTCTTTGATTGCTGATATCATAGATGTTAATAATTTAGATAGAGGTTTCATGTAGCACTTGTCAGACCCAGCAATATACCGTTGTTTGTGAAGACACTTATGTAGTTAAGTTATCCAATTCAGTGATGGAAGATCCAGTTCTTCAACTTTAGTTGAAATTCCAAAGGAACATAGTACAGACCTATGATTATCCAGGATTTCCTATTTTGTAAGTGTCGTGAAGGTTTATGTTGAGTTTCCAAGATTATCAAGCAATTAATGGCATGAGTTTTACACACAAACACGATGGTATTACCTTAACCTTTTTCCCCTTGAATACATATGCTATAATAAAACAAAACAATATATTCATATTACCGATCACCCAGACAGCTTGAAGGACACCGGATTTTAATAAGTTGAAAATACAATTCATAAGCATAAATACATAAATAAATCAACATAATTATAGATGATTACTGAATGCTGATATATGACATACATGTTGTATATTTAGTTAAATACCAAATAATAAGAAAGGCTCTTTCATCAACGATCCCGCCGGCCAGGAAAAACCAACTAAAACGAGTTAACTCAGGTCAAACTACATTAAATACCAAATATGTAGTGGAAAAAAAGTTGGAAACCTGCGTCCAAACCCTATGCGAGGAAGACCCTCTCCAGAGGTATACTTGGACAGTATATACAAAATTTGAGTTACAATTATTCGTAGCAACTAACCATGAGCAGAAACATGAATTAAACTAAAATGTTACATATCTGAAATATGTAAAAATAAACTTGACACTACGACTGTTGGGTAGAAAGTGAAGGCTTTCAAAATATTTTCCCGTATATGAAAATTTTCACGTGACTAAATTAGAAAATTCCGCATGATACGCATCGTTAATACAAATGTTTCCCGCTATTCGTTGACACGCGGGAAAATGTAATTGTTTGCGGCTTTATCTGCCGGGACAACAACATATTTGTCATGGAGGTAGTATAAGTGTTTTACAACCTTTGGGTCTTAAAAGATTGACTTTAATTAGCATTGGCATTGATATACCCATTCAGTTTCTTAATTCTGATGTGTATCAACGACCTCAACACAATAAGCTTCAAAATTGGAAGTTTAAAAAATCTATCTATTAACCCTTTACATTTCAGAAAAATCTTTTGACCTGTGTTTTAATCAAACATTTTTCATGTTAATGTTATTTTTGCTGTCATTGTGCAAACCCCGTTATAAGGCTTATATTTAAAGTATAAGCTATGAAAATGATTAGCAATACAAAATCTCTGTACTCTGATATTTGTGACTACCGAGTTTGTTTGAGTCATTGTTCCTGAAATATATATTTTTCACTGTATTTGCAGTAAAATCCTTGAAGATCTACATGTAGGTTAACAATACAAACGGCAAAAATTATAAGAAAACAAAGATAAACTATTTTATATGCATACAAAAGTCATAAATAATAGTAAACAAGACCCACAACATAAAAAAAGACTCAGCAACACAAACCCAAACAAAAATCGGGGGTGATCTAAGGTTTTCCGGAAGGATAAGCATAGCCTTCTCCACATGTCGCATCCGTCTTGTTGCTCCTGTTATTACAAACTTGCGATTTCTCATTATTTAAACTATCGAGATAATCTCTCTCGCCAAATCATATTTTTACAGAATAGTTGTGATATGTGGAGCATACTTCTTTAGAAGAACTGAAATCAGTTACAACATGTTTACGTAATTATGCCGATTAGAAAATGGAAATAATGCTACAGATCTTTTATCCTCTGTGAAAAGTCCATCTGTGTTTTATAGAAAATGAATGCCCAGTCATACAAAACGCGGCTTATCTATACTATTAAACGAGAATACCTCATTTTGTGTGTCACTTCTCTTCCTTCCACAATAAATTATTCATCATTCCTCTTTGTTCTATAGGTACAGTACAAAGTCGCATTCGTCATCCATTCATATGATTATTCAGATTGAGTTATTTTGGGAGAAAAAGGAGAAAAAAAAGCATCCTTAAATTGTTTCCGTCATTTTTTAAGTCAGATTATACTTCCGGTTTGTTTTTCTGTATTGTTTGAACATACATATACTACGAATAGGATGAATTGTCTATCTGATATAGTTAACTTTCCACGGCGTTCACGGAGTTTATTAAATAGAGAGGGTCATTTTAATGTCTTAATGACCATCGTGGATCGATTAGTAAACTGAGAATTGAAAGTAAAAAAGCAAATACACTTTATTTATAGTAATGAATGTTCATATTATACAGATAAGCGTTAAAATTATTCGTGTGTAATTAAAATTAATAGAAAAAAGGGAATTTCAGGTGAAAAAAGGAGGACCTGGGTTAGAAGAGCAATTGTCCTGTCCCAAAATACCTATGCTTTTAAATACCTTTTCTGAAATTCTCCAGTCCTTAAATCTTTTATAAAAATCCATTGATCACGATAATAAGAATATGTGGTATGATTGCCAATGAGACAGCTCTCCACAAGAGACCAAAATGACAAAGAAATTAACAACTATAGGTCACCGTATGGTCTTCCACAATAAACAAAGCCCATACTACATAGTCAGCTATAGAAGGCCCCAAAATGACAATGTCAACCAATTCAAACGAGAAACATAACGGCCTTATTTATGTACAAAAAAATGAACGAAAAACAGATATGTAACACACAAACAAACGACAACCACTGAGTTACAGGCTCATGATTAGAAAGTTTATAATATACTAAATGTATGTTCATAATGAAATTAATAGAAAAAAAATTGGGAATTTTGGAAATAAAGGAGGAGAGATAAAAAAAAACATTTTTATGTCTCCAAGTATAGCTTTTGATACTTTTCATGAAATTCTCAAATAATTAAATCTTTTACAAAATTCTGCCTACAGCACTAAACATAACCACGCTCTGAATGACCGCGATTTCGCGGGTGTGTTCTAGTATTGTTTGGAGTCAAAAACTATATAAGACGCTGAGGGTATCAACAGTTCTGTAGTCAGTACTTCGATAATGACATGATGTATAACATAACTATATTTAATTCTAATGCAATTATTTTGTATCATTTGTTTTGAATGAATGTCAGTAAGCGTAAAATTCTTTATCTCCTTGTTTGTAACTAAGTAGGCCGACATTTTGAATTGCGGAATGTCTTGACATGTAATTTCTACAATAATAAGCAGAAAATTCACAAGTTCCGCCTAGGCATCTTCTTTTTATTAAATTTTATAACTTTCTGAAGCGCCCAGGAAGCTAGAAAACGCCCGGTGTCAACGTTTAATACCGGAAGCATCCCTATGACGTCACCTAGTTTAGGGGCCAAAGAAGATTACAACTTTTCGCGGAATTTTCTTTAATGAAAATTTTGCATTGAAATATTATTGAAATTGAATTATGAACTTGTTTTGCATTAGAAAAGAGATAACTGTAGTGCATTTGAAGCTTTGTGGACGTCTATCGGTAATTTTACTGTCGCAAATTCCCATTTACTTGTCTCTCCTATATAAATCTATCCTTTCTGCCACCTTATTGTTGCAGTATAGTGACATCAGCACTTAGAATAGTCAATTTATCAAATCATCACCTGGTTTTATTTGACCTTGACCACATTTTCACGATGCATTGATAATGTTAAGTTTTTGTGTTTGGATATGTTTTTATTAAATAATAAGCAGTAGTTCAACTTTATGTGTTGTATTGAAGGATTCTTAGCTGTATATGTCTGTCTGGCAGGTATCATTTGACCTTGACCTCAATATGGTGATTCATTGGTCAATGTTTTGTTTTTATTGTTTAGTTTGTTATTTAGATACTTTAAGCAATAGGGCAACTATATTTAATGCATAGAATGATTGTAAGGTGTACATGTCTGTCTGACATTGTTCATCTGACCTTGACCTCATTTTCATAGTTAATTTGACAATGTTTGGTTTTCTTTGTTAAGTCTGTTTCTTAAAAAACTATAAGCAATATGTCATTATATTTAGTGTATTTGCATGATTGCAAGTTGTACATATATTTCTCGTTTGGCTTATCTGACCTTGACATCTTTTAATTTTTTGGATCAAGTTAGGTTTATGTGATAGTTGTCGAAAGCTTTATATTTTGGATTATCAGCATGCTATCAACGGTTAGTAAAGAAGGTCAGACATTTCAGCGTGTGCATTCTTGTTGTTCAAGATATACTTTTATAAATTTAACTTAATCAAAACAGCCGTAAAAGCGCAGTTATGCTATTCAAAAGAGGTCACACATGTGGTTTACAGTATTTGGAAACTTGTTTTCTCTTTCAACAATCTTACACCTACACACTTGTTGATATTTACTATTCGTTAAACAACTAAATAAATCCCGTTACAGTACTAAATTATTAGATCAGACAACTGGTATTTTGAAAGAGATTACCAATGTATTCCCTGGTAACCTATATATCCACCAAATGAGTATATTCCCATTTTCATAAGTCATGTAAACAAAATTAAACTTTCAAATATTAACATTATCATAAATATTTTAAATCGTGTATGCATATTGTATCACATATGAGTCAATAGTAAGTTGGGTATATATTTGTTACAATAAGACAAGTTTCGTCTAATTGATATTGTAAAACTATTCTACACATCACTGATTCAATTAATCAAAAGGGTGTTCGGCACAGTTGATTTAGCTTCAAGAAATGACGCCTTCATGCATTGATTTATATATCATTTTAAATGCTACTTTTATCCTCATGTTTACATCAATATTATGTGTATAAATAATATCTAATATCGTTGTCATAAAGTAAACAGTTTGAATGGTCAATAAAAGGAAACGCACATGCATTTGTTAGTACATTAATTTTGTAATAGATGAATTTAAGCTGATTCAAAATATATACTAGTAGTATTTGTACATACTATTGCTAAAACAAAAGTAGATAAGTAGATTTTTCTGGTGTACACAAGTTTACTTTCGGTTTGATCTTTTTTAGGGGCCAAAGAAGATGACAACTTTTCGCGGAAATTTCTTAAATGAAAATTTTGCATTGAAATATTATTGAAATTGAATTATGAACTTGTTTTGCATTAGAACAGAGATAACTGTAGTGTATTTGAAGCTTTGTGGACGTCTATCGGTAGTTTTACTGTCGCAAATACTCGTTTACTTGTCTCTACTGTATAAATGTATCCTTTCTGCCACCTTAATGTTGCGGTATAGTGACATCAGCACTTAGAATATTCAACTTATCAAATCATCACCTTTCTATATATATAATAACCCTTTGCGAATAATACTGGGTGTATACAAATACTTTTAATCTATTTCAAAACTATGTTATATTTATACAAAATATGATGGAATACCTCATTGAGACAGTAATATTAATAGAAAGGTTGAAAATACTTGTTTTATGGTGTCATAGAGATAACAGTTGAAAGATCATTTAAGAAATAAAAAGTTGTTTGAAAACAAACCCAGAGAACTTTATATCTGTGAACATCCGGTGAGTAATATTTTATAATTGTATGAAATACCGTTTATTGTTATAAGTATCAGCATCACAGCTTATAATTCAAATAAGCAAATTGCAAATGTTGAATACAAAATGATTAGTTTAAGAATTAATAGTGTATATGAAATTGTTCCATATTGGTATTATATTAGTAGGTTTCGCTATATGAATTGGATTTTAAATAAAAAAGCATATTCACCTAAGAGAGTGTTATTCATCGGGCTAAACGTCATGCGCTTTTACATGCAACGTTATGGTTAAATGTTTCGTGTAAAATTTGTTTTGGTATATGTTATTCGTTAAATACATGTTCTTCTCTCGGAATATGGAATAAAACAATTACTGTCTTTTGTTTCGGTAAATATGGGGTTTAATTGACCTTTGAAAAACTGATATTCACTTCGGCCGTCGGCCAGAGTGAAGATCATTTTTTCAAAAGTCAATAAAACCCCATATTTACCTCACCAAAAATTAGTAATTGTATAATATTCTTTAAAATGTGTATTCAATTAGTTCAACTTTCAATGTTTATAAATACTATTGATTGTGCTCTCAAATAGTTACGTGTTTTCATTACAATTACAATATTTGAATTATTACTCTTAAAGTATTTCTTTCGTAATTCTCTGTTGATAAAGGAATAAGTTCGAGAAAATAAATAGTTTGGTCCGAACACAATAATCAATAGAGTGCTATTTTCATTTTCAATGCGTAGAAACTCAATTTTACCAAACAGGCAATTTTTTTCCTATCATTGTAATGGACAACACATAAATGATAGCTAGTAACAGTATATATGTATACATTGTAGCATAAACATTCATATGGAAAAAATTAAAAAGTAAATCAAGAAACGTAGTAAAATGCACAACAACAAATAACAGGAGACTGTTGTTCTGAAGTTCTCGTTTGTTGCTATCTGTCTTGTTTGTTTTTCGTTTGTTGAGTTTTAATAATTCATGTCATTGGTTTTCTTGTTTTAACAGTTTCAAATGCTGACATGATTGGTTTTTTATATAGCTAATGAGTTTTTCCCATTATTGATAGACATATTGGGTTCACCACTTGCTTAGTCATGTCGTTAGATTGGTTGTATTCATTTACGGTCTTATTCGAAATAATTTTATGCTAAACGTGTTAGTCTCGCTGGTTTTATTTGACCTTGACCACATTTTCACGGTGCATTGATAAAGTTAAGTTTTGTGTTTGACCTCATTTTGGTTTTCTTTGTTAAGTCTGTTTCTTTAAAACTATAAGCAGTAGGTCATTATATATTGTGTATTTGCATGATTGCAAGTTGTACATATATTTCTCGTTTGGCTTATCTGACCTTGACATCATTTAATTTTTTGGATCAAGTTAGGTTTATGTGATAGTTGTCGAAAGCTTTATATTTCGGATTATCAACATACTATCAATGGTTAGTAAAGAAGGCCAGACTTTTCAGCGTGTGCATTCTCGTCGTTCAAGATATACTTTTATGAATTTAACTTAATCAAAACAGCCGTAAAAGCGAAGTCATGCTAAAGGGTGTTCGGTAGAGTTGATTTAGCTTCAAGAAATGACGCCTTCATGCATTAATTTATATATCATTTTAATTGCTACTTTTATCCTCATGTTAACATCAATATTATGTGTATAAATAATATTTAATATTGTTGTCATAGAGAAAACAGTTTGAATGTTCAATCAATGGAAACGCACATGCATTTGTTAGTACATTTGTAATAGATGAATTTAAGCTGATTCCAAATATATAGTATTTGTACATACTATTTCTAAAACAAAAGTAGATGAGTAGATATTTCTGGTGAACACAAGTTTCCTTTTGGTTTCATCTTCATAAGTTTTTCAAAACAATTATAATTATAACACTTTTTACATGCAAATAATGCAAAAATGGCTACTTCCGGATTTCCAATGTCACTTCCATTTGTCATTCTTCAAGGTCGTATCGGCTACCTAATGTACTAAACTTTATCGTGTACATATATTGTTTACTTTTACTTTTATTAATATGAATGTAACATGCTTTTGTTACATAAATATGGACTGTTTTTTTTATCATACAATGAACATGTATCAGGTACTAGCATTATTACTTCATGCACAAATACTAATATCTTCACAATTCAAACATGTGTGCTAATTTTAAGACGGATATACCTTGTATTTAAGGAGAGTTCATAATATATAAAAATGTTGAGAGTAAACACGAATGCGATCACTTCCATTTTAAATCATCTGAGAAGTGAGGTTAATTGATACATTTGATAGATTTTTCATATTTACGCTTGATTTTGAGCGTTTTTACTGACCAAGTCAGTCAAAATCTTTTACAATAACCAATTGAATCGAATGAAGTAGATACTGAAAGTGTTTATAAAATGTCACAAATCTTTCATCAGATGTACTTCGAAATTTAGTTCGAAATTAGCACTTACCGGAATTTTCCCTTTAGGTTTTACATGTCAGTTATTGTAAAAAGCTACATTTACGCTGATTCTTTAACATACAATATATATAGAATAATTTTACTAGAAATAAGAAAGATAAGCAGATACTTTCGGTTTACAAAATTTCACATCCGTTTCCATTCAAACCTTACGTCACACTGATTCCAAAAATATACGGTCTGGTAACGTTTACATTGATGAAAATAATGATGAAGAGGTAATTTCTGTTTTACACAAAGTGATATCCGGTTAAATAAAGGCAACAGTAGTATACCGCTGTTCAAAACTCATAAATCCATGGACAAAAAACAAAATCGGGATAACAAACTAAAACCGAGGGAAACGCATTAAATATAAGAGGAGAACAACGACATAACACTAAAATGTAACACACATAGACAAAATCCCACGAGAATAATATATATCGATATATTGTAAACCATTATAGGTCAATGTACGGCCTTCAACACGGAGCATTGGCTTACACCGAACAACAAGCTACAAAGGGCCCCAACATTACTAGTGTGAAACCATTCAAACGGGAAAACCAACGGTCTAATCTATATAAAAAAACGAGAAACACGCATATGCACAGTTAATAAATTATTAAGGACAAACTGTCAAGGCCAAAAAGCAAACAAACAAGTCCAAACAAAGCCATGGCAAAACACCACTGCGAAATATTTAACCCTTCGAAAATAATAACTTAAAAAAAAAAGGTTTTAATAATACAGGTAAATCTTGAAGTTTATACAAATGTAGTAAGAAAAAGTGAAAAATAGAAGATATATCAAAGCTGGTATATAGAAAAGATCCATATTAATATAAAATAACAAAAAAGCATTATAAGTAGTATCAACAGGTCGAATTAACAAGAAAATACGATTTGAGAGTACTCGCAGTTACTGACAGCTAGTTAAAAGCCAAAAACAATTAATAATAAAAAAATCATGCATCAGAGACTAAATTCAACTAAAACACATCCCAGGGATTTAGTATTTTAACGTCATGAACAGCCAGAGAAGACATGACTTATGCAATACATATTTAAATATATCTGAATGAGGATTGTTGTTAAGCAAAATATTATTTCATTGCTAAATTTCTATGTTATCAGGGAAACACCAAAATAAAAGATATTAAAATTGCACTTCTGCACTGTGTAATGAAAAATATCCTTTAAATTCACGTTTCAAGGTTAAAGATTATTCTCAGTGATACTAAAACAACTTTTGAAATGCGCTTTAATTGTTAACTTAAAACTAACTACTTGTTGCTATGGAAAACTCGCGTTGATATGACGGGTTATTTAGATACAAAATCAAATCTTTCTTTAAAGCAAACTTGGTCACTGAACATGAATCAATATAGGGCTAATAAGAGATTTATGAAAATAATTAAACGTTTTTATTCTTTTGATGGATAATATAATATTAGCTCATAAAATCTTTTTGTTTGGTTAATAGGCAACATTGTAACAGGAAATAAAAAGTAACATCTCTACAATAGGACATCATCTGACACTAGAAATGAAATATTTAAAAAAAAAAAAAACAGATTTAAAAATTTTGATATCAATAGTTTTTCAGGTGGGAAGATCTGCAATTGTTCTCTTTTTTTCCGCCTAATTTACTTTTTTGCATAGTATTGCTATTCCATAAGATGTAGTTTAGATCTACGGTAATGATATTGCACAGTGTATTTGCTTTTGAAACTGACCCTGTTCAATCGAACACTTCTTCTTAAGAGTTTTCTCTCTAAACACTGTTTTTCTTGTATCCACTTCTCTTCGGAACCTTAAAAGAGAGACAAATTTGTTTGTTACATCTTAAGGATATGGAAAATGATGTTGACCGGAGTGATAAGAAACACCCTTTTGGTTCGATATAAGTGATATGTATGTACAACTTGTAAACTATAGGTAATTGAAATCCAGATTCTTTTGAATTGATGTCCTTGTGCCTTAATAAAAAAATAAGTGCACGGTCAACGGTCAAGATCATTTTCAAAATTTTAATTTAGGCTTTTTATCAAATTTAACCTCTTCCAATGTCATAAGTCTGCAACTCAATATAAAAGATCCTATGACTTTATCATATATTATAATGAGAACTGCCAAGAACAATTAAGATGTTGTTAATCTTGACATTACTTTCAAGGTCATAAAACAATGTCCTTAAATCAAAAGACGTAAGGTATATGCTATATATGATTAATAAGTTATATCAATATACAGCGAATCTTCATTCTAATGCAACAACGTCTGTAACGTTCATTTTGATTGGATAACGTCACTTTTTTACATGGCATCAATTGACAATTAATGCTATGGGACGTACACGCAAACGCAGACGGAATGTGACAGATTTTAAGTACATGTTTTAACGTTGTTTTCTGTCAGTTTAACTAGAATGGAGATAACAATATTGTATTTTAAGCTCCGACGGCATCAAATGGGGATTTGATGGTCGCAAATACCCGTTTACTGTCTCCGCTAACGCGTCGCCAGTAAACTTAATTTTCGACCATCAAATCCCCAATTGATGCCGTCGGAGCTGAAAATACAATACAGTTATCTTCTAAATATAAGAAGGGAAATAACTTCCAGTAAATGTAACGTAGCCTTCCAACCAAAAAGTATGTTAAGACATGTCATAACTTACAATTTAGTGAAAATAGTTTGTCACTATCTACTACGGTATCTCATAAATTTGATAAAAAGCCTAAATTAAAATTTTGAAAATGATCTTGACCGTTGACCGTGCACTTATTTTTTTATTAAGGCACAAGGACATCAATTCAAAAGAATCTGGATTTCAATTACCTATAGTTTACAAGTTGTACATACATATCACTTATATCGAACCAAAAGGGTGTTTCTTATCACTCCGGTCAACATCATTTTCCATATCCTTAAGATGTAACAAACAAATTTGTCTCTCTTTTAAGGTTCCGAAAGAGAAGTGGATACAAGAAAAACAGTGTTTAGAGAGAAAACTCTTAAAGAAGAAGTGTTCGATTGAACAGGGTCAGTTTCAAAAGCAAATACACTGTGCAATATCATTAACCGTAGATCTAAACTACATCTTATGGAATAGCAATACTATGCAAAAAAGTAAATTAGGCGGAAAAAAGAGAACAATTGCAGATCTTCCCACCTGAAAAACTATTGATATCAAAATTTTTAAATCTGTTTTTTTTTTTTTTAAATATTTCATTTCTAGTGTCAGATGATGTCCTATTGTAGATATGTTACTTTTTATTTCCTGTTACAATGTTGCCTATTAGCCAAACAAAAAGATTTTATGAGCTAATATTATATTATCCATCAAAAGAATAAAAACGTTTAATTATTTTCATAAATCTCTTATTAGCCCTATATTGATTCATGTTCAGTGACCAAGTTTGCTTTAAAGAAAGATTTGATTTTGTATCTAAATAACCCGTCATATCAACGCGAGTTTTCCATAGCAACAAGTAGTTAGTTTTAAGTTAACAATTAAAGCGCATTTCAAAAGTTGTTTTAGTATCACTGAGAATAATCTTTAACCTTGAAACGTGAATTTAAAGGATATTTTTCATTACACAATGCAGAAGTGCAATTTTAATATCTTTTATTTTGGTGTTTCCCTGATAACATAGAAATTTAGCAATGAAATAATATTTTGCTTAACAACAATCCTCATTCAGATATATTTAAATATGTATTGCACAAGTCATGTCTTCTCTGGCTGTTCATGACGTTAAAATACTAAATCCCTGGGATGTGTTTTAGTTGAATTTAGTCTCTGATGCATGATTTTTTTATTATTAATTGTTTTTGGCTTTTAACTAGCTGTCAGTAACTGCGAGTACTCTCAAATCGTATTTTCTTGTTAATTCGACCTGTTGATACTGCTTATAATGCTTTTTTGTTATTTTATATTAATATGGATCTTTTCTATATACCAGCTTTGATATATCTTCTATTTTTCACTTTTTCTTACTACATTTGTATAAACTTCAAGATTTACCTGTATTATTAAAACCTTTTTTTTTTAAGTTATTATTTTCGAAGGGTTAAATATTTCGCAGTGGTGTTTTGCCATGGCTTTGTTTGGACTTGTTTGTTTGCTTTTTGGCCTTGACAGTTTGTCCTTAATAATTTATTAACTGTGCATATGCGTGTTTCTCGTTTTTTTATATAGATTAGACCGTTGGTTTTCCCGTTTGAATGGTTTCACACTAGTAATGTTGGGGCCCTTTGTAGCTTGTTCGGTGTAAGCCAATGCTCCGTGTTGAAGGCCGTACATTGACCTATAATGGTTTACTTTTTTAAATTGTTATTTGGATGGATAATTTAACACCAATCTTATTTCCCTATAGTACGGGTAAAACGTTGATAACTTTTTGATAAGACATATTTATGACCAATTACTATATTGTATTCGGTAGGGTAAAGTAGAAATAGATTTCTGTGCCATTAACTAACATAAATATTTCTAGTTTAATGCTATGAAATCAATTATACTATTTCGCGTTGTTATTGTCAGTTCTTAAACATTCCAATTTCGGTTGATAAATGTTTCTTCGTCATCTTTTGTAACTGTATTACAGTTCGAAATCATCAAATTTTATTGAGTCAGTTATGAACAGATATATCATGTTAAGGAGGGGTATTTTTCGCAAATACCCCTCAAGAACATGATATATCTGTTTAATTACACCGAATGTTAATGTACTAAAACGCATTGATGATCGTGACGTTACAAGCGTCCAGTCGGATAGAGTATTTTTAGCAAATATCACGGCAGAGAGGGTAAAATAGGCATATCCTTTTAGCAAATACCCCGGCGGCGTTAAAAATGAACGATATTCATTTAAAAATAGTAAATTGGTGAAAAATACACTGGCTATCAACCAATCAAAACCCCGGATTCTTACATAAGGTGTTATTATTTCTAAAATACGGCAAAAAAACATATTCCTAAAACAAAAATTCAAAGCAATTATATACTACCTTAATACTGCATGCATAAGTTACACTATGTATAAACAAACTAAGAGACCGTTTAATATTAAGCATGTTACAACCAGCTTTGGGTAAAATAAATAAAAATACAGATACAAAATAAATCTGCCGAATATTTACTATATCGATTGTAGAAAGATGCAATCTGTATACTTGTTATGAGTATAAAGGAATGAATTTTGTAGGTGTCAGTATCTATATTTAAACAACTACAAGGTACATCAAGATAAATTTACAGAAAATATCAGCGATACGAAATAACTAATTTCAAAAACCATTTCCATCCGTAGAATTTTATAATTCAAAGGATTTAAAGATATGCAGAGTCATTATTGATCTTTGAATACATACAACTATAGTCGAAAATATAAAAACGGATTTAAATGCTATGTATATTTTTACTTTGGATGGTTGTACTCCAATAGTTTCATTCATTTTATTTAAATGACATTTACTTCACGTTGTTCAACGAAACAAAGTATTCTTGTATGTCTAAAACAGATTTGTCCATGGTATTACATACATACTTGATTTCAGAAAGTGGAAACTTACAAAAAAAGAGTAACAATTATTTCAACTATCTATTTTTACATTTTATAAATATCAATAAAAACAGACATTTTGATCAAGTCTAAACCAACGATCATAAACTTCAATTTCAAACACAGAAGCATATAAGAGTTTCATTTATCTCGCAATGTTTGCAAAGTGTTTTTCATATTAATACTTTTATGGAACCTTTATAGAAGCTTTTTTTTCTGACAAAAGACAGAATACAGAGTAAACTTTTGAAAATGTTAAATAAATATGTATTCATCAATAAGAAATAATCTAGTTTTTTGGCAATTAAAATTAAAATAAAACTATAAGTTTTCCTCCCTCAGTAACTTTGTCAAACCGTCTTGGAGTCTTCTGAAAATTGGACAGATATTTTTATGACCCCAAGACAAAATGAGAGATATTATCCGTGCAAGGTAAAATAGTAAGCATTTCTTCTGTTCATTTTCCCGTAATTTACCGATGAAGGAACTCCAACTGCGGTCACAGAGTGTATTCCAACATTCATACTAAACTCTATTATCACGATCGCGTTGATAAATATTATTGATTACACATAGTTTCTTAAATCAGGTTCATTCTAGTCAATGTATGCCTTCTTATGGGTTAAGTGTCTTTAAGAACTTATTATGAATATTCAACGAAGTCAAACAAATTGATTAAAATCGATAACAATAGCATTATTAGGATTGCAATTAATCATTAATGTTTATGATAAAAAAAATTACTGCTAAAAAAAGAACGATTAAATTGAAATATCCTTAATGAGTCATTTGATTGTCAGTAAGTGTGGGATTATATATATATATGTAGGATTCAAATTCTATGGCGGGTTCCAAATCTATGGCAGATTCCTAATCTATGGCAAATGTGACGTTACAAACGCAAAACAGCGCAAATCTATGGCAGATTTTTGTTTTCCCAGAATCTATGGTTTAAGAATTACGTAACTTTCCGGGAGATATAGAGTAGAATATAACGTCACAACAAAAATAACGCCGTATTATAAGTCGTTGCCGACTTCAGCCAAATTGTTGGCTCTCAAGTCATCGCTGAAATTATGTGTTTAAAATACTCAGGAAAACACTTCACATTTCCCTTTAAGATATTTTGGGGAATGGAGTTAAAGTAAATGTTTTAGCGTCTACGGCTGGTAAAGTATTTAATTGAGAAAATGAAATAACAGGATACCACCTTGACTTTATAATCGTCACCAGTTAAAAAAGATTGATTAACGCTAAAATAAGTATTATGTGAAAACTGTTGTTGAATTTCTTGTTTGTTAATGGACTTTCATTTTGTAGTTGTTTTATTTAATGGATTAAACAGGTTAAATGCACAGTTTAAGAAAAGCTTATTTTTCCGGGGAAGTTCATTTTAAGCCTGATTTCTGTATTATGGTATACCACTTCTACACTTTTTTATGCTTGAATTGGTTCACCATTATTGAATTTTTATTTCACAAATGTTTATAGACAGTCATGCTCATGTCGTTTCAATTTATTTAAGACAAGTCAGTGATTGTATATGAACTGCCTTGTTATACATTTGCACTAAAGCTGCCACAGATTTGGAAGCAACAAAAATCCGCCATAGATTAGGAACTTACAAAACTTGCCATAGATTATGTTTTAAACAATCTGCCATAGCTTTAGGATGTCATGACGTCATATTTACCATAGATTCGGAATCTGCCATAGATTTTGAACCCACCATAGATTTGAGTTCTACAAATTGAGACACTATCAAAATCTTGAAAGTATATACAATTTAAGCGGACACCACAGACGCTGGTACAATTTTAAAATTTCCAAACACGGCGCAAAGATCAAATAAAATAGTTATTTGCGATGTGAACTGGCACAACTTTAAATTGCAAAAGGTTGTGACAGTATAGATGTTATAACTGCATGGAGGGCAGTCCTCAAACCAAAAAATCAAAAATGCCCTAACCGATCAAAGTTGGTATGATATCTCAAATTTGACAACGGTAGGGCAATTGCAACATAAACTACATATGTAAGCCTCCCAAACAAATAGCAGTTTAATAATGGTTAAAAAAAAAAGTTTTATCTAATAAGGTTAAATAATTGAACGTGGCTACGTACTTATACATCCATCCCAAATGAATGGAGGCCTGTAATGTAAACTTCTTTTTTTTTAATCTTCAAACGGTGATGTCATTACGGAAACCGGAGTTACTGGAAATAAGTGGTGACAGGAAAATGAGTGACTCATTTTATGTTTTTTTATTTATGCCCTCTGGGGAAACTGTCATCAACTTTTTTTTATCTAAAATCTTTCCCGAGCGACTCTGTCGACCTTCGACCAACCCTCGTTGGGTCTATAATTGGGATGGTAAGATTTTTGAGATCAGCTTGGGCGTGCCAAGGTGATCTCGAATGACGACTCACGGGTAGGTCGGGCTTGCAAGTGTAGTCACTTCGATGATCATTCATGCGTTTGTTGAATGGTTGTTCTGTCTCTCCAACATACTGCATGCCACATCGACACTGAAGGAGGTATACAACATTCTGTGTTTTGCAAGTTACATTGCAATATATAGTGTACACAGAACAAGTCGAGTGGCAAGTAAATGTTTGAGTATTTAGTATTTGTTGACAAGTCAGACAACGTCTGTCACCACATGAATTGCACCATCCTGCAATTGAACAGCTTTTATTTGAGGACACGTCAGCTCTTACAAATAAGGTTTCAGACTTGCTGGTCTCCGAAAAGGTAAGACAGAAGGAATGGGAAACATCTTGGATAATTTAGGGTGTTTGGCAATAATTTGCCAAATGGTACGGATCAAACGTGAAAGTTAAGTAAAGGCTGGAATTGTATGTTAGAACAAACGGGATTATTTTGCTGCGCCTCTTCCGTTTGTACTGTAAGAGGTTATTGCGGCTGTTATTGTTGGCGCGCGCGAACCCCTTATTTATGTCCAATTTCTTGTAGCCTCGTTTTGTCAAAAATCCGCGAAGTTCCTGTAACCGTTTCGTGACAGCCTCCTCTGTTGACTGTACGGGATACTTTTTGTACAGTGTTTGGGGTGACAGCTTTGGGGAGAAAGGTACTGATGTTTATCTGTGGGTTTACATTAGAGGTTTGTTGATATGACACAGTCCTTTATATATGTGGTTGTGTCTAAGACAGATACTTTAGAGTCGGAAATTTCATACGTAAATTTAATTGTTTTTGTTGGGATTCAATCCATTTCATGTTAACATCGTCAATGAAACGGAACCAAGACAGAAGTTTGGATAAAGATATTGCAATAATTTGTTTTTCTAATTTGCTCATGAAAATATTGGCGTAAGACGGTGTCATTTTCGTCCCCATCGCTGTCCCGTTTGTTTGAAGGTAATTTAGTTTAGTTCCAAAATTATCACTGCGTTACAAACCATGTACGATGACGGTCACATAGATGAGGATACAATTGGTTATTTAAAACCAGAGAATGCCAAGCCTGGTCGATTGTATCTTCCTCCCAAAATACACAAAGTTAACAACCCTGGTAGACCCATTGTATCCGCAAACGGCCATCCGACTGAGAAAATCTCGGAATTCGTCGACTTTCATTTTAGATTTCATGTAGAAAATCTTCCTTTCCACATGCAAGACACTACAGATTATCTTCGTAAAATGGAATCCATGAACCCTCTTCCTCCGGAAACCCTCCTTGTCACTTTAGATGTCACCTCATTGTATACCAACATACCTCATGATTACGGCATACAATCTTTAAGGGAAATATGGGACTCTCGCAACATTTTAGAACCACCTACTAAATGTTTAGTCCAGCTGCTGACTCTGGTCCTGAAATGCAACAGTTTCACCTTTAACGGTGATTATTACCTTCTGACGGTATTGATGGCCTTCGGTTGTCTTCTCTTTGGTCGATGTGTTGTCTCTTTGACACATTCCCCATTTCCATTCAATTTTATAACTCAAATGTTCATCCTCGACTACTGTACATATTGTTGATAGTCTTTATAAAAAAATATCTGTTTTAATTTCAGTGCGAACTTTTATATCAAGAATTTTTAGAAACGGCAATTTATTAATATTGTCATCCTTTGTGAATTTTATAGACGTTTGAAGGTTATTAATTATTAATTCTGAAAATAGTTGGACTTCTTGGTCTGATTTGGTCCAGATAATGAAGCAATTATCAAGGTAACTTTTTCATGATAATTCAAATGCCCATGCAAAATCAACTCAATTATTTTCAACTTCTTGCTACAGTGTTTGATCAAGAAAGCACATGACTAATGGTGCATAGGTCGGTGAAATCTTTGTTTCATTTGCAGGTCACCGATGTTGCTAATAGTTCTTGGCCATTGAAATAAAAGGAATTATTCTCCAGAACTAGTTTAGCAAAATCGAATATAGAGTCAGAAGAGTATCGATCTCGTATTGCATCTCGATCTTGTTCGACTCAATATTTTATTCCCGCTATTCCTTTTTTGTGCGGAATGTTCGTATATAGGCTTGTGACATCGAAGCCTACTAAACGAGCATGAACTGGTGATATTTTTGGCAGGTGTGATAGAAAATCTATATCGTCTCTTATATAGCTTGGTACTTATTTACAAAATGGTTTTAAAACTATGTTTAAAAAGTTGCTTAGTCTGTGGGTGTGACACGCTAGACCAGCAATGGTAGGTCTAAATTTAAGATACGTCGGGTTTTGCACTTTCAATTATTCGTATTTTTTAGAGTTAAAGACCGATTGGATCTCCTTCAATTTTGGAAAGCCATAACAGCTAGTCGTTTTCCTTTCGAAATGTGTCAAAAAATTATACTCCTTTTCCGTAGTTGCCGTTGTGTTATTTTTCAGTACGGTATTCATTCTTTTCGTGACTTGATGATCTATATTGTCAGGAATTTCAGAGTAAAATGTCGAATCATTGAGTTGTTCTTCCACTTTAATTCTATAATAATCTGTATCCATTATTACTATTGCCAAAACTTAATCGACCTGTTTGATTAATATGCTTTTATCGTTTCTCAGATTCTGGAGTGCCGACTTTTAGCCTTTCGGGAAGATGTGGTTGATTCTGTTTTGTGTAAGTGGGTAGTTGGACAAATTTCTCATATAGTAATGTAGATCCGTTCTAAATTTCAAACCTCTTTCTAGAAATATAAGTTCATTAGCATTAAATATTCTCTGCTGGACAAATTTATAGCTTTTGGGTCGACTTTTAGACGTGTTTTAGACTTGAATAGTTGGTCCGACACCAAAAAATAATGCATTTCTCGTTATTCTGGCCCCTTATTAATTTGTACATAACTTTTCCAGTTGTTTTGAACGCTATTCCTATTGGAACGAGATCGGTTCACTTATTTATTTCGTGCACGCCGCATTTTGTTTGAAGTTTGATATCTTCTGTATTCCCGTCACCATTATTTTAGCATCAATTGCCTTATACTTCTTTGTGTAGCGGAGTTGTTTATGAAAGATAGTTAAAATTTCTGTTTGAAATTGTCGAAATGCCAAATCCTCACGGAGACCCTGTTTCCGACAGGTATGGCTTCTATTTCTTCAATCAGAAATGTTCTTGGAAGAGTCGGTGGTTCCATGGTTATCCATTGTGAATGAACCTCTGCGTATTTTTCGAATTTGTAAACATTCATGAAATTTTGTTTTCGATCGTTTAGATTTCTTCTCCATAATGTAGAGATTTCTGTTCATCATTTAGATAACTTATCTATTCCGGTGAAGAAGGTAGTCCATTTATGGCAATTTACCAAGTTATTTGAGGTAATATAGCAATTGTATTGGACAATTGTCTTGTTTTTCAATTCAGAGACTCTTGGATTGGTCGTACATCAGATGAGTTCTTTTCCATATCTTAAAGAATTGTAACTAACATATTTTTGTGTATTGAAATATGTATACTACTAATAAATCGAACTTTTTTGGTATAAATAGTTTTTTTCCACAAGTACTTTCATGTTTTTACATAACAATCTTCAGGTGAAACTATACATGATTAACGTAACTATGTAACGGAAGGTATGTCACGTCATAGTGGTCGTTGAGTATATAGAGGGTTACATATATAGAAGTATGGAACGTCATGATCACACAAATAGACAATGCATACTATTCATTCAATCGTGATTTGAATTTTAGAATAAAGGTTTTCCATTTCTTCCCGTGTGATGTAATTTTATAAATATAAATATGTCTGAACCAGTAACAACTCTGCGATAGATTTTATCCATGGCATCACCGGCAGTGATGTTGATACAAGGCTAATCATTTATATATATAATTAATCGAAGAATCAGCCTAACAATGTTAAATCTGTAATTGTGCTTTCGCTATTTTTTTTTGTTCTTTCCTCAACGGGAATTGAACAATGCTACTGATATATAGTGGCACCAAATCACCATGCACTATGCCTGATGCGCTAGACTACTCGAATACGTAGGCTCTACAAATGATAAAGCTTTCGGTGGCCGGGTGTTATCTTTTCTGGTCAGTTTTCAATCTAGCATATGACACAATGCATTATACATAAGGCATGAATAGTGAATTTTCAAAGAACAGCTTACTTATCTACTATAAAGGATCCTACAAATTAATGTAAAATGCAGTCACAGAAATAATTATAATACAAGTACGTCTGAACAAGTGAAGACTCTACAACAAATTTGTTACCATCGGATCACCAGCTGTGATGGTGAATCAAGGTAGAAAATACATTGTACAATTGTATTGTATAATGTACAATACGTCTAAACATCAGTGCGACAATGATAGATTTGTAAATTGTGTTCGAGTGATATTGAGATTAATAACATATACAGAATATATAAAAAGATAAGTCATAACTGGTACAGAAGACTCCTTGTAACATGCAAAAACTGCATATATTTAAACAACCACAGGTTACATCCAGATAAATTATAATTTAGATAACTATACAGAAAATATCAGCAATACGAAATAATTGATTTAACAAAATATTTCTTTCCGTAAAATTTTATTATTTTAAGGATTTAAAGAGGCAAAGTCATTATTGATCGTTGAGTACATACTATTATAGTATGAAATATTCTAATGAATTTAAAGGCTATGCATATATTTTTCTGTTAATGGTTATATACTCCCATTGTGGCATTCATTTTATTTAAGTGACATTATAATTAACAACTATCACTTTGTTCCACGAAAAAGAAGTATTCGTGTATATCTAACATAGATATCTGTTTGGTATTTCAAACATACATGTACTTGATTTCTAAAAGTTGAAACTCCCAAATATGATTAGCAAGTAGCATTTTTAGAATTTGAAATTAAATAAATACAGACTGATAAAGTCTAAAACAATGACCACTTACGTCCAACAAAGAAGTAGTTAAGAGTCTTTCATTTCAAAATATTTCCAATGTATTTTTCATCTTAAAGTCTCACAAGCGAGTGACTGTTTAAAAATAATGTTAATTCAATTATTGAACCATTGCATGTTTATAACATTAACTTAGACTTCTACGATGATTGTATCATTGTTACGCATCCATTTCGTATAATCGTCAAAAAAAATTATTTCAATCGGTCAGTATTGTTAAGAAAATATGTCAGCTAACTAATAGTCGTGTTTTGAAGTCGACGTTTACCTTTGTAAACAATAAACAAAGAAGCATGGATAGTCAGGTAAGCACAAGTATAACATGTACAATAATATATACTGTTAGTTTATTTCGATGACAGAGCGATGTTTACGTTACTGTCTCTGACAATTTGGTTTTTCTCTTTGCCCCAGCGCGCTATCACAGTAAAGGCCCCGTTGAGGTAGCTGCATACGGAAAACATGTCGGCGAATTGGTGTCTGGAAACCAAAAAATAATAAAAAGATTATTTTTTTTTTAAATTTGAAAACAATTAAAGACTTTTCTTCAGAAAAAAAGTACTAGTTTATGTTCATAAGTTTTATAATACAATCAAGCTATATAGGTATAAACAAAAAATTGCATTATTTTTTTTCAATTTGAAGTTTCATATGACTTTAATACTTTTATGAAACTTTTACAGAAGAAAAGACAGAATTTTGAGTAATTTATTTCAAATTTGAAATAAATATGTATTTATTAATCAAAAATAGAAATAGTTTTTTGTTTTGGCAGTTAAAATTTAGATACAGACTAAAGTTCAACTTTTCCTACCGCATTAACTTAAACAAACCTCCTTAGATTCTCATGAAAATTGGACAGACAATGTTTTATGAACCAAAAATATTATCCGTGCAGATTAAAACAAACAAACACTTATTAAATTTTTCCATAATTTACCGATGAATGGATTTCGGCCAAAAGCACAGTGTACTCCAACACTTAAACAAATAGATTAAAATACTGAGCCAAAAAGTTTAGCAACACGTTCGTTGTTTCTGCATTAGATATCATTGATATAATCCAAAGGTTCACCTGTGATTTGAAACAGCCGTACTTTTTTCCGAGTGCTTAATTTCCCGCTATTTAAGCTTTGTACGTGTAATTCATGTTTAACCTTCATTTCCTTTACTTTTAAATCGAAATTTTAAATTTATTTTTCACTAACGTTCAGAGACATACATGTATCATTGGTAAAAAAGCACATCAACTTTCGAAAAAGTTGCATGGGGCGTCAACCAGGCCTCTTCGAAAATGACCATCAGAAAGCTCATGAAACGATTGTTGCAGAAATGAATATTGCCGACGTCGCGGCTCGATTTAATGTGCATAATACAACAGTTTAGATACTAAGAAACAGATAATTACAAATTGAAACTGAACATGAAAGGTATAAATCTCATAGACCACAACAAACTATCATCAAGGGAGGAGCGCTACCTTCACTTTACGTCGACACGTGACAAGTTTGTTCCAGCCACATAAGTAGTGCACCTGACGCATGTACGAGAAATTGATTTTGAATATCACTATACTCGTTCTCGCATTTTGACCCTACTGCGCTCCATACAAAGAAATTCCTAGCGAATATGAGTGATATACATGCATGTAACTTCTGACATGTCATAATTCCAATTTGTAATTATTTAAATTATATGTTGTTATGATTTTGTACTAAAATAAAATTTTATATTTTTGTTGCTAAACGTTTTTGGCTCAGTATATTAATGATAACACATAGTATATTAAATGATGTTTTGATAACTGACATGCTAGTCAATGTTTACCTTGTTTGGATTCAGTGTATAAAAATACTTTTAACGAACGTGTGAAAAATACATCATTTATACGCCTGCGTGCAAAACAAATTTCCAGTTGAGAGGTCTAATTACAACACAAAAAAGGAAAAAAAGTGAAAATATGTTTAAACAAAACGCATTTGACTAATTGTTCAACAAACAGATATGTATATATAAAAACAAGCCTAAAATGAAAACAAAGTTCAAACCTATGATTGCATTGGATAAACCCTGCAATATTTATACGTGTGCATGTAAAAAAAATCGTTGTAGAGGGGTCTTAATACAGCACAATCAGCATTTTCTAAAAACACCCAAAGAGTGAAAAAAATATATTTAACCAAAACGCATTTGGCAAGCAGTTCGAACAACTCATGTCCTTAAACCCTGCTGACTGCCATAAACGATTGCCACAAACAAAATTGATCACCAGGTGTAACAAAATAGATCTCTATATTAATTCAATACCAGGTAGAAAACAATAAACTTGCGGCAAAGATGGTAAACCACAACATGAGGTGCTAATTTTTTTTTTTTTTTAAAGTGTATATATCAATAACTTATATTTTGATAATCTGGTAAATACGCAAACAGTATAAGTTATCAGGCTAACATATAGTTTAGTCAGTGTTATGATTTGATATACTGTAAAAGCAAAACTCTTTGTGGATATTTAATTCCGTGTATTTCGTGGAAAGAATATATCCACGAAATTAAAAATCCTACGAAAATATAACTTTCATATAATATCACTTCCATTTAATGGAAACCAAGAAATTAAATCCCAATGAAATCTTGTAAAGTGACAAAATCACTAAATTTTAACCCCACGAACATTAATGTTTCAGACCCCTAAAATATATATACATATGCTAAATTTTTATATTATACTCGGTATCGTAAAGGAAAAACAAATGTTTGTATTATTATCTAACCTAGATATTTCTTGTTTAATGCTTGGAAATCATTCATACAATTTCAAGTTGTTAATGTTAGTCCTTAATCCAAATTTCGGTCGATAAATGTTTCTTGGTCATATTTTGTAACTGCATGCAAGTTCGGAATCATCAAGTTCATTGCATCAGTTATTCCTAACACTTTGACAAAAATATATTCCTAAAACATTAGCTTAAAGCAATTATATACTACCTTAACACTTCTTGCAGCGGAGCAAAAATACATTAAGTTAATTTTAAGTTACACATTGTATAAGCAAACTAAGAGCCCGTTTATTTTTTACCATATTACGACCAGCTTTCGGTAATACAGATAACAATTCAAAGGATAAAAAAATCTGCTGAATAATCACTTTATCAATTGCAGAAAGATTTAATATATATACGTGTAATAAGAATAAAGGAATGAATTTTGTAGGTGTCAGTATTTTGTTCATTATATCTTTGTACAGGAAATCTAATAGATAAGACAAAGTGGCACAGAAGACTCATCGTAAATTACAAAACAACTTAACAACAAATTATATTTAAACAACTACATGGTACATCAAGATAAATTTTCAGAAAATATTAGCGATACGAAATAATTGCTTTCCGAAATATTTAATTTCGATTTAATTCTATAGGATTTAAAGATATGCAAGGTCATGATTGATCGTTGAATACGTACAACTGTAGTCTATAATATTTTAATCGATTTAAAATCTATGCATATATTATCTATGGATGGTTGTACTCCCATCGTCATATTGATTTGATTTAAATGCCATTTACAACTATCACAGAGTTCCACGAAACTAAAGAACCTTTTTATGTCTAACACAGATTTCATTTTGGTATTACATACATACTCGATTTCAGAAAGTGAAAACTTACAGATAATAGTAACAATTATTTCATTTATCTATTGTTACACTATATACATAAATACAGACATTCTGATAAAGTCTAAACCAATGTTCACAAACTTCAAACACAGAAGCAGGTAAGAGTGTCTTTTAGCTAGAAACATTTCAAATGCATTTTCAATATTAACACTCTAATTTATGAAACCTTTATAGAAGCATTTTTTCTGACAAAAGACAGAATACAGAGTAACTTTTTAAAATTTGAAATAAAATTTATTTATTAATTAAAAAAAAGACTGGCTGTTCAA
This sequence comes from Mytilus edulis, assembly GCA_019925275.1. Lineage (NCBI taxonomy): Eukaryota > Metazoa > Mollusca > Bivalvia > Mytilida > Mytilidae > Mytilus > Mytilus edulis. Next base: position 43,995,071 of record CM034360.1, on the reverse strand, counting down.
ATTAAGATACAAACTATGGTTCAAGATTTCTTACCTCATTAACTTTGTCCAATCTTGTAGGAATTTTATAAAAAATTGGAAAGACAGTTTTTTTATGACTTAAAGATATTATCCATTCAGAGTAACAAAATAAACATTTATTTTGTTCATTTTCCCGTTATTTACCGATGAATGAACTTCAACCGCGGTCACACAGTGTAAACCAACATTTTAACTAAACTCTATTATTACGATCCCAATGAAAAATATTTAAATGTTTACACGTAGTTTATTGAATTTTTGAAATACGAAGTTTTGTCTATTTTTGGAATAGATTACCTTAGCTGTATTTGGTAAAATCTTAAGGAATTTTGGTCCTCAATGCTCTTCAACTTCGTACTTTATTTGACCATTTTAGCATTGTTTTATTCAAGCGTCACTGATGAAACTTTTGTAGGCTTAACGCGCGTCTGCCTTTAATATAAAATTTCAATCCCGGTATCTATGATGAGTTTATTTGTTTGGGTTAAGAGTACATACAAATTTTCTTAAAGAACTAGGATTTTATTCTGATTAAACGAAGAAACAAAAAATGATTAAAAAAAACTGTTTTATGAATGAAGTTATTCACCAATCATTAGCAGATTTTTTAAGAACTGTTCAATAAAAGCAGGGATAAATTTTAATAGCTTAATGGTCCATTTGATTTTCAGTATGTGTAAGCTTATATGTATATATGTTTATATGAAAAGGATTTTATATCACCTCCTAAACATGGACATGATTGGTTAAAATAAACCGTTTATTTAACATATCGGGTTAGTAGATTTCCATATTAGGTTGTTATCCCTTGATAAAACAGCACAGTGTTGAGAAAAAATCTTATACTATAATGGTATATAGCCATTAGCTGACCATCTACCGTCTATACTTTTTTGCCCACCGAGAGCTACCCATCCAGCTAAAGCAGCATCTGCTTTTATTTCGACTTTTAATAAGACATACAACCACAGAGACGACAGGCAGACAGACAGACAGAAAGTGATGCTTGTTTATCCCAAAACTTTGTGTGCGGTGGGAGGGGGATACAAAAGTTGGCTTAGTTGTTTTGAAGTCTTATGAAATTTGCATGAAAAAAATAGCCTTTCACGAAGTCGCATTCATTTGTTTTATATGTATTATTGATATTTAAAATTCTCCTATTGTTGTGACCTATCATCTTTTTCTTGCATTGATATATATTTCTCGTATCACACTGTACGTAATGTGGTACGAAATTATTCGTTAATTTTATTGACTTGATCAGCATCGTTAGACAATATCACGACATTTTCATTGGGTAATTGTTTGATTAGTGATAACTTTCAATGGTTAAGACATTGTACATTTCGTCCTTGGAAATAAATATAAATGATATATAAAACACTCTTACTTTTCACCTGAAATTCTTTAGCAAAAGGACTCGTTTTTTTATTATATTGAAATCAAATAAATCGAGTTGATGAAAGCGATATCCATTTCTCACTTTTCATGAAACCTATAAATATAATTTTGCATTATTCAGGAAAAATTAACAAATATGTCTAGTATAAAAATAAAACGTCATTTACTTGCAATATGTTTGTGTTTATATTGACCGACAAAGCAGCCAACGATGTGAATGCAGTAAATAATAATGTTAGATATTCTTCAAAAGAGTTGGTCCGGTAAGACCCTTTTTTGGCCCCAAAATATAACAGTTTTACAAAATTGTTAAAATGTAAACTTTTAGTTATTAATTGGACAGTTGAATGCTTCTGCTACATAAATATGGGCTGTTTTTGACAATACAATGCACATATATCGGGTTGTAGCACCATTATGGTAAATTACTGAAATCTTCAAAATTCTATCATTTTCGTAAAATTTTGGACGGTTTTCGTGTAAAACGAAAGTGGCCGCATTCGTGTTCATCCTTTATATTAAAATGTAAGTTGTATTTTATGATAATACATACCATATATAAATGTTGTGGATGAACACGGATGCGGCCACGTTCATTTTTGACAAAAACCCTCTGAAAAGTGACGTTTTTGGCATATTTGAGAGATTTTTGATATATGAGCTTGAATCGGATCGTTTTTAATGACTTAATCAGTTAAAATCTTTCACTTATCCTAATTGAATCAAGTGAAATAGACACTTAAGTGTTTAAAAAGTGGTCAAAACCTTTTGTCAGATGAAACTGAAATTTGAGGCCAAAATGAGTCCTTACCGGACCTACTCCTTTCAGGTATGTGCCCTGAACAGAGTCAAATATTAAACCATCTTATAATTACTAAATCTCAGCTTAAACTTTTTTAACATTTGATTGATTCTTATTGTTGATGTAAGGCCACTTTTAAACTCCAAGGAAAATTGACAATCTTAGTCAAATAAGATTTGTGTCAAATGCACTCACATAAGCGAAGTTCGAACTTCATTGTTGACTGAATTGTCATAACAGTAGAACTACTAAGACCACGTGGCCACCGATGCCCCTTGAACACATAATGATGATTTCAATATTAAGAAAAATCGTCGAATGTCGTTTCATATCGGCCTCCATTAATTGATCTACAAAAAATAAAGGCAACAGTTGTATACCCCTGTTTAACAGTCATGAACCGATTGAGCGACAAAAAATGCAGGTCACAAGCTTCAACCGCAAAACACGCATCAACAAATCTTTCGATGCTTTAAAAAAGCTCACTTACTACTACTAAATATTTTACCATGAACTTCTATACTAAATATAAGAAGTGACCCTCTAAAATCTGCCATGGCTTAGTGTCGTTAACCAATTACATTTGATTTACATAGAAAAGAGGTAATCAATTTTGCTTGTTCTTCAAATAAATATTTTGATAAAATGGGAAAAGTGTCACTATCTCAACGTTTCAAGATGCAGTTACACTTTTAGCACTGTTTTTGTATGCCAAATTAAATCACTGTTCTATCTTTCGTTCATCTGGATTTATTGTCAAAACCGGAACTGTTCCTATATAAATGATACAAACTCTATTTTAATAAAGGTATTGAATATTTCTTGGAGGAAAAATATCCTTTAAGGAAACTCGCGGGTCTATTTTTTTTTTATTATTATTTAATATAGGATTTCGCTATATTTTTCTATAAATGACCTTTATCTTATACTTAATAGATAAATGAAATTAAAAAAAATTGGGTCGTCGTTCATTAAGCTCACAATCTGCCTACGAAAAAATCATACATTACTAAACTAAATTACAGAAATCGCTTAAATTTTACAATTATTTAGCTATGTACAGCTTTTTCGAAAGCAAAAATAAAAAATATAGGTCACTGATGAGTTTCAATTTTAATGCTTAAAAATGGCATTTTTGCACCAAAGGGAGATAAGTCACATGAGGCCAACACGTTTTGAATTATTGAATGATTTTTGTACCATATGATAAAGTAACAACTACTAAAGGTAATTAATAAGATTTGTTATAAAAAATAAATGTTTAATTTTTTTCTGAAAATCTTATACCCGCGAGCCTCCTTAAGGTTTTGAATAAAGTTTCGTTTGATGGGCTTTTTCATTCGAGTGACAGTTATAACGTTTTGTTTCCAATCTCTGTAGTGTTTTTCGTGTTTTATTAATAGATTTCTTGCTATGTATCGATATGATGAGTCCAGCCTTTATCACCTGATTTTTAATAGTGATTTTATTTTCTGTGTTTTAATCACTCTCCCGGTTTATGGCACGCATGATTAACCCCGCTATTTACACGTAAGTGTTCAAGTCAGCAGTGTGTTCATGTACTCCAGTGCTTGTTGATTGTTGCTGTATTTTTCATATTTGATTTTCGCGTGTTGGTCCGAGTACACAGTTATTTCGTAGTGCATTTCTTTTAGACAATAAATGAAAATTAAAAAAATCCCACCTGCGCTTTCTCAATAATATTTTTACAGTGTGTTGTACTACTTTTGGGACAAAGTATATCAAAGTTATAGAAAACCTCATCAGCTCTAACTCAAAATATGGACAATTTTATGTTAAGGGGGTCTTGAAATCTTTTGGCAGCTTCCGAAGTGCTAATTTTTTACCTTTTTCAGCTGGACCTAATCACTACTTTACATTAATATTTATGACCCAAATTTTTTTACAGTGTCATTTCACCCCCCCCCCCCCCCCCCCCAACTTGCTATATGAGACATTAAACATGGAGAAATAAATTTGGAGGGAGTATAACAAAAATTGGCAAGTAACACACTGTCCACACTAAGGACTATATTCGTGGACAACGAAAATCAAAGGACGATAACTGTGTACTCGGACCTGTTGCTTTCTATTTAAACCCGTACGTTGACCTATATTTAAATCTCCGTCAATTAATCTGTTGTTTTTTCCTATTGAAAAGTATACATTATCTTCTTGTTCTATATTCATACCACTTTGACTTTGATCAAGTTCGATGTTGTATCTATAAAGCATGTCAACAATCGGGAATAATAATAAATAAAATATTCGGGTTTGATCTTGTTTGTTTTCCATAAAACCATTAAGTTTATCAAATTCGGAATCCAATAAGAAATAACTGTGTATCACTTATTGCGTACCAGTTTCTGTATTGTTACCAGTTTAAGACTTAACTTAGCAAAAACCCATTGAAGCAGCATCTGATAAAACTTGAAATGAACACTAATCTGTCCTGGATATCTATATCTTTAACGGGAAGGTAAAAACCAATATAAACAATGAAAGAGATGGTTTTTCATTTCCAATTGTAATGGTCTATTGTCACTATCTTATGGTATTTTTATATATATTTATGTTTTACTGAAAATTATTACACATGTTCTTTCGACATCAAAAACTTGTCCAAACATTATAATAATTAACTTTTATCATCGGTTAAAGAACATCATTAGTAAACATAAATCAACACGCAGACTTCTTCAGAAGGGATATAGTTACTATACTGTGGTCAGCTCGTTAAAAATAGCTTTTTGAAATGAGTACTGATTCCCTTATAGGGTGTTTTATCGGAATAAACACATGTATTCTATATTATGTTGTTGACATTATATGGGTTATCTTCCTCTCATAAACATTTTATGATGGTATGATACTAAATCCCTACAGTAGGAATTGTAGATGATTTTCATATGATGTAGACTCCATTTTCAGAAAACGACATCATGTCACTATGTATTGGCTTCCAAAACTACACAAAACACCTTACAAATATAGATTTATTTCGTCTTCAAGCCATTGTTCAACTACTAAATTGTCTATTCTTCTTACCAGCACACTTGGTACAATTAAAAACCTGATAATAAATTGTTCAAATAAGGCCTTCGAAAATTGTGGAATTAATTACTTTTGGAGTGTCAAGAACTCGTTGGATGTACTTGATAAATTGCATGCTTATATCGGTGATTTTGAATCTGTTCAAAGTTTTGATTTTTCTACCCTGTATACCACATTGCCTCACATTCTCATTAAGAAAAAATTCACACGCCTAATTAGATGGGCATTTAAAAAGTCAGAATGTGAATATATATGTTCTAACTCTTTTAGGTCATTTTTTAGTAGCAATAAACAAAAAAACTATGTCAATTGGACATGCTTTGATACTATATATGCCCTTGAATTTTTACTAGATAACATTTTTGTTCGGTTTGGCGATTCCGTATATCGTCAGATTATCGGAATTCCAATGGGGACTAACTGTGCACCACTTATTGCAGACCTGTTTTTGTATTGTTATGAGTTACAATTTATGACAAAAATAAGCAAAGACACATCGTAACAACATCTGATAAACAAATTTAATAATACTTTTAGATATTTGGATGATATTTTGGCTCTCAATAATGACGACTTCAGTATGTATATTAAAGAAATTTATCCTGTTGAACTGTATAAGGACATCATTCGTAAATATAGCTCAACATGCAGACTTCTTATACGTTCAGGTATTTCACATCCAATTTTTTATGGAAATATTCTTTATAAAGCACAAAGGTGTCAGTATGCACCACAGAAACTAACTAAACCTTTGAATAGACTTATTAAGAAGGGATATAGTTAAGATACTGTTGTCAGTTCATTAAAGATTGCATATTTTGGCGTTAATATTGATTCACTTATAGGGTCTTTGCATCGGAACTAAATAAATTATTCAAAAAACAGTTGTTGGCATGACACGGGTTATGTTCTTCTCATATATGTTATGATGGTGTGATACTAAACCCCTAACGGGAAGGATTGTGCCTGATGTTCATATGATGAAATCATAATCTTTCAGTCAGTTTTATTGAAGTCTGGAGCTGGCATGTCAGTTAACTGCTAGTAGTCTGTTGTTATTTATGTATTATTGGCATTTTGTTTATTTTCTTTGGTTACATCTTCTGACATCAGACTTAGACTCTTGAACTGAATTTTAATGTGCGTATTGTTATGCGTTTACTTTTCTACATTGGCTAGAGGTATAGGGGGAGGGTTGAGATCTCACAAACATGTTTAACCCCGCATTTTTGCGCCTGTCAGGAGCCTCTGGCCTTTGTTAGTCTTGTATTATTTTAATTTTGGTTTCTTGTGTACAATTTGGAAATTAGTATGGCGTTCATTATCACTGAACTAGTAGATATTTGTTAAGGGGCCAGCTGAAGGACGCCTCCGGGTGCGGGGATTTCTCGTTACATTGAAGACCTGTTGGTGACCTTCTGCTGTTGTTTTTTTCTTTGGTCGGGTTGTTGTCTCTTTGACACATTCCCCATTTCCATTCTCAATTTTATTTTTATAATCCTTCAATCAAACATGTCAAACGGATTGAGGTCTTGATCTGGCATGTCAGTACCTGTCAGTAGTCCTTTATTAATTGATGTTGATCATTGTAATTTTGACTAGTTTCTACTGCTATAGATTCATGATATTCTTGCTTCGCACACGGATTTGTTTTAATCTGAGTTTTACTATGAGTATTGCAGTGTTTGCTTTTTTTATACATTGGCTACATGTACAGGGGAAGGGTTTAGATCTCATAAACCATGTTCAACTCTCCATCCAAGTCACAATTTCTGAAATTAAACCACAACACTTTCTCTCATAGAGTCTCTATCATGTTCTGAGATTTAAAAAACCTCGCATCAAAATTAAAACAAAATATTTCTTTATTGATAATACATTTTAAAGCAAGAAGATCATTTGTCTATTTGAATTGAAAGTTTCACTATTGTATGACATTGTTTTTTGCTCTTTCAATTAAAATATGCCTATGCCATATCTATATTCTTGTTTAATTAAGATATACTTTTCTAATGCACAGATAATTTTAATTTATGTATAATTGCATTTTAAGTACTCCATTATTCCTATGGATATTTATTATAATTATTTGACCTTGTATTTATGGTTCTTGTCTTAACAGAAATTAATGAGAGACGACATGTATATAAAACTTAAAATAAAACAAAAAATTGAAATCAAGATGTTTGCGTTATTTTGCAAAGGTTTGCGGTTTATCGCAAATGCTTGCGTTATTTCGCAAAGGTTTTTTTTTTTTTAAAGTTGTGTTCCGCTAATTAATACGCTTCCGTAGATTTTTCTCTTGTATTACATGCATACCTAATTTTAGAAAGAAAGTAATTTCAAACATGTTTAACAAGTATTTCATAAATTTATTTTCAGATCATTAAATAAACAGACTTAATGACAAACTCTTTACCAAAGATTATTCACTTCAGAAACAGAAGTAGGTAAGAATCGTTTATTAAAGAATTAAATGCTTCTATTTGTAAATTTATTTGGATATAAAGCCTTGACCTCAGTTTTAGTTTGTTACCCCGATTTTGTTTTTTGTCCATGGATTTATGAGTTTGAACATCGGTATACTACTGTTGCCTTTATTTACTAAAAGTCCAAGTTTCTAAAGTAAGCATCTTTTGAAAAATGCGAAAATCATAGTTTTGTAAAGGATATTGTAACGCAAATTACGAATTATGTCATATTTCAAAAACTATTTTAACATCTTTTTTTTTTAACTTGTCCGATAACACCTTTACTTTGTTATGAATGTCTTTTGAACAATAAATACACATTGATTTTTCAACAATATTTTCAATGTGTGAACTACTTTTGAACAAGTTTATTTAATTATATTAAGATTCATCAGCTCTAGTTCAAAATATGGACACATTTATGCTGATGAGATCTTTGCAACTTGAAGCTTTAATCCAGCATATAATACCCTCTGAAATAATTTGCAAATTAACCAAATGTTCATTAAATGTTTCACCAAACACTATTATATTATCTAGGTTTTTTTTTTATTCGTCCCAAAAATATCTGGATTAGTTTATGGCAAGTTGAAAAAAAATTAACTACTTCAGGATAATGATTAATAGCAATGATTTTAATATTATACAACGTCAAAACAGATTCATATAACTCTTTCTTAACAACAACTGCAACACCACCAGATTTCATGTTTGCTTTTTTTTCTTTCTTTTCAAACCTTTAAAAATTGTAATAATTATGTCATTAAACACATCAAATTTTATTTTTAACCAGTAAATTACATTTAATGTATAATATGTTACGGTAAATAGGTGAAATTAGGAATAACACGTAATTACTAAACAATTCAGTAAATACCTGTAATTACTAGTCGAATAAGTGATTACATGTATTTTCTAATTGTTTCAGAAAGTACAGGTAATCACTGATTTTTTTAGTAATTTTTACAGCTATTTCCTAACTTGATATTTTTGTTTCAAAGTTTGAGACATAATTTAAGAAACCATACAAGAAAGTAAAGGACTGGGATTGAAGGGCTTACTTTTGAGTTAAAAAATCAAAGGCATTGTAAGACTGCATGCTCTTTAACTACAGTTAGGGTTTTGTAACTGGACAATGGTTGATTTTTATAATTTGCATAAGTTTAACTTTTATAAGACATCCCAACTTAAATTTCCGTTTTAATGATATATAATAATCAAATGGTCACCGACTTCGTTTTTTTTTTTTTTGTGTGTATAAACCAATTCTTTGTATTAAAGTACTGAAAAATGTAGAAAATTGACGTTTTACAGTATATTACGCGATTAGGTTACAACTATTTCGCCGTTTGTTTGGTATTTTTTCACCTTGGACACAACTTTGATTGATTTATACCGTAAAAACGAATTTGGTAACCCTATTATTATTCTACTTCATAAAAACGGAAATTGTTGTACCAAGAACATGTAATTTAAACATGGAAATTTGATGATTTAAAGTAAAATTTAAAATCTTTTTTTAAATTTTGTCAATTTTATGTGTTTTCTATACAAATGACAACCTATTTTGAAAGAATTAAATCAATAATATTTCAGAAAAAAGAGATAAATGCATTATTTTGTTCGATATGCAGATACAGTTCAACAAGCCAAAGGTGTGTGCCAAAGTTAAGGAAATCTGTGACATAGACTATTTTCGGCCGGAACTTGACCTTAATACCTGCAACAATATTTTATTGTACACGTAATTTTACTGTCATCCCACCTTTTCTGTAGCAAATATTAGTACCCGTTTATTAGATGTTTAGTAGTCTAGCTATTGACGTATAGAGAATGTCGGATTTGAAGCCGATGACACTTATCCTTACTAAGAATCTTGTCCTGAAATGTGAACAGACAAACGCAGACGGACATTATAATTTCTGGATGTATTTGGAGCTTTCTGGTAAACATTTGACAATGTGCCCACGACTGTATATATTTACATCATTAATCACAAATATAGATGGGAAAGGGTATGGACATGACAAAACTAGTTTAACCCCGCCGCATATTACATGGGCCTGTTCTTAGTCTATATCTAAGGCTTCGAAGGGGTACAGGAAAGGGACCTGGTAGGGACTTAGGGTTGACAAAACAAGACAAAGCAAGAGGAGGTGCACATTAACCTCTCCCTCGTTATTAATGCATGTATGGATTTAATAATTAGGACTATTAAATAGCTTTTATATGTTGAATTATTTGAAATACAACAGATAGTCTTTAAAACCATTACATTGGTTGTTGTTTGTTGCTGTGTAACATTTTTTTTCGTTCATTTTTTGGTACATTAATTAGGACGCTAGTTTTCTCGTTTGAGTAGTTTTACATTCGTGATTTCGAGGCCTTTTATAGCTGACTATGCGGTATGAGCTTTGCTCATTGTAAAAGGCCATACTGTGACCTTTAACTGTTAATTTCTAAGTCATTTGGTCTCTTGGGTAGAGTTGTCTCATTGGCAAACATATAAAACAAGGAATTATTTGAATCTGGAATAATTTTGAAATCTGGAAAGTTGATGAAGAGTTTATGATGAAAACTAACCTAACTAAATAATTTCTTTGTTATAACATCTTATTTTTTATACTTATCTTGAGAAAAGATTGTGATTATCTCTTGGTTTTTTTTTCCATGTTCAATCTGCTGATTATGGTATTTTTTTTAATTATGACTGTATCACATTTATTCATTGTACAATTTGAACAACGTCTCAGTAAATACTTATTCTTTATCATCGATCATTTTCAGCCAATATGTTTCTGAAAGTTTAACATCTTTAACATCAAGGTATTTTTTAGGATGATCACTTTGTAATAGTACTGACTGATCTTCTAGTCATTATTGCCCTTACTTTTGATCAGCTGATCATACAATGCAAAGTTGTTTTAAAAGTTAGTAAATAGGTGTAAAAATTCATTCAAAAGTTAGTAATTACTGGTAATAACTGGGCAGTTTTAGGAATTACTTGTATTAACTCAGTGCAACAGGATATACATGTAAATCCTAAATTTTAGTAATTACGTATAATTTAATTTTGGATGTAACGCGTCTTCTGATTGGCTGACGTTATTTTGTTATGAGCCCATAGACATAATTTAGTCATGTGACCGTGACGTCATCGACGTTTTTTCATGGTTTTCTACGGTTTAAATTGGAATTTAGAATTAAATTATAAGAAATGACTGTAATATTTTTTCTGTCTATTCGAAATAACATAAAAAATGTGGTGCACACTGTTAAATAACCCGATACGCGCGTTATTCAGTGCGCATCAAATTTTTTATGTTATTTCTTCATAGACAGAAAAAATATTACAGTCACTCCTTAAGTAATTCCTAATTTCATCTATTTACTGTAACATATACACTACTCTTTAAAAGGTTTCATATTTGGGCTTTACCCATATTAAAGTTTAAAGTATTATATTTTGGTTAAGGTAGATAGCGTGTCCAATTCTGGGCATCTGTTCTGGGCATGTTGCAAACATACTCTTTAAATTAAAAATATTTATACCTTATAGTATTCACTATTCAGTATGCATCAGAACTATCTAAAACTAAAATATCAAAATGTTAGAGTGCCGTTAACTGTTATCCAAATGTTTAAGAAATAAAATCTTTTAGAGACAGGTAATTATACTGAATTTTATAGGAAAATGTGTTTTTAATTATTTTTTTTAAGAAAATAAGGCCCAATGGCACCGTTTTGTTAGTCGGTATTTCTGAAATATTTATAAAAGTAATTATGTCATTAAATCTTTCGTTTAATGTTTCCTAAATAAGGAAAAATTAAGTGTATCTTACTTATTCATATCAAATTAACTGAGATTTTGTAAATTTTAATGTATTTTCAAGAGGTCCGTGACTCCGAGTTTTTTTTTATTGTAACTTGATAGTACATTTATCTAGATTGTTTTAAAGAAAAAACCTATCGTCGAATATTTAGACACTAAGCTACTTCATACATACATTTTCTTTGCATCGACCACTTAGCCTAGGACAATACAATGGATATATAACCGAAGAGCCACGCCACATGCATATGAGGAATTCACAATAAAAAATGACACGACAAACAAGTACCGCAAGCATCTTAATCCCAATAAAAACAAACAAATATTTAACAAAGAAGGACAAAAAGGCATATATCAAACCTAACAGCAACTTCCATCGCATTCCAAATTTTGAATATTATCTATGTGGGCCAAATCCACCCATAAACGACTGAAAATCTATAAGTACTGGGAACAAATGGTTAGACCAACATTGACTCAAACGTAGAATCGTACGTTTGACGTCAGAATTTAAACGTCACACAGGTAGAGATATATCAGTATGAGATAAGTTTATTTAACGAAAAAATATCAGAAAGATAACGGGAATTGTTGTAAAATTTACCAATCAAATTCAATTAAGATGGGTCTTACTGATTTTAATCATAAACATTGATTCATAACAGTAAAACGATGGGTCTACTATTTGAAGGCCACCATTGCGATCCATAGTAGTACATAAAAGCCGAAACGTACATTATTATTATAAAGCCCTGTGAAATGTTTGTTTCAGACTTTTTATAAAATTGGATAAATGTTTTACATTGTTATAAATCTAAAATGATAATTTGAGTCAAATCGGTGAAATGAATTTGACAGCTTATGCCCCTTTAAATCAAAATTTATCAAAAAACCATTTCATCACGTGACCATTTAAGTATATAGAGATTGAAATTGATAAGATTACGTTGAGGTGTAGTGTGAAGAGTTGAAATGCCTAAACTGTAAGAAGTATCAAAAGGCCAATTAAAAGCACGTAATTTGTAGGAAAGAAGTTTTAACACTCCAAAATATTAATTCCACTGTTTGTATAGTTCTATTACAATAGTTAATGCAACTTTATTAGAAAGAAGTTAACGAACCAGTCAAAAGCACTGAAGTATTTGCTGTAGAACACTTCCTAGGAGACGAAATGAAACGATATTTTTACTTTTTATTTGTGTAGTTTATATAACCAATACATAGTAGGGACCTTCAGATGTTAAAAAAACGTAACATTTAGTTATCGTCGCTTGTCTTATTTGTCAATAAAAAAAAGTTCTCACAAACAGGCTTTTCAGATTTTGTTAAAATGTATGCTTCCAAAATGTCGTATGTGACTTGAAGTTCTTGTACATGGTAGGGAAATAAAATGGGTTACACAAAAACTTAACCTTTGTCGCAGAAATAAAGAAATGCATAAGTAAATGGTTTCCAAAAAAAAATTAAAAGAATTAATGCTGCCCACATGGATCTGTCCTTTTACAACACGTTTATATTCGGACTAATAATATTGGTCCAAGGTTTACGCAAACTATCACAATCTATTAAAACAATGCCAATGTTGTCAGTCTAAACATTTTGACAATTGCTATTTAGTCCTTCCACAAAATATTTTAATAGTATCCTTAAATGTTATTTTAACTTTCAAAAATTCACCCTGACAACAAATAGACAAAAAAGAAGATATTAATTGTCTTTAATAAAGCGCAAAGCAGCATATTATACAAGGAACACGTCTTGGTAAATTAAAATATCGTTGCTACCTCCTTATTACTTTTTTCTTGGCAACATTTAATTCTCAAAATTTTAACATGTTTATTAAATTTAAATTTTCATCTCTTATTAATATGATTAATCGTTTATAGTTGTGATTCTATTTTTCATTTTCTATTCGTATGTAAAAGTAAAGATAATTAATCACCCAGTGCATTTGAAGGATTTCAGTTTAGAGCAATTATGTGCACATAATTTATTGTTTTACACAGTTGGAAAAAAGGTCAATATGCTCAGTTGCACATTAGTAACACAATTCTGTATTAATATTATTTTAATAGTTATAAATATATCAAACAACAAAATTAGAAACCTAATCTTGATATATATCCAATTCTTATAAATTTATCTCTGAAATTACTTTTTGTGGCGTTGATATATTCGAGTAACAGACACAAATCTTAATTCTAACATGACGTCCTTCAAACGCTTTGAGTACACACCCGTGGTAAAATATGAATATATTGATAGGGCTGTTCCTATTGTACTCCCACGTCATATGTATTTTAATGAATGAGCTACCCGACGTCATAGAACAACGACGTCAGAATATAAGCATTTTACGGGAAAATACACGCTTGTGAAATCGAAAATCATCACAACTAGAAAACGTAAAAAAACGATGTTTAAATGTAATATAAGCCATTTTTTTAAAAATATATAAGACATATAAGTAAATTATCATTAAATTCACCCAAAACTATCTGAAAACATTATTGCAAATAGTTTAGCATGTCACTAATTCAGTTTGTTCCGTTCTTTTACGCCAATTGAATGGTGCGTTTATTTATGGGAACGGCAAATATCAGCCTCTACCTATAGCGCTTCGATCCAAAAGAATTGCCGTATTTGTCCTATTAGAATCGAAATAATTCATGGGAGCTTGAATATATCTAGATTTTACCACGGGTTGTCCCTTTATGCCGATAAGGGTCAACCCGTGGTAAAATCACGATATATTCAAGCCCCCATGTGAATTATTTCTTAATCAATTTTAGTTACTCGTTGTTATTCTGTGGTTAACATATCAAAATGTACTATCATATAATATATATTTATGTCTGTCTTTGCTGTTTTTGCATTATTCGTACTATATTCCAGTCATACAATGTGTCTTTTTTGCGGAACATTGCCATAAAGCGCGTGGTTTAACTAGCCTAAAAAAACAGGTTCAACCCACCTTTTTTCTTAAAATGTCAGGAATATGGCAGTTGTTATATATTAGTTCGTTTCTCTGTATGTTGCATTGTCGTTTGTTTTTTCTGTACTTCAGTTTTCTGTTGTTTCGTTAATTTTCTCTTATACATGTAGTTGATGTATTTCCCTCAGTTTTAGTTGGTAACCCGGATTTGTGTTCTCTCAGTATTTTACAGTTGTCTTTATTTAAGCAGGTATGTGCTAGTTGATATAAAGGCAATTGTAGTATATCGCTGTTTAATAATTATAAATAAATCTAACTGAAACAATTCGGACCACACACCACAGCCAAGGGAAACACGTCAATTATGAGAGGAAACCAACGGAATATATCCATAAACACTGAAATGCTACAACATCAAACGCCAACATACAAAAAACAAAGACTATTTGATAACTATATATATATATATACTACCATATTCCTGACTTGATACAGGACAGTTTAGATAAAATTTGATGGGTTGAACCTTATTTTATGGCAAACTAAACCTCCCACTTATATGGCAAAAATACGGCACATTGAAAACATTACGTTACAGGAATAAAGTACAAACTAAGGCAATAACACTCAGGACTTATTTTCGCGAGCAATTTATTTTCGCGACTTTCGCGAGTAGAAAAATATCGCAAACATAAATCGTCATGATATGTAAATCTTTGATTATTTCCCACTTAACTACTTTAAGTAAATTTGAGAATCGCGAAATTAAATCGCCACGAAAATGACTAGCAAGGGCTAAACACAAAATAAAGTATCCGCGAAAATAAGTTGGTTTATAGTACTGTAGTAGATTCCAATATGTAAACCACAGAAAAACAAAGAACACCTCAAATTATTTAACAACAGTATACTAGTAAAACGCAATATAATTATGAACTGTCTGTGCATAACACGAATGTATCAACGGCACAAAAAGAGACGTCCCATATATTTTTCTACAAATAGAATGCAAAATTGGGACTACGTTTGTAATTGTGGTCTTTAAGACTTACTGTATGGTCTAACGATATCAGGACTATTGATATACAATTGTGTAAGTAAGGGACGATATCAAAAGCTCGATATAGGATTTTAAAAAAGCTTAATTCACATAGTCACCCCCACCTTCCCCTCTTAACTTAATTTGGGAAACATTGATTGACTAATAGGGATACATGTAAAATCGATGTCAATTAAACAAAACTTGCAGCTATGTTGACTCCTACCACCAAATTATTTGATTTAAGTTTTGTATCCTACATTTATCATTTGATATCGTCCCTAATGGTGCAATTATTTGTATTTTCTAACCAAGTCGGTATTCTTGTAGATCAAATTGTGTAAAAACAATAACAAGTCTATGTAGTTACTTTAAACTTAAAATCATAAAGAAGAACTAGCTCATTAATCATCTTTACTCTTATACCCATACAGAAAAAAAGGTCAAATTAAAACCACATACACAAATACAACCAGAATTACAAATAAAACATTATAACTAAAATCATGAATGTTAAATGAATAAATACCACGACACGTCTGATAGAATCAAGAATTTACACTAGGAAACTTAGGAATATGTCACGTTCAATACTTAGCATAAATATGGCGTTAGTTAGTTAAGACACAGAAACATTTTATAGATCAACCAATTCGTTATGGTGTCTTTAAATTAAATCTAAAATCTCAAATTTTTAATTTTTCCTCCTCTGAACTCGGTTGAAGTAGTTTCTGCGTAAGCAGCCCACTCCTGCATATAAAGTCCGTATAGTGTGAATATGCACGAGCATAACGTATCAACTGAGATATGTAAACACCATGCGAGTGGGCAGAGGGTATGTTACTGTTGAGAATTTGGAAATTGGTAATTAGGAAGATGAAATCGTTCCGTTTATTATAGATTTAATTGTAAAGTCATACATCTGTCTCAATATTGAGGAAAAGATTAACGTATGAAGCAGTCCCTCTAGTATCAGTAGTATCATTGATTCCAAGTTCACTGGGATATATGAGATGTAAGTACTGGCTGAAATATCGGTTATTCAGTGGCCATCCTCGATATAACTGAAAGTAAAATTACAGTATTTCGCTAGGTGATTGTTCAGTTGACTTGTAGAAGGTTCTTTATTAATTCAGCTTCATAAAAGTATGAAATCAACTCGGTCAGTTAAGGTGCACAATTAGTACACATTGGCATTCGACTGTCTGTTGAAGTATCAATCAATCAAACTGAACAAATATATTGTCGATCCAAAAGTCTTCAGTAAATTTTCTAATAGAACCAGTGTGGTTCTTCACAAAATAAGTATCATCATAACCCCAAATAAGAAGTTTATATATACGATTCACATTTTTATAGAACAACCTCTGCTTAATGAGATGATGTATTCGATTTTCAATTGAGCGTAGAGAATTATAGTGTAAAGCATAACAAATCAACCAAGCGTTAATGTTGCTGCAAAATTGTAAACTTTATAGATTTTTTTAGATTTAGTAGTAGATATTAAGAATTTTTTTAGAACCCACATCTGATTGATACCACCGGTGGAATTTATCTGATCAAAACATTTTTGAAGGCCATCTTTACTTTTCTACCTCAGGAATAGATTACCTAAGCTGTATTTGGCTAAACGTTTAGGAATTGTTGGTTCTCAATGCTCTTCAACTTCGTACTCTATTTGGCGTTTTAAAACTTTTTTGATTCGAGCATCACTGATGAGTCTTTTGTAGACGAAACGCGTGTCTGGCGTAAAAACTAAATTTTATCCTGGTATCTATGATGAGTTTATTTACTTGATTTTTAACAGATATTTCAGTTTGAAATAAGTTCAGAACGTGAATGCCAATTAAAGGTTAACTTAAGAAAACAGACATATTGATTTTTACGGGATATAAAGGCAAATATTAGGTTTATGGGGGGAAAATGACATATAAAAGGGAAATACATATTCAAAGCTGTACGTATCTATATAAATCATATTTTTTTTTGTAGGGACCATCTTTATAGAAGATTTCGTCAAATCATAAGAGATGGTTCAATGCTAAAATGGGAAATGGTCAAAGTTGTGTAGATTGTAGCACAAAAGTTCCCAAAAAAGTGAAATGGCTAGACAAGATAGGGGGAGATTGGGGACGAAGATGTTGTAAATGGGTTAACAATGAAACATGGATCAAACTTAGCCCTGACCAATACCTTTGTTCATTTTGCTTGGTTAAGCGACAAAATCAAGAAAGACAAAATCAACAAAATGAAGAAAAGCGACAGAAAGAAATGCAACAGGAAGCACGTCGTCAAGAAGAAAAACGACAACAAGATGAACAAAGACGAGAGGAAGAAAGGCAACAGGTAAAAAGAAGACTGGAAGAAATACGAAGAAAAGAAAAATTACAAGAAGAAAGACGACAAAAAGAAATACAAAGACAAGAAGAAGAACGACAACAAAGAATGCGATTAGAAGACGAAATGAGACGTATAGAGGAGATGCAAATTGAAATGCGTCGACAAGAAGAAGTGCTGCGAAAAGAAAAACGACAACAGATAAAACGATTAGAAGATGAAAGGCGCCGCAGGGAGGAGCAACAACAAGAAATACGCCGACAAGAAGAGTTGCAAAAGGAAGAAAAAAGGCAACAAGAAGAAAGACGACAAAAAGAAGTGCAAAGACAACAAAGAGAAATAGAACAAATGGAAAAATCAAACCGACAACAAAGAATACGATTAGAAGCAGCAATGAGACATGAAGAGAAGAGGCAACAGAGAATGCGCTTAGAAGAAGAAATGAGACAAAAAGAAGAGAGGCTACAGAAAATACGTCGACAAGAAGAGATGCGACAGGAAGCAGCAATGAGACATGAAGAGAAGAGGCAACAAGAAATACGTCAACAAGAAAACGTGCAGTTGCAAGAAAATAAGCTACGGAAAGAAGAGCGGCGAAAACATGTCAGAAGACGAAAAGAGGATACACATGTAGAAAAAGAAATACATGATTTTGATTTTCAAGAAGTACTGAAAGAAAATCAGTTCGAGGATCAACTGTTGAATTGGGAAAGAAGAGATAAAGGAAAACAAAATAAAGTTGAGCATTTACAAAACGCAAAAGGGTCTTTGTCGACACGTTTTTGTCATTATTTAAAATTTCCATCATTACCAAAAGGCAACTTACATCCTACAAAGGAGCCTACAACCAATACCCTAGTAAAGAAAGATGATATTTCTGTCTTACAAGAGATGATTGACAAAGGTCACATCACCGAATCCGAGAAAAAAACGATTTCTATCGTACTTTTGACAGTTAATGAAAAAATGAAAAATTACGACAGTCAATATATGTCACAATCTCCAGATTATTATGTAATTCGAAAGTTTTGCACAAATCGATATTTCACCTGCAACGAAAAAGAATTTCCAGACTGTATTTTTGAAATATGTGTAGCTGTTAAATTGGCAAAATCCTATTGGCCGAGGAGTACCCAGATAGCATCATTATGCTTGTTGGTTAAAGGATTACAGAAAGGAATTCTTTTAGAAATCAATACTGGTGAAGGTAAAACGTGTATTATTGCAATGTTTTCTGCATTTCTTGCTTTTTGCAATGTTGACGTTGATATCGTGTCAAGCTCACCTATTTTGGCTCAACGAGATTATGAAGAGTGGAAAGAATTTTACAAATTATTAAGGGTTTCTGTCGGCTGTAATACAACCCCACGGAAAACTGAAGAACGACTCAAATGTTACTCCAATGAAGTTGTTTACGGGACAGTAGGGTCTTTCGCATCTGATTTGCTTAGGCAAACGTTTCTTATGGAAAACGTTCGTGGTGACCGAATGTGTCAGGCGGTCATTGTTGATGAAGTAGATTGTATGCTCCTGGACCAAGGTGTCCATTTTACGTATTTATCACATGCAGTACCAGGAATGCATCATCTAGAACCGATCCTATTTATGATATACAAGCAGATTAGTAAGCATGCAAGGATTGTATCTGAAAACTCCGAGAAATTTTTCCTTGGAGTTCTAGACTCTATACAAGTAGTACTGTCGTCATATATCGATATACATAAACTTAGTAATGACAGAAAATTTCCCCCTGAATTTCAGTGGTTGTTTTTATTTGAGAAACAAAACATATTGGATGCTGGTTTTACCAACAAAGTGTATAACGGAAATAACACCGAATACAAAGATACTTTTACGAATGAAAAGATTTTAGAGTGTTTAAAATTTGTAGAAACTATCTGGCCAATACAATTTCAACCATACATCATATTGGATGATACCACTGTTAGAGAGGTTCCCTGGAAATATTCATTAGACTCGCCGACCGGACAAAAAATTCACCTGTTGGTTGTTGAAGAAGGCCTGGTGTGTGTCATACATCCTTATGTTTACGAACATGAAATACATAATTTCGTAAAATTTGAAATTGAAAATTGCATTTCGTTTGGTACATCTGAACCACATAAACAACAAATCCCAACTTATTTAAAGGATTTCGTTGATAATCGTATCATTTCTTGGATAGAAAATGCATTTACTGCAAATAATATGAAAAACGGAAGGGAATATCTTGTAAAAGATAATGATTTGGTGCCTGTTGATTTTGAGTCTACCGGAGTTGTTCAACATGATACCAAGTGGGGAGACTGTTTGCACCAGTTTTTAGAGATTAAACATGGGAATAAATTAAGTCAAATAACTTTAGTTACGAATTTCATGTCCAATCAAGAATATTTTTGTCGTTATGAGGGGAAAATATTTGGTGTATCCGGAACACTTGGTACAGAAAGGGAGAAATCATTTCTCATGCGACAATTTAGCCTCGGCTGTCTACAAGTTCCTACTCATCGAACAAAGATTTTTACAGAACTTCCAGGAATAATATGTAGTGCAAAAGATGAATGGATTTCTACAATACAATCTATTGTGAGTGAGCAAGTAGAAAAATATTCAATCAGAGGGCAAAGAGCAGTTTTGGTTGTATGTGAAGATATAAATACTGCAAAGGAATTGAAAAATATTTTGACTCAAGTTTGTGCTTCCGTCGTATTATATTCAGGAAATGATGAAACAAATGAAGACTTTGGGAGAAAATTGAAAGCAGGTTCTGTAATTGTTGCAACCAATATTGCAGGTCGAGGAACAGATATTGATATAGAGGAATCTGTTGAAAAAGCTGGGGGATTGTTCGTCCTTGTTACATTTTTACCACAAAATACAAGAATCGAAAATCAAGTGTTTGGCAGAAGTGCTAGAAAAGGTCAACCGGGAAGCGGACAAATAGTTCTAAATAATCAAAGTTTGCCATTGTGTTTTTCTCTAAATGAGTTTAAAGACATTGAATCTTTAAAACACCTTCGAGATGAAATAGAAAAACAACGTATTGTTGATATCGAGGAAAATGCTTTTAAAGAAGTACAACTGAAAGAAGAACTTTTTAAACAATATTGTTCCTTTCTTTTGGACATCAAGGACCATCATCACTTCAAAGATGTTGACGAAAACATTATGCTAGACTCGCTGCATGAACATTGGGGAATTTGGCTAAAGATGAATTGTGAGAACTTAGCAAATTATGATCAGCAAAACAAATTAAAACAATCACTTGCTTTTGCATTGAAAACTGCTAAAACCAAACTCATCGAAAGAACATCGCCATGTTCAAATATGTATCATACCATCAAATTTGCAAACGAGCAGTTACTTGATAAAAACTACGATTTAGCATTAGACCTTTTCACAAGGGCAATCGTTATAAACAAGGAATGGGCAGCGATAGCATATTATAAAAGAGCATACTGTTTTCTACTGAAAAGAGAAAAAGGCTATATTGATAAAGCAGTTGATGACCTATCAAAATCACAAGAGTGTTTTAGATTATTCAAAGAGGAAGCTATTTTCTGTCTCGCCCTATCATCTACCATGAAAGATGAAAGCAATCATGAACAACGTGTAAACAGTGATTCGTCTGAACATCAAGTAAATGGTACTACATCACAGTTTTCATCTCGCTGTCAGATTATTAATTACTTTGAAGAAAATATAAAGGTTTCATTGCAGCAACTACGGGAATTCCAAAAAGCAAAAAAAGATGCAACGGCAGAGGTAAGCAGTATATTTACAATAGCTCTTGGGGATGAAAACACCAGTAAGAAAGTCGAAAGTGAAATATATCTGTTCTGGGAAATGGGATTAACAGATTTAATTTTTGTGAAGGAAAGAAAACCATTCTGTTGGAAAGGTGCGTTGGTAGTAGCTCTTGGTGTACTGCAGATTGCTGTTGGAGCTGTAATTATAGCGTCTACAACTGGATTACTGACACAACTAGGATGGGGACTTATTGCAGAAGGTGTCAATGATATTTGTACCGGAGCATATGCTGTGTGGAAAAGAGACCAAGATTTTATGAAGTCATGGATGATTGCAAAAGCAGTCAGCATTGCTATATCCGTCGCTTCTTTTGGGTATAGTCAAGTTAAAACCGCTGCTAAAGGTGCTAAAGGAGTAAAGGCAACTGTTTCAATTTTAAGAGAAAATTGTAAAGTAGGTGCAGAAAAGGTAATATCTGAATTCAAAGCAATGGGATCAATGATCACATCAAAATCGTTTGTGCCTGTCCTAAAGACTACTTGTGTAGAAGTTGGAGCGAACGTAGGATTTCAACTTTCCAAACGAGGTGGAAAATACCTTTTAGAAGTTGCCCAAGAGAAAGTGATGACTTATTTTGAACATATTGCCAAAAAAAGCATAGAAGAGGAAATTCAGCTGGCGTTTACTGGTCCCAAAGGAAAAATGCATCCGATGATCGACGAATTTATTTACCTACATTTAAAAGAAAACACTACAAAAAATCAAATATGTGCCATTTATATGAAAATAACAGAAAAATTACTTTGTTCAGGAAATATCTGTCAATTCAGACAAGTATTGATGGGATGTGTAAAGGATATCATAGCAAGAACTTCTAAGCAAATGCAATCTGAACAAAATAAAACCTTTGAACAATGTAAACCGATTTTTGATATAATAAATGGAATATCGTGTGCATCTTATGACATGAACAAATTAGTTAAAATTTATTGTAAGCATGTTAAAACTGCTTTAAATGAGATTTATAAAGATTCACTTAATAACCAAGAACGTAGGGAACATGAGGAAGAGGATCCCAACTTATGCATTATTAAAAAACAAATTATGACCAGAACAATCGACTTCTTGTTTCAGCTTTTGAAGGAATCGTTCCAGTTTACCGGAACTGGTTTATTGGCAGAAAAATTACAAGCTGAAATTGGAAAACTAGTAAATGAATACGGCGGTGAAAACAATATTGGGAAAGAGACAATAGGGAGAATTATTGCGATTTCATCAAAAGCAGGAAAAATTGGTAAAGATCTAGCAACAAATGGAAAAATTGATGTACAAACTGTTGTTGAAACAGGAGTTGATACAGTAGAAACATGTGTCAATTTGGTAGCAGACGAGGACGTGAAACGAACAGTAAATTTTACCTTCAATGCAGCCAAGCAGGGATATAAAGGTTTTAAAACTGGTAAAACTAAAGATATTTTGGGCGCTGTTACAAACATCACAGCTGATGGCATTGACAAATTTGCAGACGACGACGTGAAAGACACAGCAAACTTTGTTCTAAATGCAGCCAAGCAGGGATAT
Organism: Mytilus edulis; assembly: GCA_019925275.1. NCBI lineage: Eukaryota > Metazoa > Mollusca > Bivalvia > Mytilida > Mytilidae > Mytilus > Mytilus edulis. The sequence continues at coordinate 43,971,848 of CM034360.1, read as the reverse complement.
AAAAGTTTTAAAACTGGTAAAACTGAAGATATTTTTGGCGCTGTTACAAACATCACAGCTGATGGCATCGACAAATTTGCAGACGACGATGTTAAACACACAGCAAACTTTGCTCTAAATGCAGCCAAGCAGGGATATAAAGGTTTTAAAACTGGTAAAACTGAAGATATTTTTGGCGCTGTTACAAACATCACAGCTGATGGCATCGACAAATTTGCAGACGACGATGTTAAACACACAGCAAACTTTGCTCTAAATGCAGCCAAGCAGGGATATAAAGGTTTTAAAACTGGTAAAACTGAAGATATTTTGGGCGCTGTTACAAACATCACAGCTGATGGCATTGACAAATTTGCAGACGACGACGTGAAAGACACAGCAAACTTTGTTCTAAATGCAGCCAAGCAGGGATATAAAAGTTTTAAAACTGGTAAAACTGAAGATATTTTTGGCGCTGTTACAAACATCACAGCTGATGGCATCGACAAATTTGCAGACGACGATGTTAAACACACAGCAAACTTTGCTCTAAATGCAGCCAAGCAGGGATATAAAGGTTTTAAAACTGGTAAAACTGAAGATATTTTTGGCGCTGTTACAAACATCACAGCTGATGGCATCGACAAATTTGCAGACGACGATGTTAAACACACAGCAAACTTTGCTCTAAATGCAGCCAAGCAGGGATATAAAGGTTTTAAAACTGGTAAAACTGAAGATATGTTTGGCGCTGTTACAAACATCACAGCTGATGGCATTGACAAATTTGCAGACGAGGGTGTGAAACACACAGCAAACTTTGTTCTAAATGCAGCCAAGCAGGGATATAAAGGTTTTAAAACTGGTAAAACTGAAGATATTTTTGGCGCTGTTACAAACATCACAGCTGATGGCATTGACAAATTTGCAGACGACGATGTTAAACACACAGCAAACTTTGCTCTAAATGCAGCCAAGCAGGGATATAAAGGTTTTAAAACTGGTAAAACTGAAGATATTTTTGGCGCTGTTACAAACATCACAGCTGATGGCATCGACAAATTTGCAGACGACGACGTGAAAGACACAGCAAACTTTGCTCTAAATGCTGCCAAGCAGGGATATAAAAGTTTTAAAACTGGTAAAACTGAAGATATGTTTGGCGCTGTTACAAACATCACAGCTGATGGCATTGACAAATTTGCAGACGAGGGTGTGAAACACACAGCAAACTTTGTTCTAAATGCAGCCAAGCAGGGATATAAAGGTTTTAAAACTGGTAAAACTGAAGATATTTTTGGCGCTGTTACAAACATCACAGCTGATGGCATTGACAAATTTGCAGACGACGATGTTAAACACACAGCAAACTTTGCTCTAAATGCAGCCAAGCAGGGATATAAAGTTTTTAAAACTGGTAAAACTGAAGATATGTCTGATGCTGCAACAGACATCGCAATGGATGGCAATAAAAGTGTCCGAAATCTAATACGAATATGGGAAGAAAAAAAGTATGACTGATAAACTAATGTCTGCTCTAAGTAAATTTGGTATGACACCATAGCTTTTTTATTTTGAATGAAATATGAAAATAAAAGTATGTTTAATTGTATTAAACATGTTAAAATACAAATGTATATATTCTTAACTTGCATGAAACGAAAAATATCAAAGAGAATAAGTATTTCGAAAACAAAAATAAATTTAAGAACAACCACGACTTTATACAAAAATGTAACTGTATAATAGTAGTCATCACAAACCAGTTCAAGTTCAAGTAATTTTTAAAGCCATAATTCAGCAAGTAATTTTTATTAAAGTTTTGCATCCGTAGTTGTGATAAAAGGAATAACCATAACTTTTCTGAGATATGAACTTTGTTTTTACTCGATTAAAAGAAATTAAGAAAAAAAAAAAAAAAAAAACACGTTATAAAAGCCTGCCCAAAGCACTATTCTATAATTATTTAATCATGAACGCTCAAAGCCGAATAGTGGAAAGCCAATGATATTGCTCCACATGTGGTACCCGTCGTTTATAAAAATAGCCACATCCTTATTTGGTCAACTTTGCCTAAGGGAGCTGAAAAATCCGTTGTATTACTTAATAAGTATTTAATTTATAACAGCGGGCAATTTAGAAATGTGTCTTATTAATCATTGCAGTACCAAAATACTGACTACTTAGGCAACAACCATTTTCTTATCTGGGGGGGGGGGGGCCTGGGATGTTTTTGAAAAAAATATTTTGATGGCCTAGCTGACTGAAAAAAAGTGTATCTTTTGCACTGAAGCTGAAAAAAATTTTATGCTGTCACCTGCTTGAAAATTTTTTTTTGCACTGCTGAATTTGAGAATGGTGAAACTAACAACAGACGAGACAGTGAAACAGCAGATTATAAACATCTGTCCAGTATACAGATTAAGCTAAGATTTCTATTTATAGATCCTTATACCTTATCACTTTTTGTATGTTCCTATAATAGTGTTTGATCCAGAAATATTTATAAGAATTCAAAATCTCCCGCATATGTATGTCACTACTGTAAGACCATACTTAAAACTGCAACTATTATAAACATGAAATGGTCATTTTATAACAGGAATAGATATGGTATCATAAGCAGTCTTTTAAGATAGCCCTGATTGTGTATGACACAGACTTGTATACTGGTAGTATTTTCCGTTTGTATCATTCTTTATACCACTTTTTTTCAATGGAATGTCAATTATCATAGTTGGAAACAGTGGATTTTATAAGTTGGAGCTACTCACTATTTGCCATTACATATGGCAATGGTGGCCACTTCAATTGCAGTATTAAAATTTAAAGGATACCTGTATGACGGACTCCGAGAATATCATAATGTAGAAAGTGGGCTAAAAAAAACAACTGAGACAACAGCCAATGCCAGGATATAGACAAAGCCATGCCCTTCACATTTTACATCAATTAAAAAATTGATGAATTTTATGTTAATTTTATGGTTTTGTGAAAAATAAATTGTATTTCTGTTATAGGAAAAAAAATTGCTTTCCTTCTCATAAGAAAAAATATATTTTGTCGGAGGAAGGTTCTGAAAAAAAAATTATGAACACAATAAAAATCCGTGCCCCCCCCCCCCCCCCCCCCCCCCCCCGATAAGAAAATGGTTGTTGCCTTATGTCATGATACCCTCGGAGACTGATAGTCCATCAGCATTAGTACAGTAAAAAATGAAAACGACCCATTATGAATTTAATGCGTCTCAACCACTTTTCTTGATTTATCAAAATTATCAATGTTAAAAGCAATTCTAAAATAGGATCTAAATGATCGACAAAACCACACGGCAAGTACATCCCCTTGTATAACTAATATTTAGCTTTGGCAAAAAGATTCCATATTTCGAGACTACCTATTGTAGGTCCATAAAAAATTCCATATACAGAAACTCATGTCTATCTAAATAAATTGTTTATAAGGATGTGTTAGAAACTAATTACATGCATGTAGCCAATGTCAAAAACTATCCACGAGGTATTTTTTTTTAAATTAGTAAAAATTATGATTTTTTGTGTGTGTGTGTCATAAAGTGTACATTAACGATGTTACAACAATATTTTTACTGGCGGAGATTGTCAAACCGTATCATATTTTTTATTGTGCTAGTTTAAAATAACAATGTAAAGGTTAGGGACGACTTCAAAAGTTCAATGTAGGATAAAAAAAACGTCATTCATATAGTTTTTTCACTGACCCCCCCCCCCCCCCCCCCTCTCCCTCTTAACTTAATTTGGGGGAAAAATGATTGACCAATAAGGATATATATATATAATCGATGTCAGTTAGACAAAACTGGCAGTAATTTTGACGCCCACCCCCATACTATTTGAATTAAGTTTTTATCCTTCATCGTTTTATTGATGTCATCCCCTAATAAACGTTTGACTCTCCAGTGTTGTGTTACTCATGTATTTTATCATTTAAAAATCTCATCAATTTTAAAGATTTTTTTTAGTTATATAGTGTATAAAAAACTAGTTTATAATTAAACTTAAAATCCATATATGTAAAATGTGAGAAAAGTATGTTTCTTAGTGACTGGTGTATATGTGTGTATGAGGGTCTTAATGGTGGTTTGCAGTATAAAGAATAATACAATTGAGAATGGAAATGGGGAATGTGTCAGACAACAACCCGACCATAGAAAAAAAAACAGCAGAAGGTCACCAACAGGTCTTCCAAAAAATTAAGAATAGAGAAAAATATACCAAAAACATATAGAATATAAGGCAACAAATAAGAATAAAATTTAGAATGGAAATGGGGAATGTGTCAAAGCGACAACAACCCAACCATAGAGCAGACAACAGCCGAAGGCCACCAATGGGTCTTCAGTGTAGAGAGAAACTCCCGCACGCGGAGGTGTCCTTCAGCTGGCCCCTTAACATATATGTATACTAGTTTAGTGACAATAGACGTCATACTAAACTCCGAATTATACACAAGAAACTAAAATTAAAAATCATACTAGACTAACAAAGGCCAGAGGCTCCTGACTTGGAACAGGCGCAAAATTGCGAAGGGGTTAACAATGCTTTTTGAAATCTCAACCCTCTCCCTATAACTCTAGCCAATGTAGAAAAACAAACGCACAACAATACGCACAGTAAAACTCAGTTTAAGAAAAGTCCGAGTCCGATGTCAGAATATGAAACAAAATAAAATAAACAAAATGACAAGAATACACAGATAACAACAGACTATTAGCAGTTATAATTACATGCCATCTCCAGACCTCAATTAACTGATTAAAAGATTATGTCTTCATCATATGAATATCAGGCACAATCCCTCCTATCAGGAGTTAAGTATTATACCATCATGAAATATATGAGAAGAACAAACCGTGTCATTCCAACAACTGGTGTTAGAATAAATGTATTTAATTCCGATGCGAAGACCCTATAAGTGAATCAATATTAAAGCCAAAATATGCAAACTTTAATGACCTGACAACAGTATCGTAACTTTATCCCTTCTTAATACGTATGTGTAAAGGTTCTGTGAGCTTTTGAGGTGAATACTGATATTGTTGTGCTTTGTAAAGAATATTACCATAAAAGATTGGATGTGAAAAACCTGAACATATAAGATGTCTGCATGTTGAGTTATATTTACGAATTATTTCATTATAATTATACCGATGAGAAAATTTAGTAAATGTTTTGACTTGTTTGTGATATCTAAAATACTGGTGTAATAATTGTTCAGTAATATATAAATTTCTCTCGCTAAAATCTAATACGTTGTTACATACCCGAGCGGATCACGAGCGAATCGTACATGTTGAGATATATTAACACCATAAGATGGTGACAAGGGAACATCACCGTCTAAAAATGAATAATTAACCATAGGAAATGAAAAATCATCTCTTTTATCATAAATTATTGTATTAAGCTTCCCGTTAATGATATAGATATCAAGATCGAGGAAATGGCAGTGGTCATTGTAAGTACATGTATTAGCTTTATTTAAAGTAAGTTCAACCAGGAACATATATATTGATTATTAGGTATACTGTTCCCAGGTTCACCATAATAAATTTCGTTAGTATACATACTGAAGGCGTCATTATTGAGCCAATATATCATCAAAATATCTAAAAGTATTGTTAATTTTTTTTATTTAAGAAAGAACACAGAAATGAAGGAGTCGGACCACCATAAAGACCCTTATAATCGTTTGTTTTCATTTAAAGATTAAAATTGATTTTGAATCAGAAACTATTGTTCATGATTTAATGAGAGCTTTCTTCTCGTTATTCATTTCTAGGTATGTCCCCTATTGATATGTGTATGCTGTTTATTTAATTTGGGTCCTAAAATTTAATAAACTTTTTTAGCTTTATTTATGTACAATGTAGTTTTAGAGTTTATAAAAATCATAGTTTTCCTTGGATTATAATGTACTGAGACTATTAAGTGCCATGTAAATATGAATATTTTTGTACACGACTTAAAAAATGCTAAAATGTAATATTTGTTATCATTTGTTTCTATTTATTATATATCTGTTTTTAACTGTACCTTTTGAATTATAAATTGTGACCATATACGATACTTACTTCATATTTAATTTTATTTAAGGCCTCATCAAATAATATTACATTATGCTGTAAATATTTTAAGTTGTAAATTGTTTTGTAATTTGTAAGAAAAATTATGTTAATAAACAAATTTGAAACATTATTTAGTAATTTTAAAATTAGAAATTAGTCACGTTTCCAGGACATGAAGATATATGTACTATATACACTGACCAAGTTCCTATAACATCAATCTAGTATCTTGATTTGAAATTAATCGAACTTTAAAATTTGATTTTATATTGGAAAAGTGAAGATAAATTTCATTTTAGAAGGTTAAATATATTAACATCATTTTTTTGTTTTGCCTGCGACGAAATAAGCAGTATGTGAGACATAGATATAAACATTTGGTGGTAACTGCGTAAACTACTGGTTTGTGTCCATAGCTTAATTGAAGATAGAAGACTTGAATGCATCATTCATTTTTGTGCAGATACTTTGACCTCATTCTTCATATGGTTCAGTGACTGCTTGAACAAGAGTGCACACACTGAAATGTTTCGCCTTTTTTTTTTTACTAAGTATTGATATTATGTTGATGTTCCTAAATAAAAGCTTTATTACAACTATTACATAACCAAAACATGATCTAAGAAAATGAGGTCATGGTTTTATAAACCAAACGGGAAATACATGTAAACCTTACAATTATTCAATAAACTAAATTTAGTTGACATATTGCTTATAGTTTCTAGAAATCAGACTTAACCAAGAAAAAGAAACATTGACCAATGAACCATGAAAATGAGGTTAAGGTCAGATGAACCATGTCAGACAGACATTTACAGTTTACATCCTTCAATGCAACAAATATAGTTGACCTATTGCTTATACTTTATTAAAGAAAGACAGACCAAAACACAAAACTTAACACTGAGCAATAAACTGTTAAAATGAGGCCAAGGTAAAAAAAAAACCTATGAGACTGACATGTACATAATAAAATATTTCCATACATACACAAAATATAGTTGACTGATGGCATATAGTATTAGAAAAAAGACCAAAACTAAAAACATTAACTATAACCACTTAACTATGAAAATGAGGTCAAGGTCAAATGACACCTGTCAGCTAGACATGTACACCTTGCAATCATTCCATACACCAAATATAGTAAATATATTGCATATACTATAAGAAAAACAGACCAAAACACAAAAACTTAACTATAACTACTGAACCATGAAAATGAGGTCAAGGTCAGATGACACCTGCCAGTTGGACATGTACACTTTACAGTCCTTCCATATACCGAATATACTAGACCTATTGCTTATAGTATCTGAGAAAGGGACTTGACCACCAAAACTTAACCTTGTTCACTGATCCATAAAATGAGGTCGAGGTCAACAGTCAGGGGACTTACTTAAATGAGAGATTTTCTAAATCACTGATTCAAGTAACATTATTTCTATAAAGGTTGGAAGTAAAAGTTGTCTTTCTTTAATAATCACTATTTTTAAAAGTAGTACAAAATAATCACTAGAAAAAGTGATTTAATTTTACTGTAGCTTTAAATATAGAATACTAATGATCTAGGGACTAATTATGTTTCTAAACGTATCAGAACCAACATCTGTGTTGTCTAGGATGACCAGGTCATTTCAGGTGATGACCTTGTACTGAATCTAGGATAATGACATAAAAATCACTTGTTTAAGTATCATACCTCAATTTCCTTCTCAAAAATCACCTCTTTAAGTATCATTATTTTAATAACCCCCACTAATTTCAACACCCCCGAACAGTGAAATTTTTATCGCGAACAGTGGAATTTTATTACATAATGTGAAAGATGAAACCTTGATCTTTACAGGAAAAATACTCCCACTGCTGGGAAAAATTTGTTAAGAAAGCCATTATTACAGCATTTTTTCAACTAAAATAGAATTTGCAGCTAAATGATAGCATCAAAGGCATAAACCTTGCTACTTTAAAGAAGAAGCAAAAATTACATTTTTTTTCAATTTTACTCATGAAAAGATATTATTTAAACCTATGTGTTTTAAATTTTGGTAAAACTACAAAATCACAATTTGTGAAAAAACTTCTAATTTGCTACTCAAATAAGTGATTTAAAAATCACTTATTTCAGTACGTCCCCTGACTGGTCAAGTGAAAACGGTCTGACGGGCATGAGGACCTTGCAAGGTACGCACATACATGACATACAAAATAAATGGATAGTTATCCTATTACTAATAATAAGAGAGAATTTAACATTACAAAAAATGTTAACTTTTTTTTCAAGTAGTCACTGAAACATGAAAATGAGGTCAAGGACATTGGACATGTGACTGACGGAAAGTTCGTAACATGACGCATCTATATACAAAGTATGAAGCATCCAGGTCCTCTGCCTTCTAAAATATAAAGCTTTTAAAAGTTAGCTGCCGCTGCTGGATCACTATCCCTATGTCAAGCTTTCTTCAACAAAAGTTGCAGGCTCGACAAAAAATTAATATTTAAAAGTGTGTCATATTGATATATAAGATATATCTATAGAAAACCATATAAATATGAGATAAAATTAAATATACAATTAAAAATTATTTTAAACTGTTTTTATGACCATAATAACTGTTTCCTTACACAGGTGTTAGATGACAAAGTCTTGCGAAACTGGACATTAATGACGTATAAAATGCTTCTGGAACTGTTCCTCGTCCTAAATTGTTAAATCTGCCATCTTGTTAACCAGACGAGTTACCTCTTTTATAAAGTCTAATGCATGTCTGTATATCACTGACCTGAAAAAGAAACAAGAGTGCACACGCTGAAATGTCTCCCCTTCTATACTAATCATTGATATTATGTTGATAGTCCTAAGTATAAACCTAAGCTTTATTACAACTGTCACATAAACTTAACATTAACCAAGATAACTAAATAAAGACCAATGAACCTTGAAAATGAGGTCAAGGTCAGATGAACCATGCCAGGCAAACATGTACAGCTAACAATGCTTCTATACAACATATATAGGTGACCTATTACTTATAGTTTAAGAAAAATAGACCAAAACACAAAAACTTAACACTGTGCAATGAACCGTGAAAAAGAGGTCACGTTCAAATAAAACCTGTGCAACTGACATAAAGATCATAAAATATTTCCATACACCAAATATAGTTGACCTATGGCATATAGTATTAGATAAAAAGACCAAAACTCAAAAACTAAACTTTGACCATTGAACCATGAAAATGAGGTCAAGGTCACATGAAATCTTCCCGCTAGACATGTACACCTTACAATCATTCCATACAACAAATATAGTAGACCTATTACCTATATAGTATGAGAAAAACAAAAGAAAACACAAAAATTTAACTATAACCACTGAACCATGAAAATGAGGTCAAGGTCAGATGACACCTGCCAGTTGGACATGTACACCTTACAGTCCTTCCATACACCGAATATACTAGCCCTATTGCTTATAGTATCTGAGATATGGACTTGACCACCAAAACTTAACCTTGTTCACTGATCCATGAAATGAGGTCGAGGTCAAGTGAAAACTGTCTGACAAACATGAGGACCTTGCAAGGTACGCACATATCAAATATAATTATCTTATTACTTATAATGAGAGAGAATTCAACATTACAATAAATCTGAACCTTTTTTCAAGTGGTCACTGAACCATGAAAATGAGGTCAAAGATATTGGATATGTGACTGACGGAAACTTCGTAACATGAGGCATCTATATACAAAGTATGAAGCATCCAGGTCTTCTACCTTCTACAATATAAAGCTTTTAAGAAGTTAGCTAACGCCGCCGCCGCCGCCGCCGCCGCCGTAGCCGCTGCCGCCGGATCACTATCCCTATGTCGAGTTTTCTGCAACAAAATGCAACAATGTTTGTTAATGAGTTAGCCTATCAGACACTGATATATTCCTCCTCCTTCTACTTGTTCTAACCAACCCAGTTAAATATTTTAATTCACTCAATGTCAAATTTACATAAATAGAAGATTTACCAACCCAACCCAGAACTGAAATTGGCTTGGATTTACAGTTATCATGATGAATTACTCTTTTACTAGTTGTATTATAAATCCTCATAAATAATTAAAAATAAATTCAAATATAATGTATACATGTTAAGGCCTATAGGTAAATAATCTCACAGAGAATATTAAACATGTATAAAAGTTAATATATATGCAAAAAAGTATCTGTTTAAATACTTAAGAATGTTTCATACAGACATGCACAAAAACATATTTTTTTCATGTTTGGATTTTTTTTAACTAACCATGTTTTATAAGACAGAACAAAGAATTTTCTAAAGTGTATCATGTAAAATATTATCAATATATCAGCACATTAATTACATATGATATACTTTTAAAATGTACTGAAAACCAGTCATGCCAGTGACAATTCTGCTATTAAAAATTGGCATTTGATTGGTACCAAGTTGTTTGAACTAGAAATGACATCACGATAATTTTTGAAAAGAAACACATTAATATGAAAAATATAGCAAAACATTGCAAGTGGCTTATATACATGATATATATCCCATAGCTAGATGTATATCACAAGATCCAATCAAAGTACTAAAGTACTTAACATCCAATGACGGCAAGTTCTTGTGGATGGTCAAAAACACTTGTCACAGAAAAAAATCACATCTCTATACCTGAAACTAAGGTACAGAGATAAAAAAAAATTCTGAGACAAGTTCGTCATTGTTTGTGCGTGGATGATGAATAAATGACAAGACTGAAGAGATTCAACCTCACCCTATTAACTATTATATTGTAGTGATACAAATCAGTATACAGTGGTTTGTTGCTATATATTATATTAATATAACAGTTACATGTACATGATGTATATATAATTTTTATCCATTTGTAATTTATTAACCAACTAAGTACATTATTGCCAAAAATGACTGGTTATTAAAAACAACATATTTTCTGTAATGGCCCTGTTTTTCTGTAATGGCCCTGTTTTTTTCTGTAATGGCCCTGTTTTTCTGTAATGGCCCTGTTTTTTTTCTGTAATGGCCCTGTTTTTCTGTAATGGCCCTGTTTTTCTGTAATGGCCCTGTTTTTTTTCTGTAATAGCCCTGTTTTTCTGTAATGGCCCTGTATTAATGCCCGGTTTGTCTGTATAAAGCACAGTTAGGGTTTTTAATAAAGTTAATAAAATTAAGTTGTAAAGAGTATAACTTTTTTGTATTTAGTAACCAGCAACCAACATTAAAGAACCATATATAGGGATCACTGTTCCTCCTGTTTTTCAACACATAACTTCTGTCAACTTAATATCTTGGATATTTGGTATATAAACACATACACTTTTATTCAGTTGGTTAATAAATGTATTAAGAAATGGGTGTTTTTATAATGGCTCCGTTATATGTCCTCGGTCAGTAATAATGGCCTCGGATGTCTGTAATGGCCCTCGGCGTTGCATCGGGCCATTACAGACTTCCTCGACCATTATAACAGACCTTGGACATATAACAGGGCCATTATAAAAACACCCATTCATTAATACTATATCATTATATTCCACTATATTCTAATAATAGTGCAGTGCAAGTGCATGGTGGACACTCTTTTATAAAAATTCGATTTTTCTAAAAGATTGGATATTTTCCTGCAAAGAGAATCTTCCATTCAGAGTTACCGGTCCTTGAGGGGATTGTTGCAAAATGTTCTTGAGATATTCTTTCGCATGCTTTAAACAATTTTCGGTATGTGTGCATAGATATTATCAATGATATTTTACTAAGATATATATCTAACGACAAAACATTTTCATCTTATTAATTTATGTTCAAAACAAAAATATTTTTATCAATTCAATTCAATTCAATTTTTTTCAATTCGAAGTTTTATTGAAATTTATACACTTTACAGTTTGTGACATACATTGACATACAATATCATATATAACAACAACAAAAACAAATAAAGACAATAACTAAGTAACTCAATATATATATATACAAATTTAGGTAAATATTAAAGGGTCCCCGGTCCCCTGTCCTCAGTTCCATTATATATATATGGAAGTGTTTAACGACCTTGACTGGCTATACAGCCCTTGCACGGTCGACTTTTTTATAAACATGATAAAGGATCCTAGTTTATTCACTTGTGTTGGTGGGTTAAGTATATAACTTTGTCATTGTCAGTGAAATTAGCAAATGAATTATTTTCTCTGTTAATAAATAAATTTGGTGTATTTACTGTCTTCTGATTGGTTAAAAGTATTAGTTTTATTTTCAATGTTGTCAATTTTTATGGCGACACGCCCACTCTCACGTTGTGTATTTGTAACAGCCACTATGTTCCGACAGTTACTTTGTTCCGGCGGAACTTTTCAACTAGTTATTTCGTTCCGATGGAACTTTCCAACTAGCTGTTTTATTCCGAGTGCAGTTGAAAAGTTCCGGAAAAAAGTAGCTAGTTAAAAATACCCGGAACAATGTAGCTAGTTGAAACATTCTGGCCGGAACAAAACAACTAGTTACATCGTTCAGGAACAAATCAGATAGTCAATTTATTCCAGCATGTCATAATAACTATTCATTACACTCGGTATAAAACCAACTAGTTGGACAATATGTACATCATAGTTGTGTATATTAAATGAAAACTAAAATGTGTTACTGAAAAGTGAACGTGTGCCCGGCACCATGCTTTATTAACTATTGTATTTAAATAGATATTGAATAAATACAATGGAAATATGTTAGTTCTTTTATAGACTTATTTGACAAAGAGGAACTTTGTGACTATAGTTGATAAGTTCTGTTTAAACTTTTAAGCTAGTTTGCTATTTCCAATTTGGGCTAAATCGCCGATGAAGGAGGAACTTCGAGTTATTTGATAAGTCCCGTTAGGCATTTGTGGCTAGGGTCTTTTAGTCTCTGCGTTCCGTTTTTTAAAAACTCATTGCTGATATGTTCTTCCATTTTTTAGCCAACTCCATGAATGTAGCTGTCTAACTATTTAATAAGTTCTGTTGGTAATTTTGACTTGTTTGTTAGTTCCTTTATAGACTTATTTGACAAAGCGGAACTTTGTGACTAGTTGATAAGTTCCGTTTGACTTTTGTGGCTAGAATCTTTTTTCCCCTTGGAAAAGTTTCAAAGATAATATGTTACGCTTTTACTTTGCATCAAATCTCCAAATGGAACTTTGTGACTGGTTGGTAAGTTCCGTTGGAACTTTTGGGCTAGTTTGTTAGTTCCGGTTTTGACGAATTTGGCAAAAAAGTACTTTTTAACTAGTTAATATGTTCCGTTGGAACTTTTCAACTAGTCAGTTTGTTCCGGTGGAACTTTTAAACCAGAGGAAGGAACAAAGTAACTAGTTGATTTTCGGCTAGTTATTTCTTTCCGCCCGGAACTTTCCAACGTCGGAACGAAAGAACATTTACATATTCATACGCCAACATGTGTGTACGTTGTTGTTGTTGATATAAATAATATAAAAAGTTCTTTGAGCCTTATTTTTGATAGAAATTTATTTATAATGAATTGCAATAATTTATTTTGAATTTATTGACCCATAAAATTAATTTTTGACTCTTCACATTTTACATAATCCGCTTCGCGGATTATTCAATGTGAAGAGTCAAAAATTAGTTTTATGGTTCAATAAATTCAAAATAAATAATAGCCATTCATTAAATGTAATTAAAATATGTTAATCTAATATTTGAATTGTGAGAACAATTTATCATGTCTTTTAAGAAATGTTTCTAATCATCTATCAGTACTCATTGAAGAGATGTATTTGTGTAACACCATGAACAAAAAGGATAAGGAATGTTATTCTGGACTCGTTAATATCTTCATATTTATCCTGTTTATAGATCATGTAGATTGGTTACAAACCCAAAATGAAAGTTACTTTTAAAATAGAAATCTGGGCGATAGCAATACATCAGAATGCCCTCTCTGTCATCGTGATGTAAAAAGGATTTTTTTAGGTTTAACAAGAAACTTAACGACTAGGTGACTGATTGGATCCATGTTCCAGTTCATTTTGTATTCTGTCTGCATTCAATTGAAGATCATTTATAATTTCTCCTTCAAGGTACTGTTTTCGTTTTGATTTATCCTTTTCTATGGTGAGATTAAAGTCAAGGTGTTCAAAAATCAGATCTTCAAGTTCTTGTTGGCCTCTAGTTAAATATCCATAATCGCCAGTTTTATCTGTAACTATTTGAAGAACATCGTTGGGTATCGGCTTTGCAATTCGATCGTAAATTATGTCTAGTTTTCTTAGATCAGATACCGTCCAACTTGCAACATCTTTGGGCAAATCAACAGACGAACCAACAGTATAAATGTCTCCTGAAGAAGAATTATTGTCTTTTTATGAAATAATTTTTTCGGAATAGGATTTTTAAAAATCAAAATAAAAAAAATACTTTAAAATTGGACACAAGAACAAAACCTCTCCAGTTATGGTACCGTCAAACGAAAATTGTTTTCAATGAAGCTTCTACATTTCCTGTTGTTTCACTTAAAAGGGGGATGAGGGCGGGGGGAGGTCTCGACAGTTGAATGGTTTCAGTGGTCTAAGTTATGCCGGTATGCCTAGCCTGCATATTTTTGCTGAAACTTAATTTTTAAAAAGTGTCATAAAGAAGCAATTATTGTCAAAAATGAACTTTTTAGTATCTGGCAGACAAAACTTATCTTTACTTTCGATTTAATATTGGTGCTGGTTCTGACTTCAATTTGTTGAGTAGCCTTTCAACATTATTACTGGTTGTATTTGCGGTAAATAACTATTTTGAAATGTAATACATACAAATGTGGATTTAATAACTGCGAATAAAGTAAAGATTGAAGACTTTCAAAGAATGACGACAGACACTGAATAGATGTGAAATAAATTCATGGAAATTAGCCCTATACATTTACAATACATATCATTTGTTTTATATCTTACAAACGTTTAAGGTTACATGTACGACATAACATAATGATTAGCAACAGTCAGTCTATTTATCCAATCGTTCGAATATATATGTGAAAAGTTGGATATTGTACAGTTGCCCTCTGAAAGGAACAGTTACACGTGCAATTTTGTAAATTCCTTATAACAAACAGACAATAAAACACATTCAGAAACAAAACGAGTGGAATATGAATTTAGTCTTAGCCTTGTAACATATCACCTATAGTCCATGCAAATAGTCGTCGCAAATGGTGTTCACGTGCATGCAGAGAGCTCAGAACTCCCTCTAATCGAAGCTTCATATTAAATGTCCCTATTCTGACCGGACATGTTTTTGAATTTATAACACCCACGATTTACTATTAATGTAGACTAGTTCTTAAATAATCAAACGATTATCATGTATAGCTATTCAGTCTTCTCAACTATTAAAATATTAAATTGGCACATGAACAATTTTCTCACTATACAAATGTAGAAATGTCGAGTTTCACCTATGATTGCCGATGAGACAAATATCAACCAGATACCACATACAATGATGTAAACACTTATTATAGGTTATCGTATGACCTTTAACACTGAGTTAAACCGAAGCCATATTTTAAGATGTCAAATGCAATGGCATGACAAAATGTGAAACAAATCAGAAAGGAAAATTAAAGGCCTGATTTATGCTTTAAACAATACAACCCTCATTGCCAAACGACAACCAAGGACAGTCAATTCAGTTCTTCAATTTGCTTCCTTCCCAATACTTTTTTAGATGACACTCAGTATGCTATAATACTTTATTTTAGAATACAAAAACATTAGAAATTTGTCAATGAGTGTTTTGTGCCATTGTTCATCCTAACGACGTAATATTCACTTGTAAATTTTTATACGAAGTAATATCATTGGTTTGAAATCCTTTGCCTCTTTCTGTATATCCTTTAGCTTTTGTCCCAGATCGTGACATATACACCCGGAATGTAGGGTTATGTTCAAATGTGTCACCATAACTAACGTTGTCAAGTTTTGAATCAAATAAACTGTTGGCAACCTTTACAAACTCTGGATAATGAACCGGAAGTGGCTCATTAGAATGGCTTATTGTTATATTCGTGTTGAAAATATCTGTTGATGTCATCGCACGACTGTTTCTTTCAAATCCAATCATGGGTGATTTTGATGACGAGAATATTATAGTTTTGTTTTTCAAAAAGAGGCTATCACCATGTGTCAAGTAGTGTACCATAACATTTGTAATGCTGTAGGAATTATATTTTGCCGTTATATTTGACTGGGATACATCCGCGAAAAATACACCTTTATACCCAATTACCTGAAATCAATAAAACATTAAAAATGATGAGCAAATTTATTGAAATTTTAAAACCCTACACAGAATGTTTTATAACTCATTGCTGGAGGTCATATCCATGTTTTACAAAACAGCACTGACAGCCTAAAATTCCAAAGAGCTGATTCCTTTTCGAGAGTGTATTGCCATCATCAGTGTTCGAGATATATAAGAACTGGTTTAGTGTTCCATGTAAAATGTTTGTCTTAATGCTTGTGTCTGTCCATAATGTTTTCGACTGAGAACTCGGTTTCATTTTTTTTTTATCATCCCCTATTGCACTTAATTTAAACTTATTTCTGAACTAACGCAAATTCAGTTTTGGAACTCAAAATCAAGTTCACCAAACCTAGTACGAAATTTAAAAAGTCAATACTGTAAATTTAGAAATTATTGTAGTGTTTTTATTATTACGAAAAATGCGATAATTGTTTAATTGATAATCGCAATAATTCTGACTCGTATTTTTAAATCTTATATGAATTAAACAGGATTTTTCTCAATATCGCAATAATAAATGGACGCAATAATTTCTAAATTTTCAGTACTACTTTTATCGTATAATCATAAGAATAGAGAACCATTTTGATACGTAAATTCGATGGAGCTAAATATCGCTTACTTAAAATATTACCTCAGCTTTTTCGTTTTCAGTCCCAACATTGGTAATTACTAAGGCTGTGTCTTCATCAATACCAAATCCCCAATCAGTACCATGATGTAAATGACGAGTGTCTGATAAAATTCGTATTAACCGTCCCTCTCGTCCTCGATCACTGTAATATGTAAATAAGAGCATACTAGATAGATACAATGCGGTTATCATTCGTAAACGTATATAGATATAAGAACTTCAAGATGAAGTATGATTGCCAATGAGAAAACTCTCCATTCGAGTAAAAATTTGCAAAAGTTAACCATTGTAGGTCAAAGTATTGTCTTCAACACGGAGCATTGGTGAGCCGAACAGCAAGTTATAAAGCGCTCCAAAAATGACTAGTGTAAAACTATTCAAACAGGAATACCAACCCTCTAATATATATATCTAGATATATATATATATAAAACGAGAAAGGACAAACACGTATGAACCACATCAACAAACGACAACTACTGAACAACAGGTTCTTGACTTTGGACAGGTGCAAACCAAGGCAGCGGGTTTTAAGGTTTCTAAAATAATTATGAACCTGCCGACGTTCTTATGAACCTGCCGACGTTATCGAAAACAATAGTGTAACATCACAACATAGAAATACACACTATATAATATCAATTTGAATGGCTTTACTCAAACAATAGACATATTAATAAAATTGAAATGACACGATGAAAATACATGATCAATAAAATAGGGGATAAAAAGTTAAACAATATATGAAAGACAACCATAACCTTTGGGAACATGCAGCCAAATAAAATAACTTGTGTTCATTAAGACTTCTACTTATTGAAAATACAAATAAGTACCAAATAGAATATATTTAAAAGATAATGCACTGCATGAAAAGTTGAATTAGGGAAGTTTATAATTGATTAATTGTTGCTCGATATGACAATTTAAGCAGGTTAGATAATAAAGCTGGTAAATATGATTTGCAACGTGTGTCAATCGAGATCTTATATATATGTATATATATAATTAGACATATAGTTTTGACGTCTTTTGAGGTATTAAAAGAACTAGATATCAGCGGACAGATCTTGACTTTTTGAAAGGGGTCCGAATTATGACAATTATGATAATTCGTGAAAATGTAATGTTAACTGCCGAGCAGAGCAAAGCATATTTTTATCTTTCTATTTTATGCTAAAAGAGATAAATCTCGCCCTAAATCTGCCACTGGATATTACCTAAAATGTGCATCGATAATAAAACCATCCAAAAGTCCCACTCCACCTTCTTTGTCATACAACTGATAATCTCTATCACTCACTACTGATCCATCATACGTACCAAACTGTAGTGCATTGTAACTAGATCCAGCTGCAACAGAGAATGGGAATATATCTATATAAAAAAGAAGATATGGTATACACATGTAATTGCCAATGAAACAACTCTCCACACGGGACCAAATAACACAGAAATTAACAACTATAGGTCACCGTATGACCTTCAACAATGAGCAACGCTATATGTATATTTACAAAAATGATGTCAACCAACGACGTGAATGTAGTTATATAATCTTGAGGTGGGCTCCTCACTTAGGTATTCATTCTCTATTCTTCATCAAATTTTGAAATTTTGCCCTTCATTTCTGCACTTCCTGTCCATTAAAACTAATCTGTAAACCCTAGTTAAACTCACTTATATTATAACGCGGTGTAAACATTAAAGTACTGTATACAACTACTTACTACCACCCCACACCATAACAGCGGATGGCATACATTCTGCCCCAGCACTGCTTCCTGATACGAGAATTCCAGCATCAAACATCTCCTTTATGGCAAGAAGAGCTGGTGACGGAACATGATTTTTATAAAACAATCTGAAAATTAATGAAAGTATTACAATCCATTAATATGTTGCGCAAACAATAACATGATAAAGCCAACCTCCAGGGGCAGAATTGTCTCGCTGTGTTGAAGACCCATGGTGGCCTGTACTGTTTTCTGCTTTTGTTCGGGTTGTTGTCTCTTTGACACATTCCACATTTCCGTTCTCTGTACATTCCTTTAATTCTTTAAAATGCATAACACTGGAATTGATTGCGGCACACCTTCTTGTGCTCAAACAAATTACTATTGTCGTTGTTCATTTTCTCCGAACGATGGTTGCCTTTTTCTAATTACAGCAGATCTTCTCACTTTCATATTAAAGGGTTTGTTTTAATGCTTTTTGGTCGGGTTGTTGTCTCTCTGGCACATTTCCATTCTCTATATATTTTATTGCAACCATGGTTTTCACCGATTAAAAAAATTATGACAAACAAATGCAGTCGAATAAAACCATCAAAATACTTGTTTTGTGTAGCAGAAAACCACTGCCGTTGAGTAACCCCATTACCACCAATCATTAGCTAAGTTAATTAACGTCTCATTGTTGTGAAGTAATGAGGAGATTGATGATGAAGAAAATATATATCACAAAAAAAATAACGTTCAGAATTGTAGGTCCATATTGCTTTTCAAATTCGTTTTTCATTCAATTTGGTCTTTTTAACTGGTTTTTTTCAGGAGAGTCACCTACGAGTTTTTGTGCAGACAAAACGCGCATCTGTAGTAAATACTTTTAAGATGGGTTTATATGACTTGTTTACAGTAATCAAAATTATTCATTCAACTGAAACCTTATCTTTTATCTATTTCTACATCCGCCTCAAAGATCAACATATCCAGCTAAAAAGGGGGTTCTTTTGCAGTATCTGAGTATGAAAATAGCCATTTGGGCTTTGGAGTAAAAAAAATATATTGTGTGTTACTTTACACAAAGGTTGTGATGGGGTTTGCTGAATAGAATAATTGGAGGATGAAAAATATTGAAAAATGGACCAGCGAATATATGATATAGAGAAGAAGGGAGACTAAAATATAAGGAATATAAATAATGGGAACAAAACAAAATAAAAAATAAACAAAGACGCGCTCCCATTCCAATTCAAATCCTCATGTATTTTATAAACTTACGATTCTATAACACTCTCAGGTTCACCTCCTGCGAAGAATATACCTGTCTGCTGTTTAATCCTCTCTATAACATGAGGGTCAGAGTTAGCAGATGTAGTATTGACGTTGATGGGGATACAGTAAACTGAGTGAGCATGGTACATATCCAGAAAGACATTTACATAAAATGTACAGGTGGCATTAAAATCACCAGAAGCAGCTAAAACTATACCTAGTTTTGCATGGTTTACGCCTCCCTATAAAAAAAAAGAACTGTTGACTATATGTATCGTGAAGGAAAACTACAACTAAACACCGCAAATAATGTTTAAACGTAACCGGATATGTATGAGAGTGTGGAGGGGCGCATATTCTTCTTATGTGATTTTTGTCTATGCTTTATATATTCTGTTCATAATATCTCACTTGATGTTATGGGATAATGGGATGTTAAGTCCTTGATGATAAGGACCATTATTATCACCTATCGTATTCTTCTTTTGTTTTGACTAATATATGATGCCTTTTTAAAATAATATAGTTATACGTTTAAACTAATTTATTCTTTTTTATCCTTATAAATTAATTGATCCTTTAATTTGGATTTTTCTTAAAGGTTATCAATTTAACACAGCATTAGAATCTTTAAATATTGTTTTTATCGGTACTAATATTTATTTTGCTTATTGAAAAAAATAAAACATTACTAAATGATGATGTGTGTTCAGCTAATTCAAACCCATGACGAATCATCTTGTCGATACTATTTTATTTTTTTGTCTCCGCACAAGGTCATGCATTTCTCATACTATTTTTGACATCTTTACACTAAATCAGTTGGATGTGTACTGATTGATACTTTAGTCATAGAGAATTAACTCGAGGTGTTTTTTTACTAGTACTTGACATTGGCTTTGAACTAATAACTTTAAGTAACTAAGAGTACTATTATTAAGGTGTTTTGTGTTAGTGGTTTGTGTGCCACTGACCAATCTTTTGATTTAAGCCAATTGCAACTGAATGCTTTTAACAGTCTATTCTTATGTTTTGCCGTGACACCACTGTCCTAGGAAGGAGAAGAATTCGCAATCACAAACATGTTAAACCCCGCAAAATTCTGTATGCAAATGTCCTAAATCAGTAGCATGTAGAACAATGGTTGTCATTGTAATGTGTAAGCTCGATTGAATACCTCCAACTTTAACTAAGATTTCTCACATAACGTATAGTCAGTGGAAAACTTTCAAAACCCTTTAACAAATAATACAAGAGACAGGCGAAAGTTAAAAATACCAAAGGGAAATTCAAACTCATTAGTAGAACAACAAACTGACACTGTCATTTAAAAAAAAAAGCGACTAAAATACATACATTTTTTTCAAAACCCATCATAGAAAACTAAATAAAAATGAGAATGGAAATGGGGAATGTGTCAAAGAGACAACGACCCGACCATAGAACAGACAAGAACTGTCACAGAAGGTCACCAACAGGTCTTCAATGCAGCGAGAAATTCCCGCACCCGGACGCGTCCTTCAACTGGCCCATAAACAAATATATATACTAGTTCAGTGATAATGAACGCCATACTAAACTCCAAATTGTACACAAGAAACTAAAATTAAAAATAATACCAGACTAACAAAGGCAAGAGGCTCCTGACTTCGGACAGGCGCAAAAATGCGGCGGGGTTAAACATGTTTATGAGATCTCAACCATCCCCTATACCTCTGGCCAATGTAGAAAAGTAAACACATAACAATATGCACATTAAAATTCTGTTCATGAGAAGTCCGAGTCCTATGTCAGAATATGAAACACGACTAGCAACACGAACCAAACCAGAAACAGGGGAAGATTTTAGGTGCAAGTATTAATGCAAGTATTGATAACCTTATTCCATTTCAATATCGATGGCCAACAAATTCTAGAGAATACAAATAAGACAATATTCAAATAAATGTCCATATAATATTACTTCATATTATTTTAAAAGTAGTATACTCACTGCTAAACGAACAATTGTTCCGTAAATTTCCGTGTTATTGTCATCATAAATACCTCCACCTAAAACCAGAGTTCTTCCAAGGCGGTTCTTCAGTTGAAATTTTTCATCAATCAAAAATCCATTCACAGTTAAAAGAAGGACTAGTAAATAATGACAAAACCATTTCATTTTAATACCGACTAAAGTTCTCAAGAATTCAGATAAGATTTCAATATAATATTGTATAATAATTGATTAAAGGTAACCTAATACACAATGTTTGTGTTACAAGACAATTTGATATGTATACGAGGCCAACATTAAACGGATTCATGTTGTAAAAATGTTCTTATCGAAGGCGGATTTATGGGGCTTGGGGCCCGGGCCGGCCTTATGGAGCTACATATATAGAAAAACATAAAATTTTGATTAGTCCAACTCCTAACGTTGTCTAGATTTTGTGTCCCCTTTTTAAAAAAAAAAACAAATCTTGGATTCTCATTAGATTATGTTTAAAAACGCATTTCAAATATGACTTACAATTACCTCAGACATTTAAGAATATTTCAAGTAGTAATTTCTACTGTGTTTCAATAACAAGCGACCATTCATTATGTGATATAGTAATCACTGAAAATCTATGCATGGTTTGACATTGCAGTCATGTTTTCTTCATATTCAAACTGCTCACCATGCATTCTGTAATCTACACTGTCATGAGCGTAAACCTACTGGCTTCTTTCTTCATGCGTCAAATTTCACCTCAGAGTTATATTTAAGGTCAATTTCCGAACGATGTCAGTCACTACATGTAATAAATACAAGATTTATTGAAAATAGTAAAATGTAACATTAAATTAACCCCCTACTTTCTACATAGGGAATTGCGTGTAACAAGTCAGGAATATGACAGTTGTTTTTCATTCGTTTGATGTGTTTGATTGTGTTGTCATTTGCTAACTGACTTTCTTATTTGAATTTCTCTTGGATTTGTTATTTTACTTTTTTTGTATGTGGAGGTGTCGTCAGAACAATTAGGCGACATTTCCTTGCGTTGATTTTGCTGAAAAAAATGTTGAAATAAAAATAATTCAAGTCGACATACTCCCTTATAGGAATGACAATGATTGGCGAGCTAGTTCATATTTGAAAGGTTGGTTGGCTGATTTTTGTTGTTTATATCAAAGTACATTTTCTTGTACTTATATCCCAGAAACCATTGTACTCTTATATATGCGGCTAAAGCTATGTTGATTTGTTTGGCACAAGTCAGGATAAGGTATTGTTTTGACATGTAAAGACTATTTTTTTTTAAATTTATACTCAAGAAAGCATAGATATGAATGCTTGAAACTGCTGAATTAAAAACATAGAAATTATTGGGCTATGAATTAGCGGTTTATTCCTTTAATATGTATACATTAATGTCTATTTTACGACTATATTACCCGAGAAAAGATGTGTGGTTCACTGACGTATAGATATGTACGTTATATCCTAATACCACGTAGATTAATTTATTAATTATATTGTTTGTTTATAATAAAGTGCAGTCTTTGATATTTAAATTATGTTTCAATGATATCGTCCAACTTTATACGGAGATAAGGCTGGCCTTTTCAACCTTCTTGGTTCGAACGTCACTCAAAGGGTATCCAATTTGTAGAGGGTGAATCGTCTGTCGTTGTTATTTGTTTTTACTTAATTAAATGTAATTAATTGATGGTTGTTTCATTTAAATTTTTGTATGAAAGAGTCAACATCAAATGCAACGCACACTATTGTCCAAAGATTTGCCCATGGCCGTTAAGGAGTGCTATGGATGTTTAGTGGTTACAGTCACAGATCCAAACTGAGTGACTTTCCAGACTCGTTGGATAAATACAGACTCTTGTAATCCTGACTAAAACATATATCGATGGGATCGTCAATACCATCTTCAGCTGATAAAAATATTTCACTTTCAGTTCCCTGAGGTGACAAGCGATGCACATTGTTTGACTCGCGCCCATCAACGTATACATTTTATGTTTGAATTAAGTTAATACATCTCTGCCTTTCTTCGGACTACTTACTCATTAATAATCCACGCTACACCATAACTTGCGTTACAGTGTGTATCAACTTTTGTTGTCGTTTTCATTATTTCTATATCTTGTAATGACCCATGACAGAGTTTAGTATTTTTGTTACCAGATTTTGACTGCAAAATCTCAAGGGTTGTTTGCTAAAACAATTGTGTCCGTATATTCCCCATTGGTGCTGCTATATGTACATACGTGTTTGCTATTATATAAACAAACATGTAATCCTTTGTAATCTGCTTCAATATCGGTAACTAATATTTCATCTCTTTCATATTCTTTTTCACAACTTCGAATTATAAATTATTTGTTTCGAAGTCTTTCGAATTAGCAACTTTATTTGTGCTCCAAATTGTTTCGTGTGATTGTGCTGAACATCACATGGGTCAGACGACACTTTTGATCGCAGTTTATTTTCTATGTTTCTGTAAATTGTTAACTTAATTCGCTTAGTTTGGATATCGCATCATTTAAAGTTTGATCCTGATTTGAAGGCAGAACCCCTAACTCTTGAAGGAAAACAAATGTCTGATTATCCAAACCATTGTCTATCATGAATTGTAACTGGATGCTATATTCATTAATTGTCGACTTGACAACTTTAGCATGGGTATACACAAAAAAGAAATTAAAGACCCCCTCCCAATTTCAAATCCAAAACACTCTTGTATTTTCTAAACTTCCGATTCTATCACACTTTCGGGTTCATCTCCTGCGAAGAATATACCTGTCTGTTGTTTAATCCTTTCTATAACATGTGGATCTGAGCTACCATATGTAGTATTGACGTTGATTGGGATACAGTAAACTGAGTGAGCATGGAACATATCCAAAAAGACATTGTGATAAAATGTACAAGTGGCATTAAAATCAGCAGCCAAAACTAGTTTTGCATGGTTTATACCTCCCTGGAAAAATAACCCTGTAGAATATCTGTGTCTTGAGAAAATAATTACAACGAAACCCCGTAAATATTGTCTAAACGTAACCTGATATACATGTAAGATGGGCCCGACGGGCGTCCTTCATTTCTTAATTCTTTAATTGTTTAGTTTTTTTTTCTCTACTTTTCAACTCATTATACCTCACTTGATGCTTATAGCTGTAATTGGCTTTGAACTAGTAACTAAGAGTACTTTTATTTGGATGTTTTGTATCTTTTATTTTTATGTTAGTGGTTTGTGTCACACTTGTGCGTCTCGTGAAGACCTTTGAGTTAAGCCAATTGCAACTACATGATTTTAAGGTGGTACACAACACCTTCACTAAAATTAATTTGGCTCGTTTGATTTTCATAAAATTTCACAAAGTATTTACTTTCAATTGACCCTTTGACAAGAATATGAAAATTTCAAAAAAACTAAACCAAACGTTTTATATTTAGTTTAAATGTTTAATGTTATATTTGTAATTCTCATCGGATTTTGTCAAATGTGTTGACGTCTTTTCTATTATATTTATGTGTTATGGTAAAGAAAACTAATCACCGCATTCATTTATTAGATTTGATTTTGTTCAACGTAATCAGTACGATATTTTACGTTTGAAGTTAAATTCAAAACAAACCGGACATAGCTTTATAATATAGTTAATTGCTACCTTAGTTTGCTATTATTAAGTATTGAAATGTGCATTGTTATTAAATGCAATATCATTATTTAGTTCAAATATAATCTTAAATCAATCAATTATCTTATTCATTCAAATGTGACGTCATTTTTCATTTTTTGATGATCTGTTTTACAAATTCAAATGACGTCATTTTTTTTGTCATTTTTTACAATTTCAAATATGACGTCACTTCGCGTTGAGGTTTAAACTTATTCGGATGTGTTGCAAATGTCTGGTTATATAATGTATTTCAGTTGTTTCCTGTAATAAGTTAATACTTTTTATCATGTACATCTTTTGTATAGTAATTTTACAAATTTACTGTTTGCAAAAGTATAAATTATTCTAAATAATAGGGATGTTCTGGTAACTAACAGAAAACCCTGGCCGGTTTTTTTTTATCTTTTGGTCCTCGATGCTGTTCGACTTTGTGCTTGTTTCGGATTTTCAAACTTTTGTATATGGGCGTCGCTAGTAGATATTGTGTAGACAAAATGCACTTCTGGCGTATTAAAATTTTGAACTTGTTGCCTTTTGTTGGCTGTTGTTCGTGTGTTTCTTTGTCAATTGTGCTCTCCAATTTATTTATATTGTAGTCCTGTGGTGTTGAGTTGTCATTTTAATGTTATATTTCACATGGCTATAAAAGAGGGAGGTTTTGCATGCCACAAAACCAGGTTCAACCCACCATTTTTTCCTTTAAAAATGTCCTATACCAAGTCAGGAATATGGCCATTGTTATATTATAGTTCGTTTCTGTGTGTGTTACATTTTAACGTTGCATCGTTTGTTTTCTCTTATTTTTTAGTGTAAATTCACATTGCGATAAGACGTGTCACGGTACTTGTCTATCCCAAATTCATGTAATTGGTTTTGATGTTATATTTGTTATTCTCGTGGGATTTTGTCTGATGCTTGGTCCGTTTCTTGTGTGTGTTACATTGTAGTGTTGTGTCGTTGTTCTCCTCTTATATTTAATGCGTTTCCCTCAGTTTTAGTTTGTTACCCCGATTTTGTTTTTTGTCCATGGATTTATGAGTTTGAACAGCGGTATACTACTGTTGCCTTTATTTATCAGAAAAATTACACTGGTAATATAGCAGTTTGACAAACACTAATTTTTTATCATTGAGGAGCTTAGTTTCCCTTAACAACACAACGTAATTAAAACATTTAGCTGATTTTACAGAGTTATCTCCCTGTAGTGTTAGGGACCACCTAAAGTTTATTCTTATGTTGTGCCGTGAAACCATTGTCCCAGGTAGGAGAGGGATTAGCCGTCACAAACATGTTTAACCCCACCACATTCTGTATGTGTCTGTAGCATGTAGTTACGGTGCCAAACACCGCTCCATTTTATCTCTGGTTGATATAGTTCTCTGCTCAATTTAATAAAAAGTAAGTGCTTCGTAAACTCAAGATAGATAAGACTTTGGGGGCACACAATATTTAAACATGTTCTGAACATCGAGGACTACAAGAGTCAAAATAGAGCAACTGACTAAACTAATGTTATTGTATTTAGAAATAAGTTTGTTGTCAAATCAGATAATGGTAATGTCTAAATGATAACTGCTGAATAATATACTGTGTAATTTAGCTGAAATTAAGGGGATTTCAGTAAGGAACGCCACCTTCTTTGGTCACAAGGCCGCGTTTTACAATCCACTAGGGCCCCAAAATCACCTTTAATAACATTGAAAATTTAAATAAATTAGTTTTGAACCATTTTTTTTAAGGATAAAAGTCTCTTTTAAATGAAACTTCAGGAAAGGATACCCAGACACAAACCTACAACCCATTTTTACCCAAACATCAAAGGTCGCAGGTCGGAATTGACCATGTCGCTTTAAATCGATGAACGCTAAAGTTTACTATATCATTATTAATTGTCATCATGAATACCCCCGACTTTAACTTAGGTTTCTTTAATAACGTTCAGTCAGTGGGAATCTATACAAACCCATTAACAAATAATACAAGAAAGAGAAGAAAGATATCATAGGGGAATTCAATTTCATTAGTCGAACAACAAACTGACTTTCATGGCAAAAAATAAACGAAAAACGACCAATAGACAAACAACATGGTTCAAAACACAACATAGAAAACTAGAGACGAGTAAAACGAACCCAGGCAGAAACAGGGACTGATATACAGGTGCTAGTATTAATACAAGTATTGATAAATTGAAATCCATTTCCGATGGCAAAATAACAAATACTTAAGAATACAAAGAAGATATTATTCTAATACGACGTTCTCTTTCTTTTTGTGAAAAAAAAACATGCTCTGACTAAATGCAAGAAAATTTGTTTGCACATTCGAATATCGACTACTGAGGATTAATTAATTTTATCAAATTGGCATGCATTTAATATATTTTATTAACTTAAAACACTTCCAAACCCTTAAATGATGCACATGTTGTTACTTATATTCATTCATTTTGACTGTAATGTGTTGCAATTCGAAATTGACATATTTGACCTAGATACGCAGGCGGAAACCCAGTTGAATTAGAACAAAAAAATCGAAGCTCTTTGTTAGAGAAGGCGATAAATGTTTACTGTAATGTTTATATTACTAAAGTAACAAAATTTTTAAAAGTTAATAGAAACAAATAAAAAGACAATTTTATTCTCAATTACGAAGTGTTTTATTCTAGACACACCATTTGCATGAGTTTTCAATTTATCTTTTACATAGTAATGTAGAATAATTAGATATCAAGTCGACGACATGGGTATATATTAAGTTGGGTGTAGAAAATGCATAACGTCCGATGCTTAATTTTTTTTTACCACGGACGGAGAACATATCAATCTATTAGTTCAGTAATTTTCGTGTCTGCCCTTCTATTATGTGACTCACGAAAAAATTCCAAAAATGGGTAGCAATTGTATCGAAAAGAGAAAATATGGTGCACCTTTTTATGTTAGGGTGTGTTTGAGGTGTATATTTTGTCTTTAAAACGTACAAAGCAGGAGTATTTGATATATCATCTCGCTTCAGATTCTATCATTTTATATATCAAAGCTACAGGCTGACTTTATAAATAAAAAAATCACAGTACGAAAAAATGAAATATATGGGTCAAGCGAAATACTATCTAATGAATCACAAAAACAGAGTAGGTGTGTTCGAATAGCTTTGTGTTTACTAAAAGTACTTGACGACAGTCTTTTAAGTTGGATGATGAAAATGCATATCGTCGATTTTTTTTTGTGTGATAACTAACGTTTATTATCTTCAACCACTGAATTTTTTTAGTCTGCCCTTCCACGAAATATTTAATTAGAATTTTTTTTAAATGTTTAAGCATTTTCGAAAATTCCACCTGACAACCGATCAGACAATAGTTTTAAGTTGAATCAATACAGACAAGATAATTAACTGATGCTCTTTAGTTAGTAGATACATTTGTCTTTTAAAATACAGCTGACATGTAAGGATCGTAATGGTGCTATGTGGATAAATTTATCGGTTTTCAAGAGAGCGTCAACCCTACAATGGCTTCCATTTCTACGATTGTGAAAATGAATTGGCGTAATGGGGAGATAATTTTGACGAAGTAGAATCATGTCTGTACGACAACCGTTCATGCTGGCTGTTCAAAACTTCTCTCTCTGAAAAATCACATTGCCAGTCGTTTGCATGTTTACAAGCAAAAAAGGAAGATTCATGGAAGAGCCTACACAAACGCTCTTATGTTACACATCAGACATAGAAAATACCATGTCCTAATCAGAATCGAAATAATTGATGCAAGCTATACTTTATTGTAGTTTTAACATGGGTAGGCATTATATTCGTGTTATTTTAGCCCTCACTATTGCTCGGGCAAAAATAATCACGAATATAATGTATGCCCATGTTAAAATTACAATAAAGTATATTTCTTCATATCAATTTAAAAGTAGTATACTCACTGCTAAACGAACAATTGTTCCGTAAATTTCCGTGTTATTGTCATCAATCATACTGCCACCCAAAACCCGAGTTCTTCCAAGACGTTTATTCAGTTGGATTTGTCATCAATCAAAAACCAATTCACAGTTAAAAGAAGGACTAGTAAATAAGGACAAAACCATTCCATTTTAATACCGACTAAAGTTCTCAAGAATTCAGATAAGATTTCAGTATAATATTGTATAATAATTGATTATAAAAGCTAACCTAATTCACATTTGGATGTGTTACCAGACAACTTGATATTTATACAAAGCCCTTTTTTAACGAATTCAAGTTAATATATGAAAATATTTTAATTGAAGGCAATTTTAAGGAGCACGTGCCATATTTATGGCGCTTAATATGATAAATGCATACACTTTTTATCAAGTCTAACGTTGTCTAGATTAGTTGCCCCCTTTTTAAAAATCTTGGATTCACATTTGATAATGTCACAAAACGCATCTCTAATACTATAGTGTGACTTAAAATAACCTGAGATATTTTAGAATATTTCTAGTAGTAATCTCTATCGTGTTTTTGTCACAAGCAACCATTAAGGCTGTGATTTAGTTATGCATCTAAAATCTATATGTAACAGGGTCGGTTCTTGGGTAAAGATATAACAAACTCTGTTTAGGGTTCGGATGATTTATTATACCAGTAGTATAAAAATAAACTCTGAAATAACAATATTACAATTATAAATAACGGATCTATTATAAAACTCAAGTACCCTAAGTTATACATTATCCCATATATTTATGGTAAAATACAATGCACTTTAATACTGTGTACTATACTACGAATACATATAATAGACATTCAGTGAGATGATGTTACGTGTACTTTTAAATCTCATTGTTATACACTACACAACAATGTAACCCTTGATTGTAAATAATATACTATATAGTGTTTACTGTTTTACTATGTGTACGGTACAAAACTAAAGTTAAAACTGCGAACATAACATTAAACTGATCGGAACATAATATATTGTTTGTTCTTTACATACAATTACATTACAACAATAATTAAAATGTAGATACTATTCTCATAAAGACTAATTAAGCCAATATATTAAATATGCTTAAAACCGCATATTTAAAGGGAAATAATCCATAACGTCTTGTTTACAACATTACATAGTTAAAAATAGATTGACTCTTACCACTTGTGGAGTGAGTTCTTACTGGCAAGGACAAGGCACAGTTCACAATGTATACTCTGTATATAATTACATCAATGGAGTCCTAAAACCAAAATGCAATCATAAACATTCGGACTCATAAAATATTAAAATATACGATATGACAAAATAACTCCAGTTCATTTATAGTTATACTTCTATCATTACAATGTATAATATAAGTGTACTAATAAATATCCACTTTAACACTTTTCCTTATTTTGTCTAATATGCCGCCATTTATGAAATATAAATTATCTGTATCAATAATCAAATAGCTAAGCAAATATATTGTTCTATCGTGACAAATTAACGGTAGATAATAAAATACATGTAGCACGAAGCTAAATAAAAGATTCTCGGGTACATCTATCATACTTATGTAATAAACAAACTTTACAAGGAGAACGCAATCATATAATACAAACTTTGCTAAATTTGTCATTTACATGTGCAAATATTAATAATATAATAAAGAAGTTAACTTACATCAATATGTAATATGTTGTGTCCACAATGAATGAAAACATAACAGGTAATAATTCGGGACACACAATATCGTGCGACTGCAATTTTCAAATTCCCGTTCAAATCTACCTGGTCAATACAAAATATAAATTGACCGCGAAATCACAATGACCAATCAGATACGTAATTTAAAGTAAGAACCTTTTGAATATTCATGAACTAAATATAAAAAGTAAAGTGTAGATTTGATTTAAATAATAATATTCCTTTATCAAAATTCAAGTTAAACGTTTATAATAAATACAATTAATTACAGAACTTTAAAGATATTTTTACTATTATTTTATAGGCTAAAAATGACACTACTACATTCTCCCCTCTGTTGAAGAAAATGACTTCCATGTCATTGTGTCTTTCTCCCCTCTTATGACCTTGTCGTCCTCGTCAAGCTGTTTACATTTCAACTGTTCTCAATAATCTTGATGATAGCCCTCGATAGTTCAATCTCTAGACCTCTAAAACGTCCTGTTTCTGCCTGACTTTCTAACCAATGTACTTTAGCTAACCAATCTGGTTTAGTTGTAGCCTGCTTTGCTGTAGTTACATAATCTTGCAGGTACTTCGGTGGTTTTCGATTTCTCTGAGGTCTAGCAAGTGTGGTAGGTTCTGGTATGTGACGTGGTGGTGTAGGTAAGTATCTACGTCTTCTTTCCCTAACTGGTTGTACTCTTGTAGTTTCATCATGTGTGGGTTCATCTGCCATTTCATCTAGAGATGGATCCTCCGTCAACGCACTGCCATTATCTGATTCTAAAGTGTCATCTTCAATATTCTGACCAGTCGCTGCAGGTTCAACATCCTCTGTTCCAGGGTTAAGTTCTTCAGCATTTACTATATCTGAAGGTAAAGCGTCCTCTACTAAAGCATTAACCTGGCTACTACCAACGGCAACAAGATCGTCACCCGTGTCGCTGATAGTTACATCATCTACCCTAGGTCTTTCCACCATATCTACTTCACTGTCAATGTTGTTAGGTGTACTCCTCCCTGTCTCTATTATCCAATACCCCTGCTCCGACTCCTCATCTGATTCCGATGCAGACATCTTTTCAATGCTGTTCCCAACAGACTTCGTCGGTGGTCGTCCAGACCTCAGCGGTTTACGCCTCTGTCTAGGTGCAGGAGCTATCTCAGACTCAACAGTCTTTGGCAGAAATCCAATTGGAAGTAGAAGATTGCGGTGAAGTGTCTTCTTCCTTCCAGTTCCGTTTTCTTTCTTGACCTCATACACAGGTATCTCTTTGTTAGGCTGATTAACAATCTGGTATGGATCTTCTTCCCACTTGTCAGCTAGCTTATGTTTCCCGTCGAAGGCCAAGATCTTTACTAGGACTCTATCGCCGGTTTGTAAGATGGCTGATCTAGCTTTCTTGTTATAGTTGTGCTTTTGTCTATCTTTCCCTATTCTCGAGTGTTTTGTTGCCAACTCGTATGCCTCTTTCAATCTTTTCTGTACAGTTTCAATGTACTTCGTAACTGGTTGCTTCTGTTCATTACCAGGAAGGTTGAAGGCGATGTCAATCGGTAATCTTGGTTCTCTACCAAACATAAGGAAGTACGGCGAGTATCTGGTAGTTGTCTGTCTGGTGCAGTTGTAAGCATGTACCAATCCAGCAATGTGTGCTTTCCAATCTTTCTTCTGTGTTGTTTCCAGTGTACCTAACATACTCAGTAATGTTCGATTGAAACGCTCTGTAGTTCCGTTGCCCATAGGATGGTAAGGTGTAGTACGTGATTTCTGCATGCCTGTGATGTTACATAGTTCTTTAATGATGTTCGATTCAAAATTGGCACCTTGGTCACTGTGAATACGTTCTGGCAATCCGTAATGTACTACAAAGTGGTTGAAAAATGCTTCGGCAGTAGTTTTTGCTGTTTGGTTCTTCGTTGGAATTGCCAAGGCATACCGGGTAAAGTGATCGGTAATGACAAGAACATTTTCAAAACCTCCTTTGGATCTTTCCAGTGACAAATAGTCCATGCATACTAGTTCAAGTGGTTGGTATGTTTCAATGCTAACTAGTGGTGCCCTTTCATTAGTTGGTGTTTTCCTCCTTATACATCTGTTGCATTGTGTAATCCACTGATCTACATCTCTTGTCATCCCATACCATACAAATCTATCTCTGATAAGTGACAGTGTCTTATCTCGCCCTTGATGGCCCATGTCATCGTGAAGTGCTTTCATTACTTTCGGAAGGCAAGTTTCTGGTAAAACAAGTTGCTTAACTGTTGTGCCATCAAGTATAGCTTCTCTGAATAGAATTCCATCTTTAAGTTGTAATTTGTCGAAGTTATTGATGAACCATGTATTCTCTGGTGATCGTTCAAGTTGTTCCTTAGTTGGCTTGCGGTGTTCGGATACCCAATAAATCCATTCTTTAATTCTGTAATCGCTCTTTTGTTCTGATTTGATGTCAACCAAGTGCTGTGCTGGTAACGATGTATCATCAACAGCTGCAAGAGTATTCATCGACAAAGTATCGACGAAAGGTTGAGCATGCTGAAGATTGCAGATGGCTTTGACAGAAGTTGCATCTAAGTTGGATGGTGAACGTCCAAGTAACTCGGGCAATCTTGATAAAGAATCAGCATCGGCATTCTTGGAACCTGGTCTGTACATGATGTTAAAGTTGTACGATGCTAATGCTGCAATCCAACGGTGTCCAGTTGCATCTAGTTTGGCTGATGTTAGCACGTATGTAAGAGGATTATTGTCTGTCAAGACTGTAAAGGTGTTTCCATATAAGTAGTCGTGGAATTTCTCGGTGACAGCCCATTTTAATGCCAAAAATTCTAACTTGTGTACTGGGTAATTTCGCTCGGTCTTACTGAGTCCTCTACTGGCGTAAGCTATTACACGCTTCTTGTTTTCCTGTTCTTGGTATAATACAGCTCCTAAGCCTTGCATGGATGCATCAGTATGTAACTCAAACTGTTTGTTGTATCGTGGAAATCCAAGTATAGGTGGTGAAGCTAGTGCTGTTTTAAGTGTTTGGAAAGCTTGTTCTTGAAGATCTCCCCATATCCATGATTGACTGTTTGGATCTCGAGGTTTTGGTTTGCGTTTCTTTGACGAGCTTTTCGGTGGAGGCATTAAGTCGGTGAGTGGTCGTGCTATTTTCGAAAAATCTTTAACGAACTTTCTGTAGTATCCTACAAATCCAAGGAAACGACGGACTTCTTCTGGTGTTGTCGGACGTGGCCAGTTGGTTACCTTGTCTATCTTTGCTGGATCTGGTTGTATTCCATCTTTGGAGACGATGTGACCTATATATTTAACTTTCTCTTGAAGGAATGAGCATTTCTTTGGTGATAATTTAAGGTTGCTTTCTCTTAATCTCTGTAATACCTTCTCTAATCTTACTAGATGTTCCTCATACGTATCGGAGAATATAATAAGATCGTCCAGATAGATAAAGCAGATATCAAGATGTAGGTCTCCTAGTATCTCTTCCATTAGTCTCTGATACGTTGCTGGACTGTTGACTAATCCAAACGGCAAGCGGTTAAATTCGTAAAAGCCTAGTGGGCCGACAGTGAAAGCTGTTCTCTGCTTATGGGACTCTTCTACTTCTACCTGATGGTACCCGCTCTTCATATCCAGTACAGTATATAGCGTATTACCTCCAAGAGCGTCTAGTATCTCCTCGCTGCGTGGCAAAGCGTAGGAATCCTTCACGGACCTTTGATTCAGTTGTCTGTAATCAATACACATTCTGAGTTTCCCATCCTTCTTTCGACAAAGTACCACATTAGATGACCAAGGTGAGTGTGAACGTCGTATTATTCCAGCTGTAAGTAGTTGTTGTAGATGTGTACGAACTTCATCAAACATGGCTGGTGGTATACGCCTATGTCTCTGCTTGAACGGTGTATCATCAGTAAGATCAATTCTATGACGAACTGCATCTGTATGACCAATGTCGGTGTCTGACATACTAAAAACATCTCTATACTGTCTAAGTAGTTGTTTACCTTTCTCTAACTGTTCTTCACTGAGTACGTCTGTTGGTAAGTGAACGTCATTCAAAACATCATAAGTTGTATCATCTGGTGTATCTATATCAGCAATGGAGACGGGTTGCAGCTCACAAAGGATAGCGTTCGGTGAAACTGTTATGGTTCTCGTTGTAACATTACTGATATGTACAGGTATTAATCTGTTGTCTCTGTATTGGTAGTTGACAAGAGTTGGAGCTATGTCTAAGTCTTCAGGTACTGCTGCCTTGTGTGTTGGTTGAAGTATTCCACATACAGGATGGTACGGCAACTCATGGTCCATATAGCCTTGAAGCATAACATCTTTATTCGGTGGAATGCGAACAGTCTTTCCCTCTGCGCATTTAATCAATGCTAACCTGTTGTTTCTCTTGTTGAGTTCTTTCTCTCTGAGTAAAAGGCATCGAAACGTCATATACCATGGTGTAATCAAGTTGGCGTTTTGCAAAAACCGATGACCAAAACGTTGTTTCACATCATCCATAGCTCTATGCAATACGTTGGTACCGAGTAGCAAAGGTACAGCCTTGTTGTAGTTGCTATCAGGAACTACCAGTAGTAAGCAAGGTTGTGGTAAATCTGATGGTGATGCTCCAGGTAATTCTAAATCGACAGTGATGTAACCATGATACGGTAAGTCCTCTCCATCAGCACATTCAATGTGTAAAATACGGTTAAGTGTCTGTATAGTATGATCAGGTAAGTATTGTCGATGAAATGACTCGCTGACAGTGCTAACTGTGGAACCTGTGTCTAATAAAGCTGTAGCTGGAATACCATGTATCTTAACAGTGACTTCGTTGGTGTTACCTATTAGTTGGTCAGTGATATCTTGTGTTGACTGTTGCTGTTGGTATGCATAAGTTCTATCTTCAGCGTTGATCTGCTGGAAGGTATAGGCTTGTCGTGAATGGTCTAATCTTATACGGCAACCAATGGCTATGTGATCAAGTCCTCCGCATCGATAACATACGATAGGATCTTTTGGAATAGGAGTTGAAGTAGGTGAGTAGTGTTGATTGGCTTGGTTGTCAAAATCGTTGTCCCAGTAGGGTCGTTGTCTACGTCTACGACGATGGCGTTTCTTCTTTGGACCATACTGTTCCATGACTAATTGGAAGAATGTAGTAGCCCCTTACTTAATAAATGCCAACAACAAAACCGAAAGTGAAAAACAAAATACTTTCAATCCCAAAAGCCTATGTCTATCAAAGGTGTTTCAAAACAAAAATTATGTTATACGACTATAAACTACACAACCACCACACTAGAGTATCAAAATTACATTAAATCAAAATGGTAAATTTTAATCAATAACTAATACTCAATTCTACAATTACTAAAATACACACAAATTATATCAAATACACATGAGTGTGCTTTAATAAATAAGTACTACCAAATATTAAAATGATTGAGCATCATATGCAAATGAGTACACCTCAATCAAATTATATTTGTAAGTGAATAAATTAAAATAATTCAACAGTCACTTATTTCAAATCTATTCAATCAAACTATAGATTTTTCAAACTCTGTCTAAGTTCAACACAGAGTAAAGGTACTATATACTATAACTGTATACGATAGTGTTGCTTTCTGTATAAAATGTACTT
This sequence comes from Mytilus edulis, assembly GCA_019925275.1. Lineage (NCBI taxonomy): Eukaryota > Metazoa > Mollusca > Bivalvia > Mytilida > Mytilidae > Mytilus > Mytilus edulis. The sequence goes on along the minus strand of CM034360.1, from coordinate 43,934,843 downwards.
TTAATGTGTAAAAATATAAGTCAATAAATTCTACAAGTACATCTGCACTCTCCTTTAAATGTAAACAATCAATCACCAAGTGATGCTAATGTCCAATGAACAAAAAAAATTAAAAAAAATTCAATGTGTTTAAGTGTGAAAGGTCAGTATGTAGGACGTTAACAAAAAAAATTCAAAGTCCAAAAGTGTATGAATGAATGAACAATGTCAATGTGTAAAAATGTTTAAGTGTAACTAAGTTCAAGTTGAACTGTGGAATACCAATAACACTACATGTATGTATGTATGTATAATATGCTATCTATCAATGTATGTTGCTGTAATAAGTGTTGATGTTGCAATACGATAGAGTAATCGACCAATGTATGCTATCTAATTAACGTCTTCTTTATGTAAACAAATTAATGTATGTGTAAAATGTTTTTTTTTCAAAGTGTGTAAGCAAACTATTTCAGTATACAATTATAATATATATATAAGTAAAAAGCCTACCTTATAAAGCTAAGTTACTTTTCCAATTCCAATCACAATAATAAGAATTAATTTAAACAACAAATGTTCTATTTTCAATTAAGAAAATCAAAAAGTCTAAGTTACTAAAAGTAACTTCCGGTTTCACAAATCTTCATAACTGGAACACGGTATAAAATGTTAATGTAAATAAACACATGTGGACATCAACGGATGTAAACACTGGCACGTGCATCTCCGGACATCTGCGCATTGTTGGTAAACAAACATCACGTGGTCTCGTCTGTCGTCTGCTTCGGTGGTCACACACACACACTGGTACCCTAATTCGACTGTGCCATCAATCCATTAAACTACGTTGGGCGCCATTTTGTAACAGGGTAAAGATATAACAAACTCTGTTTAGGGTTCGGATGATTTATTATACCAGTAGTATAAAAATAAACTCTGAAATAACAATATTACAATTATAAATAACGGATCTATTATAAAACTCAAGTACCCTAAGTTATACATTATCCCATATATTTATGGTAAAATACAATGCACTTTAATACTGTGTACTATACTACGAATACATATAATAGACATTCAGTGAGATGATGTTACGTGTACTTTTAAATCTCATTGTTATACACTACACAACAATGTAACCCTTGATTGTAAATAATATACTATATAGTGTTTACTGTTTTACTATGTGTACGGTACAAAACTAAAGTTAAAACTGCGAACATAACATTAAACTGATCGGAACATAATATATTGTTTGTTCTTTACATACAATTACATTACAACAATAATTAAAATGTAGATACTATTCTCATAAAGACTAATTAAGCCAATATATTAAATATGCTTAAAACCGCATATTTAAAGGGAAATAATCCATAACGTCTTGTTTACAACATTACATAGTTAAAAATAGATTGACTCTTACCACTTGTGGAGTGAGTTCTTACTGGCAAGGACAAGGCACAGTTCACAATGTATACTCTGTATATAATTACATCAATGGAGTCCTAAAACCAAAATGCAATCATAAACATTCGGACTCATAAAATATTAAAATATACGATATGACAAAATAACTCCAGTTCATTTATAGTTATACTTCTATCATTACAATGTATAATATAAGTGTACTAATAAATATCCACTTTAACACTTTTCCTTATTTTGTCTAATATGCCGCCATTTATGAAATATAAATTATCTGTATCAATAATCAAATAGCTAAGCAAATATATTGTTCTATCGTGACAAATTAACGGTAGATAATAAAATACATGTAGCACGAAGCTAAATAAAAGATTCTCGGGTACATCTATCATACTTATGTAATAAACAAACTTTACAAGGAGAACGCAATCATATAATACAAACTTTGCTAAATTTGTCATTTACATGTGCAAATATTAATAATATAATAAAGAAGTTAACTTACATCAATATGTAATATGTTGTGTCCACAATGAATGAAAACATAACAGGTAATAATTCGGGACACACAATATCGTGCGACTGCAATTTTCAAATTCCCGTTCAAATCTACCTGGTCAATACAAAATATAAATTGACCGCGAAATCACAATGACCAATCAGATACGTAATTTAAAGTAAGAACCTTTTGAATATTCATGAACTAAATATAAAAAGTAAAGTGTAGATTTGATTTAAATAATAATATTCCTTTATCAAAATTCAAGTTAAACGTTTATAATAAATACAATTAATTACAGAACTTTAAAGATATTTTTACTATTATTTTATAGGCTAAAAATGACACTACTACATATACATTAGCAACTTTACCTGACCATATAGGAAAATAGGTATTTAGTCGGATCTTAACACGTACTTGTGATTTGGTTAAAACCCGTTTTGTTCAAAATATACGAAGAAATGTCGAAATGTTCAGGACTTAATTAAATCCGTATTTCGGTAGGATGGTGCAAGCATACGATTTTTATTGCGTCTTACACTTTGAGAAGCGAATAATCTTCAACTTCTTTATTCAAATATTGTGTAAAAACGTTAATTTTGAGCTATGAAAGTCAAGTGGCTCGAGTATTTTTCTGAGGAAGTTTTAAAAAATTGCATAAAATATTTTTACATTGGGTTAGCTTTCATTAGTCTTAACTATCTAGAGATTAACAACTTTTGGTTATATTTATAATTTAGAATCATCATTGAAGGTGGGGGACGATTTCGCAGATAATTAATTATATTGATGTGCCATTTTGTATGCAAGAGTGACATTTCGTTGCATTATGTGCCAATTCGAAAAAGTTATGCGAGTATTCTCTCCCCTTAACAGGTTCATTATTTTATAATTAAGTTTAGGTTTCTGATATAATTTTGAATAATTACAAAATGTATCAATTCAATATATTTCAGTTTTTGTTATTGGTATATCAAAAACATTGATGTACGAATATGGTTTCATAAATTTGAAACGTTTAAAATGATTACATACCAATATAAAGAACCGTTCATCATTTTTGAAAAAGACTATGAACGAAAATCGAGTTATTTATCTTCCCTTGGTGACAGATTGATTGGGAAATGAACCACCGTAATATAATGGTAATCACAGAGAGGGACCAGCAAGCAATTTTTGTTGTAGCTTATTCAACGTTAAAACAATTTTCCACTATAAACGAATGTTACTTTATACAAATATAAGGACTTTGTTAGCTAAATCTACAAATTTTATTAGATATTATGATTTTTTATTGCAATAGATTAATATGCTATATACATACGTTCGACACTAGTTCTGGAGTCATGTTTTCTTCATTTATAAAACTGCTCACCATGCCGCGTGAATACAATAGTCTTCATGTACCATATAATACCATCAGCGTAAACGTTAACCTACTAGCGTCTTTCTGTATGCTTCACATTTCACATTGAGTTATATCATGTATATGCAATGTTAATTTTCAAACTATTTCAGCCTCCATTAAATATACGATTAATTGTAAAATAATGAAATAATAAAAACACACTTTTTATTTCATGCGTCCGAAGTGGTTTTTGGATTAACCTTCACCAAGAACGCCGCCCAAAGCCAAATATTTGAAAGCCGAGAATGTTTTAAAACCAAAACATTTACATTTAAATTTAGGGAATTGGCTGCTGTTATCTTATAGTTCGTTTCTGTGTGTGTTGTGTTTTCGTTTTTGCACATCAGTGTTTCTGTGTGTGTTGCATTATCGTTTTTGCACATCAGTGTTTCTGTTGTTTCTGTGTGTGTTGCATTATCGTTTTTGTACATCAGTGTTTCTGTTATTTCTTTTTTTTTTCGCTTATAGTTGATGTGCATTATAACCTCAGTTTTAGTTTGTAACCCGGATTTGTGATCTCTTAATCGATTTATGACGTTCGAACAGCGGTATACTACTAGTTGGCTGTTGCCTTTGTTTACAATAAATTGTAGGTTAAAAAAATGCACATGAAGCTGATTTGTTATGTGAAATCGTCCTCATAACAAATACCCTTATTTCTTTATATTGATTTTGCTGAAATTTGGAACAAAAATTTTATCAAGTGTACTACAAAGAAAGATGTGGTATGATCGTCAATGAAACCTCTCCACAAAAGACAAAATGACATAGAATTTAACAAAGCTACCGTACGACCTTAAAACAAGAAATAAAAAACATACCACATAGTCGGTATATATGAAATGCCCCTACTAACTTATGAGGATGAACATTATTGGCGAGCTTGTCTATGTATTATAGGTTGTTGATTTCTTTTATTTTTACTTTCCCTGTTGCTCTGATCAATTTACCTCTTTTGTTCTTCTGAAATTCTAGTAACCAGTGTGCTTTTATTTTGGCAATTAAAGGCTAATACTATGGGGATTTTTAAGCAAAAGTCATGCAAGATCAGGTTTAGTTTTAACAGGACAATAGTTATCAAAGGTACCAGGATTATAATTTAGTACGCCAAGATTGTCATTTTATTTAAACTTAAGAAAACAAAGCTATGAATTTCAATGCTTAAAACTGCAGAAATTAGAATAAAAATTCGTGAGGGTTCCGCGGAACCAAGTGTCTAGCCTACTTTTGCTGTTAATCACAGGATCAACACAAATGAGGGAAAAATCTAAATTATTCATGTTGATACTATCTTTTGATTATAAAAAAACTTCTGTCCAATTTAGGTAAAAATCCAAGATAGTTTATGAATCTAATAAATGTTTTAAAAACTTTAACTGCAGACTGTATGTAGTGTTAACTGGAAGAAAGTCCATTTATAAGTAAAATATAGATACACAGATACAAAAGTTTAACAAAAAAGTTTGGTACACATCAAAGATGGTTTAGGAAAGTAATTAAAATCTTAAAATCTTTAACCACAGAGTGAATGTACGAACGCCTATTTGGGTCACAACAAAAATTATCTCGTAATTACGAGAAAACTATCACGTAATTACGAGATAATATGTGTTTTATCGCGTAATTACGAGATAATATGTGTTTTATCTCGTAATTACGCGCTAATTGTCACTTTATTACGAGATAAAAAAAAATGTACGAGATAATTATCGTGTGATAGTTTTCTCGTAATTACGAGATAAATGAAAAAAAAATTGTGACCATAATAGGCTTTCGTACTTCTGGATACTATCTTATAATTATAAACAAGCGTCTGTCCAAGTTTGGTAATAACCCAGGATAGTTTAAGAAAGTTATTATAATTTTAAAAACTTTAACCACGGGGTGAATGTTATGTTACCCGGCAGAAAAACTAAGTCCATTTTAAAGTAAAATATGGAATAAATTGAATTTTATTTTTACAAAATTTCCCTCTAGATACTATCTTATGAACATAAATAAGCTTCTGTCCAAGTTTGGTACACACCCAGGATAGTTTAAGAAAGTTATTAATATTTTAAACACTTTAACCACATAGTGAATGGTATGTTTCCAGGCAGAAAAACTAAGTCCATTTATAAGTAAAATTATATATTTACAAAATTTACTTTTGGATACAATTTTATGATCATAAACAAGCTTCTGTTCATATTTGTTAGAAATCCAGTATGGTTTATGAAAGCAATTGAAATTTCAAAAATTTAAAACCACAATGTGAATATTTGTGAACGCCGCCGCCGCCGACGACGACGACAGTGTAGGATCGCTATGTCTCGCTTTTTTTTTTACTAAAGTCGAAGGCTCGACAAAAACCAATGGGTATATGGGAGTTTATACCTTATGTGTACAGTAATGTCTTATTCACGACTGTATTGCCCATGAAGAAAAGTTTTAGTATCTGACGAATATACATTATACTGCACTCGTTCTATTTGAGCAGTTAAAATGCGTTGACCGTATATTTCTATGTCATATACAGTCACTGACCTGATATCACTTTTCCTCATGAATATTTAATTAGAAATTTCCTAAATTATAACTAATTATTCATACGACCTATTCAAACTGTTCTTGTTTCCAATTTATACAACGACTCAAACTTATTTCTTTTGCAATTTTTAGAAAAATAACATATTTCACTTGTTAATATTTTTGGTTTGCAAACTATAAATTGTTATGTTTTATGGTTATTGCTGATATTTTAGTTCACTCTCAAACAAATTCGTTCACCATGTACATTTCATCGTGTTGTATATTTCACCGCCTGTATGATATGAGGCCTTTTTATAAAAGGGAAAAGTTTCCCAATATTTAAGCAAATAATAACATTAACACATTAAACAACAATTGAAAATGTTTTTTTTTTAGATTGCAGTATAAAGACAATAATAGTGCATTGACTTGACATTCCAACGATATAAGGATTCGGCCCTTATATCGTTGATATGTCAAGTCAATGCACTATTATTGTCTATTTATATCCGATTTCACTTTTTACTTGTAAAGTAAATTATAATTCTAATGTGTGTTTTCTCTTATAAGTGCAGTCTTTGGTATTAAGTATTGTTTGAATGATATCGCCCTAGGTTATACCTTTACAAATGTCTTGGTTCAAGCACCACTAAATGAGTCTTTTGAAGTGTGAGTCTGGCGCTCAAAATTTTATGTTTGGTATTATGATGAGTTTATTCAAAAGCATTAAGACATTGTCTAACTTTGTGAAATTTGTAGAAATAAAAGTCATAATCAAATGTACCGCACACTATTGTCCAAACTTCAAAGAAAAGGTCATTACTCTGGCTGCTTAATAGTCACAGTCAAAGATCCAAATTGACTTTCCAGATTCGTTGGATAGATACAGACTCTTGTAATCCGGACTAAAACATATAGCTATAGGATCTTTAATACCATCTTCGGCTGATAAAACTATTTCGCATTCAGTTCCTTGAGGTGACAAGCGATGCACATTGTTTGACTTGCGCCCCACAACGTATACATTTCCGTTCCCGTCCGTTGCAATTCCATCAGGCTTGGATAATGTCGGTGAACTGAACGTGAATAAACTATTTCCTTCTTTGTCAATACAGTACACTTTATTAGAAGTATAATCTGTAAAATATATTTTTTCATCTTTTGAATGTATATAGTATATTAAGCCATCACCAATTTTTAAAGTTTTAATGTGTTCCATCTTTGAGGTCAGGAAAGATATCTCAGCGTTTCCTCCAACAACTAAATTATTATTATTCCACGCTACACCATAACTTGCCTTTAAGTGTGCATCAGCTCTTGTTGTCGTTTTCATGTTTTCTATTACTTGTAATGACCCATTGCGAAGTGTTGCGACTATTTTACCAGATTTTGAATGAACTGCAATATCCCATGGTTTATCCTTCAAAATTACTTTGCCCGTACATTTTCCGTCCTCACTATATGTACATACTTTATTGCTACTGCTACAGCAAACATATAACTCTTTGTAACCTGATACAATCCCGGTAATTCTCAATTCAATCATTTCAGAATCTATTTTTAATTTCGAATTATAAATAATTTTGTTTGGAGTCTTTCGAATCGGCAGCATTATTTGCGCTCCAAATTGTTTTGGGTGCTTATGCTGAATATCACATGGGTCAGATTGAACTTTGATTGAACCAAGTTCATTTTCTCCGATGACATTTGTTTCTGTAAATTGTAAACTCAATTCGCCTAGTTTGGATATTGCATCATCTAAAGTTTGATCCTGATTTAAAATCTTTACCCTCATCTCTTGAAGGAAAACAAATGTCTGATTATCCGAACTATTCTGTATCATAAATTTCAATTGGTCGCTATATTCCTCAACTGCCGACTTTATGTCTCTCGCCTTATCTTTCTCGTTGGCTAACTTTGATATTGATTCGTTTTGAAGATCAGAAAGACCTTTTATAGCACATTTTTCCATTTTGTTTAATTTATCAAAGATGGTCTGCTTAAATGTTGAAATAGATCCAGTTATTTGTTTCGCTTGTTCGTTAACCCTTTCTATGTTTTCTTCTCTTTTGTTAATTGTCTCACTGGCTCCTGTACTAACTTGCTTTAAACAATCCGATAAATCTGACAATAGTGCTGACGATTTAACATCCTTTGATGCTTCATTTAGAGAAAGAATCTTATCACAAGCTCGATGATCGACTGGAATGCATGCATGGCAACACAGTGTATCATGGTACGTGCAGAAGTAATCAAGGGTGTATTCGTAATGTGTCTTACAATGTCTCTTAGCTGCCAACTCTTTCACTTTCCCTGCGGAGAAATCCGTCAAATCAACCATCTGATGTGTTGTCAACACTTTTATAGTTTTATGCGCAGCAATACATTCACGGCAGAGTGATTCCTCACAGTCCATACAAAATCTGACAGCATTAGTGCTCTTATCAACGCGAAAACATCCATCACAATAGGTTGAGCTCATTTCTACAAACAATAAATCAATATTTATCGTTTATTCCAAACAACGTTTTGTCAGAAAGAGATAACCCCTTCCAGCATTCAGCGTGAAAAAGTTTAACAAAAAGTAAATGAACTGGAAATAAATCTATGGAAATTCATAACACACACGTAATAGTATAACTTTTTTTTCTCAACGAAACGCCCAAATGCAATTAGTCGTAACAGAAACCGACAACACCATGGCAAAATACGCAAAACAACAAATAGACATTTAAACAGTAGTTCACTAAACACTGCACAGAACAATAAAGACGGAGCAACTTGAATAACTTTTACAAATAATCTTTTTTATGCAAATTGCTATAAAATGAAAAGAAAATAAACACAATCTATTTCAAGCGTCCGAAGCGCTTATTGGACTCAACTTCACCTGGATCGAAGATGAATATTTTAAAGCCAAACATGTAGGCCTATAAGAATCGAAACAGATGAAGAGCTATATGACACAAAAAAAGGAATGAAAACAATTAAGTAAACTCCCTCTAAGCACCCTGTATAACCCCGATACAGATGAAACCGGACGTTGACGCGTTTGAATCGAACACATCGTGTAACACTGAGTTCAGACAGTAAGAAATTAATACTTTAAAAGAAAATCCAATATATATTCTTCGGATATTTTGCTCCAATATATTCTTTGCCATAATGCTCATTAGTTACTAAAAGGTTTTTCAAATATGTGGAATTTTTATATACAAACATCAAATAACGCACGACGATATCAATGATAAAACGTGCTTGGTATTTTTAAATATTCAAAACTTAATGTTTCTTGTACCTCATAGTTTTTATAACATACATTTTTGAAAATTTCATAGTTAAAATTAACAAACTTATAAAGGTCGTATGTTTGTGTTGTGTCTAGAAACAAAAAAAATACACGTTTTAAAGTGTCTTTATTTTCATGTTGTGTACGCTTCGTTGTCATTACACCTTTTTATACTGTACGCTTCGTTGACACAATATTGCGTTTGTGAATGAATTTTGCGTGTATGAAATAATGCTTTGATATGATTATAACCAATATGCATGTTTAAAAAATAAATAATTTACCACCATAACATGCAGACAGCAACCCATTATATCCGTTGTATTGTCGAAACACTCTTGGAGGTATTTTGTACATGTAAAAAAAAATCCTTATGTATACGAAAGTTGAATTGGTAGAAATACATTAACTCGACAGATGCAAATATGACTAAGCATACAGATACACACGCCTGAATATCTAATTTGATAGCATTTTAGAAAATGTTTACCAAACGACAGTCAATGTACGGTTAGGGGTGGGTTAGGTGCCCGCTAACATGTTTAATCCCGCCATATTCTGTATGTGCCTGTCTAAAGCCAGGAGCTTGTAATCAGTGGTTATATATATTTTTGTGCAAAAATTAGGCTGTAAGTTTTCTCTTATGAATTGTTTTACATTTGTCATTTCTGTGTGATTTTTTAGCTGACTATGCGGTATGGGCTTTGTTCATTGTTGAAGGCCGTACGGGGACCTATAGTTGTTCATGTTTGTGGTCTGGTCTCTTGCGAAGAGTTGTTTCAATACCACATCCTCTTTTTGATGTAGACGGCAATCAAAAAAAATTAATGGATTATAGGCTTTTGGCCTGAATCTCAGAGGCGTGTCCAATGGGGTCATAGATTACAATAGAGTTACATTAAGGCTAGAGAATATGTGTATACAATGAACATGTAACTTATAGCCGTCAATAGTAACACAGTTTCTTTAATGTAAAGATATAAAGATGAAGAGATACTTCTTAATATTAATTGAATTGCTTTCTTCGATTATGTTTTTTTTGTTTGTTTAATTTTTAAGGTATAAAGATTATGCTTAGTTTCCTCGAACAATACAGTCTTTCTACTGTGATGCAAAAATCTACATGATTGGTAATTCTGGTACTTTAAACACCTTAAAGTCTATACCCACCCATATGCATTTCATTCAAATTTTGACTGATTTCGGAGAAGACCAAAAGGACCATATTTATGTTCCCCAGTTACCTTTGGCGTCATCCGTAAATTATGCAATTGAGCAAACTTAAAGCATCAATCATCAACCATCAACCTAACCTTAGACATTTGCTTTGTTTCTTCTATCATGTCTTAAGAGTTATCAATAAAAAATTGAAACGTTTCACAGTTGATACTTAAAAATTTCTGGACCCCTTTATTTGTTAATGACACGCGTACGTAATAGCTGATTGTTGGCTGCTTAACGTTCAGGATAAGCACAAAGTAGCAACACATACTACATGTAGGTCCTGGAAGGAGGCCCTCCGTAATTACGTCAGGGAAGTTTGGACTGCCACTGGATAAAATGAGGTATATTGAATAAGGACACAAATGTTGCCTTTCAACAGGCCATTTATGGACCCCTCAAAAAGTTTTTCAAGGGTTCGTTAAGTACACGAGACATTGGATCGTATATTCCCATTCGTCCTTTGTCGATATTTTATGTATACTTCTTAATATTAGTCAGACCGTACGCGTACGGTCCGACCGTATGAGTATTTTAAAAAAGTACACGTACGGTCGAAATACTCATACGGTCTGGAACATATTCACTGACTAATACTTTAGATACATGATTTACCTCTTAGTTTTAATTCGCTTTGAAATAACTATCAGTTACTACAATTACTCCTTTATCGATATTTTATGTATATGGTTTTTGTGCCTTGCACCGACATTTTGAGTTGAGCCAATTGCAACTATATATACAGGTTTTTTTTTTTATGTTTTTTTATAAGTTGTGCTGTTACACCATTGTCCCAGGTTAAGGAGAGGGTTGGGGGCTCACATGTTTAATCCCGCCGCATCGTGTCGGTCCTACGTCATGGGCCTGTATATCATAGGTTATATAGACCTGTCATATTTTTTCTTTTTTTGATAAATAATCCATAAGTTATAAATAAATAACACCCATAGATAAAGCAGTTGGAATGCCATCTAAGGCATTCGGCAAACTAAGTTCAACGAGCTCCTATGTCTGCTTTCGTCTATGCAAATTTGAACCAGCATCAGCATTTGGAAGAGCCTCAAATTGTGAAAAGGAAGTCATAAATGTTTTAATTACTGTTCTATACTTTTTGAAACTTTATTTCCTCTGGAATATATTTATTAACTGTTCATTTCATCTGGAATAACGTTGAAAGTCCCAATTTTCAATAGAAACATTCCTATCAGATGTACGCTGGTTAAACACTGCAATTTTGGCTTTGGGTGACTGGTGATTTAAGTTCAACTATTTTGACTAATTTAACGGATAAACATTTACAATAAAATACAGAAAAAAGGGTCGCCGACATCATCTCGAATACCTTGACAAGAAAGTGATTTGTGACGGTTTTTGTCAACGAACTTTACATTGATTTTTTAAAAACGCACAACGAACGCGACACATTTGGTGGAACGAACAATACAGTAAGAGAAAACTTATTTACTATGATATTTATTGCGTTTATTCTTAGTTCTAGGGAACATTTGAAGGCACGTAATAATTCAAGGTATAGTTATTTGTTATTGCTTAAGGTATTAATACGCAAAAGTGGATGCACGAAAAGATATTCAGCATTGTAACGTTTATCTCATAAAACGTATGAAATTGCACCATGTCTGTGCGTTTTGCATATAGCAGTTTTATCAAACGTTCTATGCAATATCTAAAACTCACAACAATTGTAGAATTGAATAAATAAACTAGCATGCACATTGACATATTTATATATATACTCAAATAAGTTTTAAAGAGGCATTCGAAATATTGTCATCCTAAATATTGTCCTGATTATCGCTTCGAACGCGTCAACGTCCGGTTTCATTTGTATCGGGGTTATACGGGGTGCTAAGGTACAATTTGACTTTGTTATTTATAAATTCGTGTCCTAGATTGATAGTTCTAAAATAATAAACAACACCGATGGGCGATAACACTGGAAAAATCAAGTAAATCTGTGAGCTACTGCTCACCTAATAATACCCACGAGTGACGACCGCCAAAAGTATACGGTAAACAGGTATAGTTGTTATGTGGTGAATCTGAAAACGCATCACAAGGTTTAGCTGACTTATATAAACCCTGAAACCAAATTTTAGAAATACTTGTATTGTAGTTCCTGAGGAAAATGATTTTCAACTTGACTATCATATGTATGATGAATCTGAAAACGCATCACACAGTATAGCTTACTTATTCAAACCCTGAAACCAAATTTCAGAAATCCTTGTATTGTAGTTCCTGAGAAAAATGTGACGAAAATGTTCAACTTGGCTACCTATCATGTGTACATGATACAAGTGTTCGGTAAACAGGGAGTTGTTGAGTGATGAATTTGAAAACGCATCACATGGTATAACTGACTTATGCATGTTATGTAAACACTGAAACCAAATTTCAGAAATCCTTATGATGTAGTACCTGCGAAAGATGCGACTACAAATATTCATGGGACGGATGGACGGACGGACGGACGGCTAATGGATGGAAGGATGGACTGGTGGTTGGACTGACGGATGGATGGATGGAATGGCGGTTGGACTGACGGATGGACATACAGAGCGAGTTCAAACAGTATACCCCAATGTTTTAAAGCGAGGATATAATAATTCCATATGTATACATTTCTTCTAAAATAAACATAATTAACATATCACAAAAGACAAAGCTAAATCTAGTGAGCGTCAAATGTGCTTATGAGAATCTATTAATAGTTTGGAAATGAAAATAACTTTATGCAACATTGTTTTTATATTTAATACACAGATAAAGATTCACTAAAATTAGGATCAGGTTGATCTTCCGGTAATATATGCACAGTCCTCCCAGTGGAATATCATTGACTTTCTAGAACATTTTGATTTACGTCAGAATATGGAAATATAAAATCTATATTCTTATCTTTATACTATTTAAAGAAACATATAAAAGAAATCTAAAGTAGGATTCATTGTACACGTCGTTCTCTGTGTTTTGATATCAAATTATTTTCTTAATATTTTCGCATTTAGTTATGTATCATAAAAAAATTTTAATGAGCTTTGTAGGCATTCATATTCTAGAACTCTGAGACATCACATTACGTCATATTTATAATAATCGATTATTATACTTGTAGTCCTTTTTAGTTATTAAAATCAATATGTCCTAAATTGACTTATATCATTATCATCACAAAATACGAATATGAAAACCCGACTTATTAACAGTAAACATATAGGATATTAAACATGGTCAGAGACATGTAGTACATATATGGTTACAAGAGCGCAATTATTTGTTTACATTTAACCGGCAAGTTTTTTACCCCAAGATGGTACTCAGAATAGAATCCGATACGGCTTCTGATTGGTTGATACAGGATTGGAATTACATTTAATCGAAAGCTTATCCAATTAGGTTTAAAAATTGCCGAAAATCATATTCACATTTTACGAAGTATAGAAAATATCTTCAATTTCTGCACGTCGGAGCCATTAAAAATATGCCTTTTTCATTAAGCGAAAAAAGTAGACGATTTTTTTCAACTGCATTTTAAGGCAATTTGAGCCGCATGACCCTATATTTTTTTTTGGTTGTAATGCAACACTGGCATTTCTAGTAACAGGAACTGCCACCCGTTTTTCGCTAGTTTGTGTAGTCTTCGAGAAAAAAAAATACGGAACACTAGTGGTACCCTATGGAAAATGCATTACGAATAATTGCGCTCTTGTAACCTATAGAGAAATGACATTTTTTTTTAATAAGGCTTTGAAAAATATCAAAAATAGACATTTTGCTCGGGAAAAATGTGAAACAGTGAGAAACAGGGTCAAATGGACTTTTCATCAACGTGAGTTCGTGCTATAGTCTGTTTCCTATTTGTATTCATTTCTATATCTAAATCTAGGGTGGGCTCGAATGGCGACAAAGTATGAAGAGAATGCAACGTTTTTATGATATCTACTGTTTTTATCGAAAAAGCATGTATTTATCTTGAATTTGAAGGTAAATTTAGGGTTTTAACCATAATGACCGTGTCTCAGTTGCTGTTCTAGCAAAAAGCTAATTTCGTGAAAATTGGCCAAAAGGGTCCTTAAGCAAATACCAACCATTTAGTTAAATTGCAAAGTAGAAAAATTAATCTTGGCATTGAATATCGTAGTACAAGAATAGTTTCTCTTGCCAAAGTAGTAATATTATCATATTTTCAACATTTGGAAAAACTATAGTCTGTTTCAAAAACGTGTTTTTTCAAGAAATGGTTTCATATATAGCCATTCTTCAAACTTCGATGTAGCTTTTCCATATCAGAACGGTTTAGTTGACAATATGATCAGTGCTGGATGACCTTCGAAAAATTAGGCCAATAAATTAACATTATCTTCATGTGTCTTTGACCAGTACCGTATTTGGCGAAAAAATCAGTTCCAATTTTTGGCCTGATCGGCGGGCAAAAAATAATTCTACAAATTCAGAGAGAGATCAGATAATGTTTTGAAGATGTGATATCATCTAGATAGACGCCAGCGCGACTTTTGGCGCAGGCGCTTAATTTTCGGAAATTTTTTTCACTACCGTATAGGTTACAAGAGCGCAATTATTTGTTTACATTTAACCGGCAAGTTTTTTACCCCAAGATGGTACTCAGAATAGAATCCGATACGGCTTCTGATTGGTTGATACAGGATTGGAATTACATTTAATCGAAAGCTTATCCAATTAGGTTTAAAAATTGCCGAAAATCATATTCACATTTTACGAAGTATAGAAAATATCTTCAATTTCTGCACGTCGGAGCCATTAAAAATATGCCTTTTTCATTAAGCGAAAAAAAGTAGACGATTTTTTTCAACTGCATTTTAAGGCAATTTGAGCCGCATGACCCTATATTTTTTTTGGTTGTAATGCAACACTGGCATTTCTAGTAACAGGAACTGCCACCCGTTTTTTCGCTAGTTTGTGTAGTCTTCGAGAAAAAAAATACGGAACACTATGGTACCCTATGGAAAATGCATTACGAATAATTGCGCTCTTGTAACCTATAGAGAAATGACATTTTTTTTTAATAAGGCTTTGAAAAATATCAAAAATAGACATTTTGCTCGGGAAAAATGTGAAACAGTGAGAAACAGGGTCAAATGGACTTTTCATCAACGTGAGTTCGTGCTATAGTCTGTTTCCTATTTGTATTCATTTCTATATCTAAATCTAGGGTGGGCTCGAATGGCGACAAAGTATGAAGAGAATGCAACGTTTTTTATGATATCTACTGTTTTTATCGGAAAAAGCATGTATTTATCTTGAATTTGAAGGTAAATTTAGGGTTTTAAACCATAATGACCGTGTCTCAGTTGCTGTTCTAGCAAAAAGCTAATTTCGTGAAAATTGGCCAAAAGGTCCTTAAGCAAATACCAACCATTTAGTTAAATTGCAAAGTAGAAAAATTAATCTTGGCATTGAATATCGTAGTACAAGAATAGTTTCTCTTGCCAAAGTAGTAATATTATCATATTTCAACATTTGGAAAAACTATAGTCTGTTTCAAAAACGTGTTTTTTCAAGAAATGGTTTCATATATAGCCATTCTTCAAACTTCGATGTAGCTTTTCCATATCAGAACGGTTTAGTTGACAATATGATCAGTGCTGGATGACCTTCGAAAAATTAGGCCAATAAATTAACATTATCTTCATGTGTCTTTGACCAGTACCGTATTTGGCGAAAAAATCAGTTCCAATTTTTGGCCTGATCGGCGGGCAAAAAATAATTCTACAAATTCAGAGAGAGATCAGATAATGTTTTGAAGATGTGATATCATCTAGATAGACGCCAGCGCGACTTTTGGCGCAGGCGCTTAATTTTCGGAAATTTTTTTCACTACCGTATAGGTTACAAGAGCGCAATTATTTGTTTACATTTAACCGGCAAGTTTTTTACCCCAAGATGGTACTCAGAATAGAATCCGATACGGCTTCTGATTGGTTGATACAGGATTGGAATTACATTTAATCGAAAGCTTATCCAATTAGGTTTAAAAATTGCCGAAAATCATATTCACATTTTACGAAGTATAGAAAATATCTTCAATTTCTGCACGTCGGAGCCATTAAAAATATGCCTTTTTCATTAAGCGAAAAAAGTAGACGATTTTTTTCAACTGCATTTTAAGGCAATTTGAGCCGCATGACCCTATATTTTTTTTTGGTTGTAATGCAACACTGGCATTTCTAGTAACAGGAACTGCCACCCGTTTTTCGCTAGTTTGTGTAGTCTTCGAGAAAAAAAATACGGAACACTAGTGGTACCCTATGGAAAATGCATTACGAATAATTGCGCTCTTGTAACCTATAGAGAAATGACATTTTTTTTTAATAAGGCTTTGAAAAATATCAAAAATAGACATTTTGCTCGGGAAAAATGTGAAACAGTGAGAAACAGGGTCAAATGGACTTTTCATCAACGTGAGTTCGTGCTATAGTCTGTTTCCTATTTGTATTCATTTCTATATCTAAATCTAGGGTGGGCTCGAATGGCGACAAAGTATGAAGAGAATGCAACGTTTTTATGATATCTACTGTTTTTATCGGAAAAAGCATGTATTTATCTTGAATTTGAAGGTAAATTTAGGGTTTTAACCATAATGACCGTGTCTCAGTTGCTGTTCTAGCAAAAAGCTAATTTCGTGAAAATTGGCCAAAAGGGTCCTTAAGCAAATACCAACCATTTAGTTAAATTGCAAAGTAGAAAAATTAATCTTGGCATTGAATATCGTAGTACAAGAATAGTTTCTCTTGCCAAAGTAGTAATATTATCATATTTTCAACATTTGGAAAAACTATAGTCTGTTTCAAAAACGTGTTTTTTCAAGAAATGGTTTCATATATAGCCATTCTTCAAACTTCGATGTAGCTTTTCCATATCAGAACGGTTTAGTTGACAATATGATCAGTGCTGGATGACCTTCGAAAAATTAGGCCAATAAATTAACATTATCTTCATGTGTCTTTGACCAGTACCGTATTTGGCGAAAAAATCAGTTCCAATTTTTGGCCTGATCGGCGGGCAAAAAATAATTCTACAAATTCAGAGAGAGATCAGATAATGTTTTGAAGATGTGATATCATCTAGATAGACGCCAGCGCGACTTTTGGCGCAGGCGCTTAATTTTCGGAAATTTTTTTCACTACCGTATAGGTTACAAGAGCGCAATTATTTGTTTACATTTAACCGGCAAGTTTTTTACCCCAAGATGGTACTCAGAATAGAATCCGATACGGCTTCTGATTGGTTGATACAGGATTGGAATTACATTTAATCGAAAGCTTATCCAATTAGGTTTAAAAATTGCCGAAAATCATATTCACATTTTACGAAGTATAGAAAATATCTTCAATTTCTGCACGTCGGAGCCATTAAAAATATGCCTTTTTCATTAAGCGAAAAAAGTAGACGATTTTTTTCAACTGCATTTTAAGGCAATTTGAGCCGCATGACCCTATATTTTTTTTTGGTTGTAATGCAACACTGGCATTTCTAGTAACAGGAACTGCCACCCGTTTTTCGCTAGTTTGTGTAGTCTTCGAGAAAAAAAATACGGAACACTAGTGGTACCCTATGGAAAATGCATTACGAATAATTGCGCTCTTGTAACCTATAGAGAAATGACATTTTTTTTTAATAAGGCTTTGAAAAATATCAAAAATAGACATTTTGCTCGGGAAAAATGTGAAACAGTGAGAAACAGGGTCAAATGGACTTTTCATCAACGTGAGTTCGTGCTATAGTCTGTTTCCTATTTGTATTCATTTCTATATCTAAATCTAGGGTGGGCTCGATGGCGACAAAGTATGAAGAGAATGCAACGTTTTTATGATATCTACTGTTTTTATCGGAAAAAGCATGTATTTATCTTGAATTTGAAGGTAAATTTAGGGTTTTAACCATAATGACCGTGTCTCAGTTGCTGTTCTAGCAAAAAGCTAATTTCGTGAAAATTGGCCAAAAGGGTCCTTAAGCAAATACCAACCATTTAGTTAAATTGCAAAGTAGAAAAATTAATCTTGGCATTGAATATCGTAGTACAAGAATAGTTTCTCTTGCCAAAGTAGTAATATTATCATATTTTCAACATTTGGAAAAACTATAGTCTGTTTCAAAAACGTGTTTTTTCAAGAAATGGTTTCATATATAGCCATTCTTCAAACTTCGATGTAGCTTTTCCATATCAGAACGGTTTAGTTGACAATATGATCAGTGCTGGATGACCTTCGAAAAATTAGGCCAATAAATTAACATTATCTTCATGTGTCTTTGACCAGTACCGTATTTGGCGAAAAAATCAGTTCCAATTTTTGGCCTGATCGGCGGGCAAAAAATAATTCTACAAATTCAGAGAGAGATCAGATAATGTTTTGAAGATGTGATATCATCTAGATAGACGCCAGCGCGACTTTTGGCGCAGGCGCTTAATTTTCGGAAATTTTTTTCACTACCGTATAGGTTACAAGAGCGCAATTATTTGTTTACATTTAACCGGCAAGTTTTTTACCCCAAGATGGTACTCAGAATAGAATCCGATACGGCTTCTGATTGGTTGATACAGGATTGGAATTACATTTAATCGAAAGCTTATCCAATTAGGTTTAAAAATTGCCGAAAATCATATTCACATTTTACGAAGTATAGAAAATATCTTCAATTTCTGCACGTCGGAGCCATTAAAAATATGCCTTTTTCATTAAGCGAAAAAAGTAGACGATTTTTTCAACTGCATTTTAAGGCAATTTGAGCCGCATGACCCTATATTTTTTTTGGTTGTAATGCAACACTGGCATTTCTAGTAACAGGAACTGCCACCCCGTTTTTTCGCTAGTTTGTGTAGTCTTCGAGAAAAAAAATACGGAACACTAGTGGTACCCTATGGAAAATGCATTACGAATAATTGCGCTCTTGTAACCTATAGAGAAATGACATTTTTTTTAATAAGGCTTTGAAAAATATCAAAAATAGACATTTTGCTCGGGAAAAATGTGAAACAGTGAGAAACAGGGTCAAATGACTTTTCATCAACGTGAGTTCGTGCTATAGTCTGTTTCCTATTTGTATTCATTTCTATATCTAAATCTAGGGTGGGCTCGAATGGCGACAAAGTATGAAGAGAATGCAACGTTTTTATGATATCTACTGTTTTTATCGGAAAAAGCATGTATTATCTTGAATTTGAAGGTAAATTTAGGGTTTTAACCATAATGACCGTGTCTCAGTTGCTGTTCTAGCAAAAAGCTAATTTCGTGAAATGGCCAAAAGGGTCCTTAAGCAAATACCAACCATTTAGTTAAATTGCAAAGTAGAAAAATTAATCTTGGCATTGAATATCGTAGTACAAGAATAGTTTTCTTGCCAAAGTAGTAATATTATCATATTTTCAACATTTGAAAAACTATAGTCTGTTTCAAAAACGTGTTTTTTCAAGAAATGTTTCAATATAGCCATTCTTCAAACTTCGATGTAGCTTTTCCATATCAGACGGTTTAGTTGACAATATGATCAGTGCTGGATGACCTTCGAAAAATTAGGCCAATAATAACATTATCTTCATGTGTCTTTGACCAGTACCGTATTTGGCGAAAAAATCAGTTCCAATTTTGGCCTGATCGGCGGCAAAAATAATTCTACAAATTCAGAGAGAGATCAGATAATGTTTTGAAGATGTGATATCATCTAGATAGACGCCAGCGCGACTTTTGGCGCAGGCGCTTAATTTTCGGAAATTTTTTTCACTACCGTATAGTTACAAGAGCGCAATTATTGTTTACATTAACCGGCAAGTTTTTTACCCCAAGATGGTACTCAGAATAGAATCCGATACGGCTTCTGATTGGTTGATACAGGATTGGAATTACATTTAATCGAAAGCTTATCCAATTAGGTTTAAAAATTGCCGAAAATCATATTCACATTTTACGAAGTATAGAAAATATCTTCAATTTCTGCACGTCGAGCCATTAAAAATATCCTTTTTCATTAAGCGAAAAAAGTAGACGATTTTTTTTCAACTGCATTTAAGGCAATTTGAGCCGCATGACCCTATATTTTTTTTTGGTTGTAATGCAACACTGGCATTTCTAGTAACAGGAACTGCCACCCGTTTTCGCTAGTTTGTGTAGTCTTCGAGAAAAAAAATACGGAACACTAGTGGTACCCTATGGAAAATGCATTACGAATAATTGCGCTCTTGTAACCTATAGAGAAATGACATTTTTTTTAATAAGGCTTTGAAAAATATCAAAAATAGACATTTTGCTCGGAAAAATGTGAAACAGTGAGAACAGGTCAAATGGACTTTTCATCAACGTGAGTTCGTGCTATAGTCTGTTTCCTATTTGTATTCATTCTATATCTAAATCTAGGTGGGCTCGAATGGCGACAAAGTATGAAAGAATGCAACGTTTTATGATATCTACTGTTTTTATCGGAAAAAGCATGTATTTATCTTGAATTTGAAGGTAAATTTAGGGTTTTAACCATAATGACCGTGTCTCAG
>CM034360.1:43688951-43913856 GCA_019925275.1 Mytilus edulis | reverse complement strand
CCACTGTTTACAAGAAACTAAAGCTGTATGCTACAAAACGCTAGTTAGATCATTGCTGGAGTTTGCATGCTCAGTTTTGAGACCCGTTAAACAACTTTCACATACGTAAAACTAGAAAAAATCCAAGAAATTCAGTCTGGTTTGAAATAAACAACCTGTGTAACACCAGTGCTAAAAAATCTACAGTGGCAAGAGGGAGGAAGACAAGATGTAAAGCTGTGATGATGTACAGAGTGTAACATTGCCTCGTAGTAATACCAACGCTAGAGCTGCATAATATATCATCAGTAGCTAGAGGACACATAGCACGATTTATTGTATCATTAGCCAGAACATCAACATACAGGTAGCGAGGCATTCCTTCTTTCCAGACAATATACGAATATGAAAACACTCCAGTCTTTCCCAACCTTCGATGGATAATACCTCATTATATGCTTTTAAGCAGGTGGACATAACTGCAGCATAATATCCTTTATTCTAATGCAACAACGTTTGTAACGTTCCTTTTGATTGGATAACGTCACTTTCTTACATGGCATCAATTGACAATTGATGCTATGGGACGTACGCGCAAGCGCAGACGGCATATGACAGATTTTAAATACATGTTTAAACGTTGTTTTCTGTTTTGAATTTCCTTCGAAGTTTGGTATTTTTGTTTTTTTTTTACTTTTTATAGTACTAATACTCAATTACTCAAGACTGCACTGTACTTGACGAGAAATAAATTGAAATACTCAATTATGCATTTGTATTTATAGTATAACTAATCGCCGTATTAATTTGAATATAAAAAAAATAAGACAACGCGTGACCGAACGACGCATGGATTAAACGAATGCGCAGCACGAGTTTAATCCATAGCGGCGTTCGGTCACAAGTTGTCTTATTTTTTATATTTAAATACGGCGATTAGTTATACTTTTTATTACATTGTCAAATGGCTTTTTTTATGAAATTAATGTAGAAAATGTAAGGGACTATATGTTTTTCCTACGCATTTACAATTTGTTTTGATCCGACGTTATCGACGTCTTGACAACGCCTACTGTTGTATGACGTCAGAGAGTGAAATAACCACGTTTATTATGGCAAGCCGTTCTCGTCAAAACTATGTTTAAACCATTTTTCGTAAAATTTACACACTGAGAATTACAACAAAGCACACTGAGATTTAAAAACTTCAAAACGCACACTGAGAATTGAAAATTACACACTGAGAATTGAAAATTACACACTGAGAATTAAAAATTACACACTGAGATTTCATAAAGACGCACTGAGATTACAAAAATGAAAAACGCACACTGAGAATTGAAAATTACACACTGAGAATTGAAAATTACACACTGAGAATTGAAAATTACACACTGAGAATTGAAAATTACACACTGAGAATTGAAAATTACACACTGAGATTTCAAAAAGACACACTGAGAATTTGAAATTACACACTGATAATTTAAAATTACACACTGAGATTTGTGCGCACTTTTTATGCGCACATATCTAATTAGCATACTTAATCTGAATCTATTACAAGCTTAAAACAACAAGGGGACAGAACTCGTTAGTCCTTCGATTTGGTTCCAAATTATTAATAAAAAAAACTTTAGAAATACAAGAACAAGAAAGATACCCACTTACTCTTATTACAAAATATAACCAAATGGTGAAAAACTTTATCAAAATTATAAGAACACATTGGAACAATCTGCAAAAGAATGCAGTGAAATTTTTACTCAAGTGTCTATTATAGCCGTAACAAAAATATAAAAGATTAACTGGCGAAATCAGGGAAACAGTTGGAAGACTTTTGAAAAGGGACACATGTTTAATTAATGGTAGTAATGATCTGAATTATAGGCAACAAACTTATGAATATGAGCGATGTTAAGTCTTGAAATTTATTACGAATGTTGGTTAAAGGAATCGCATTTCATATTATAATGACAAGAGTTCTTCAGATCAAGATATTAATCTGTTGAATTATTCATCTTATGAATATTCATTAGTAATTTGCATATTAATCTCAGTGTGTATTTTTGAAATCTCAGTGTGTAATTAACAATTCTCAGTGTGTAATTAACAATTCTCAGTGTGTGTTTTTCAATTTATTTCATCTCAGTGTATCTTTTTAAAATCTCAGTGTGTAATTTTGAATTCTCAGTGTGTGTTTTTTATTTTTTTAAATCTCAGTGTGTAATTTTGATTTCTCAGTGTGTTATTTTAGGTTTTTAAATCTCAGTGTGTATTTTTTTTCGAAAAAAAGGTTTAAACATAGTTTTGACGAGAACGGCTTGCCATAGTTTATTTCACATGTGAAATTATCGGTTTTTATTTAACTGGGAAATCAATGTAATTTATTGCAACCAATGTAATAACATAATTTTAAAAAAAAACTATCATCGAGGTAAATACAATTTAATGAAGTAAACGAGTGCTCTGTTCTAATTCTTACCGAAATTCTTCGGTATATATGAACCAAATTCCTTTTGATCAATTGAATTGTATTTGTTATTCAGTGAAACGTATTAATAATGCAGGAGAATTGAATAGCTGTTGTGGTCATAAACGGCAACTCCCTCTGTATAGGATAGATTTTTACGCAAAGTAAATTATTTATTCATTTATGTATTTATCAGTCTTTGATTTTTTTTTTGCATGTATTTGTACTATATTCCAGTCATGTAATGTTGTCATTTTAGAGGTATATTTAACATTGCCATAAAGGGCGGAGGTTTGGCTAGCCACAAAACCAGGTCTTGCCCACCCTTTTCTCTTAAAATATGCTGTACTAAGTCAGGAAAATGGCAGTTGTTATCTTATAGTTCGTTCCTATGTATGTTGCATTGTTGTTTGTTTTTTGTTGCACTTCTGTGTTCTGTTATTTCGTTCTTTTCCTCTTATAGTTGATGTTTCCCTCGGTTTTACGGCTTGTAACCCGGATTTGTTTGTCTCTAAATCGATTTATGACTTTTGAACAGCGGTATACTACTGTTGCCTTTATTTAATGTTCACGATAATATCGCGGATCATTCGTCGTTACCCACTTAGCTGTAACTTTGTAAGCAAGTAACATAGAATGAAATTCAAAACAGTGTAGCTGTGGCCATTGATTGACACATTAAAATCATCCATTGACTGGGACAATTTAGGTGAACGTTTGTATGTAACGACCAATGCTCACTATGTACTTTTTAAAGACATTTAAACTATGGGGTCACCAAAGGTTCTCAACACCTAAATAAAGTAATTCGAAAAATTAATCAGAAATAACACGATATTTTGATTTATATCAATTATATAAATAAAACACAAAGGTTATTCCTGATTAATTTTTCGAATTTTTCAGACTTAATTATAGTTGCCTTATCCTTTTCATCCGACATCTTTGAAATAGTTTTGTTTTTAAGATTAGATAAGCTATTTATCGCCGATTTTTCCATTTCGTTTACTTTATTTAGGATGGTCTCCTTAAATACGGCAATTGATCCAGTTATTGAACTGGCTTGGTCGTTAATTCTCTGGATATTTTCTTCTCTATTTTGTATTGTGTCAATAGCTGTTTTACCAACATGTTTTAAACCCTCGAATATATCCGCTATCAGTGCAGACGTTTTCACATCTTTTGAGGCTTCCTTTAGAGGAAGGATCTTATCACAAGCACGATGGTTGACTGGAATGCAACCATGGCAACACATTGCATCATGGTAAGAGCAGAAGAAATCAAGGGTATATTCGGAATGTGTATTACAATACTGTTTAGCTGCCAAGTATTTCACCTTCCCTGTCGATAATTCATTTAAACTAACCAACTGATGTGATGTCAAAACTTTTATAGTTTTATGCGCAGTAACACACTCATGGCAGAGAGATTCTTCGCAGTCCATACAAAATCTAATAGAAATTGCGCTTTTATCAATTCGAAAACATCCATCACAACAAGGCGAATTCATTCTATAAACAATAATAAAATAATAATTATAATTGTATCAAAATACACGTAAAAAACATCTCCTGATATTCATTTTTATATAGAAAAAATCCAATACAAATAAGTTATAATAGGTCCAACCGGTGAGGCGGGGTATACTGCTAGGACAACTGGGATAGCCGGTAACAACACAAATTACCAAATACGTTTTATAAAAGCAGATACAAAAATGATAAACACCTTATTTTAGCAATAATGATTTGTACAACAAACTTTCTGTGTCTCGCCTGCGATTGCTGCTGTCAATGTAAAGGCAAAATTTTTACTTAAAGAGCGAGTCCATTTATTAGTAAAATACAAAGAATTAAAAAAAAACTGTAAATGCCATTTCGTGGACTTGAAGATTAGCCTCCGTTCAACTTTCATAGCAAGCAATGAAGGTTTGCAAATTTGTCATGTCAAAAAAAGTTCGAATCACAGACTGTTTATGTTTACTAAAAAAGTAAAAGTTCATCTATCAGAAAAATATTAAAATTACAGATGGGTTATTTTCATATATGTTGGTAACGTATGACGGAATCAAACGTTTCAATCCCAGACTGTATATGTTAACTACACACACAAAAATCATCTATCAGAAAAATATATTTTCAAAGTTTGCTTCAGACAATATCTCTTAATCATAAGAAAGCTTCTGTCAAAGTTGATAAAATGTTATGAAGGTTTGACAAAGTTATTTATGTTTTTAAAAAAAAATTTAACCACAGACAAAACCTAAATGATGACGCCTCCGTCGACGACGACGGAATCTAGGAAAGTTATATTTCGCTTTCTCGACTTTAAAAATGCCACAGGCTCGACAAAAATAGTCGCAAAGATTCTTCGGAGCCTGTATCTCGCATGCGACTGCTGCTGTCAGTGTAACGGTGTATGGTTGACACCCACTAAAAAAAAACAGAAAAATATGTCCTTTTTTTTTTTTTTTTATCAAAATTCAATTAGGGACACTAGATACTCTACATGATGGTAATGTCCATGACTAAGATAAACTTCTGTAAACGTTTACTGACGTTGAAAAAAACTTTATACCTAGAATATGTAGAATGTATTTAAATGCTAGCTGCAAAAGAAATGTCGACATTTCGTCTCGTGAAATTCGATGATGGTTTATCAAAGTAATGGATGTCGAAAACTGTATCTAAGTTTTAACTCCAAAAGAATCTGTATAGCTTCATATATCAGTGTTTACAGTAGGTGTTCAATTCATATAATAATAATCTTTCATTGCCTCATATGTTACCAACTTCTAGAAAACAACCCATCTATATGGCTGTGCTGATACAGTACAATGTGTCCCTGTGCCTATAATGTAGGTATGTCCTTATATACACATGGAAAAAATTATTGCAACACCAAATTGAAATTGAAATTAAAAAAACACTCTTTATTTTTTTGTGATATAGTTTGGTAAAATAGAACTAGTTAAACATTATTTAAGTATCACCTGAGTTTAATCAATAAATATCGACTCGATAAGTTTTTATCTGCACATGCAGCTACTGTACCCGTAAACAGCAAAACAGATGTTTTTATCCTCATTGTTTTCAACACTTTAAATAACCAAGTTTTTAAAGTTATGTGATTGACACCTTGTAATGGGTCCTTGACAACTCTTAACTGCAGCAAGATGGCAAATTATCAGCATAAGGGAAGCAGGGATGTCGCTGTAACAACTGCACGTATTGTTGGTCATCACCATTCCACTATAAGTCGTTTTGAGAATAAAAATGAGGCAATAAACGCTGTTAAAGACCTTCCGAGATAATGTAGACCCCCTATACCATTTGCTAGGGAAAATCAAGCATAATGAAGGTTGGTCAGAAGGAAACCCATTACATACAAGACAATCCTAAAAAGAGAGTGGTGGCCATACAGGAGGAGCCTTATAACAAAAACTGTTCGAGATCAACTCATCGCTACTGGTTATCGTGCGATAAGACCATTTCGGAGACCTTTGCTAACGAACAGACACACAGTTTTCCGTATCCAATGTAGTGCAGAGCTCGCCAAAGTTTGAAATTAGCATCATGGAGGAAGATCCAATGTTCAAATGGAATTCGGTTTATCTTCCTTGGCCCGATCGTAGCCCGGATTTGAACCATATCGAGCATATTTGGGACACTATTGGGCGGAAAGTGCGCGAAAGGACACCCCAGTTCAAACACATCATGAAATAAACAATGCCCTTCATCAGAAATGGTAACTGCTACCTTAGCAACAAATTAGTCGATTTATGGCAGGAATCAGAAGACGTTTAGTTGCAGTTATCCGTTTGAATGGAGGCTACGCACAAAGTACTAATTCTTTGGCGTATAACGATCAACCATGATGTGAACAGTCATCTGAAGATTAATTTTGAAATGTCTGACATTGTAAAGTTCGACTACAGTAAAAGTTGTAAAATGCATTTTTTTTGTACAAAAAACACTTCATTTTGTAATTAAAATTGTGGTTATATAAATCATTTTTTTTTCAAACATTTTTTGTTCGTTTCAATGCCAATGTTACCATAAACTGTGTTTCAATAATATTATACACATATTTTATTATATTTCATCCAAAAAAAGAGGCTGATTTTTCAAGTTTTAAAAAATCAAGGTGTTGCAATACTTTTTTTCCATGTGACTGTATAGTTTACAGTTATGATTTTTTGCTTGTGAGAGAGCTGTCTACATAGTTGTCTCATTGACAATTATACCACATCTTCTTATTTTTATCAATTAATTTTTCATTAAAATACGAAAAATTGAAGAAGAAAAAAACATATTTAGAAAAATGTTGCTCTGGATACTGTAATTTGGTCAGAAACAAGCTTCTGTCTTAATTTGGTAAAATTCCATGAAGGTTTGGCGAAGTTATTGCTGTCTAAAACAGGAGTGCACACGCTGCAATGTCTCGCCTGCTTCACTGACCATTGATTTTATGTTAATAGTCCAAAATATAAAGCTTTACTACAAATATCACATTAACTTAACATGATCCAAGAAAATGATGCACAGGTCAGATAAACCAAACCGGAAATGCATGTACACCTTACAACCATTCCATACAGATAGTTGACCTATTGCTTATAGTGTCTAAGAAACAAACATAACCATGAAAATTTAACATTGACCAATAAACCATGAAAATCAGGTCAAGGTCAGATGATATATGCCAGATAGACATATCCACCCTACAATCATTCAATACACCAAATATAAGTTGACCTACTGCTTATAGTTAAAATGTCTCGCCTTCTTTACTAACCATTGGTATTGTGTTGATAGTCCTACAGCGGATTTCATTGAGTGTGTAGCGAATGGTAATATCTTTGGTTAGCTTGCTTGTTAGCTGGACCGTGAAGTCATTATTAGGTCAGGTATACTACCCTCCATTCGAAGTAGCATAGTCCAACAGACATATCGATTGGTTTTCTGTCCGACTAGTCTATTAAAGTAGGGTAGTTTACCTAAACTAACAATGACTTCACGGTTCAGCTAACAAGCAAGCTAACCAAAGTTATTACCTTTGGCTACACACTCAATGGAATCCGCTGTAAATATAAAGCTTTACAACAACTATCACATACACTTAACATGATCCAAGAAAATGAGGTCAAGGTCATATAAATCAAACGAGAAATACATTTACACCTTGTAATTATTCAATACACTAAAGATATTATTGGTTATAGTTTCTAAGAAAACAAAACATTGACCAATCAACCATGAAAAGATGTCAAGATCAGATAAACCATGCCAGGCAAACATGCACACCTTACAATCATTCAATACACCAAATATTGTAGACCTATGGCGTGCAGTATAAAAAAATAGGCCAAAACACAAAAACTTAACTATAACCACTGAACCATGAAAATGAGGTCAAGGTCAGATGACACCTGTCAGCTAGACATGTACACCTTACAATCTTTCCATACACCAAATATAGTAGACTTATTGCTTATAGTATCTGAGATATGGACTTGACCACCAAAACTTAACCTTGTTCACTTATCCATGAAATGAGGTCGAGGTCAAGTGAAAACTGTCTGATGGGCATGAGGACCTTGCAAGGTACGCACACATCAAATATAGTTATCCTGGTACTTATAATAAGAGAGAATTTAACATTACAAAGAATCTTGAGTATTAACTGAACTATGAAAATGAGGTCAAGGACATTGGACATGTGACTGAAGGAAACTTCGTAACATGAGGCATCCATATACAAAATATGAAGCATCCAGGTCTTCCACCTTCTAAAATATAAAGCTTTTAAGAAGTTAGCTCACGCCGCCGCCATAGCCGCCGGATCACTATCCCTATGTCGAGCTTTCTGCAACAAAAGTCGCAGGCTCGACAAAAACTAAACATTGACCAATGCACCATGAAAATTGGGTCGAGGTCAGTTGAAACATGCCAATCAGACATGTTCAGCGTACAATCCTTCCATACAACAATTATAGTTGGCCTTTTTTCACTCAACCATGAAAATGGGATCAAGGCATTTGTCATGTGACCGACGAAAACTTCGTAGCATTTACTTATATTAAGAGAGAATTTAACATTACAAAGAATCGTAACTTTTTTTCAAGTATTCACTGAACCATGAAAATGAGGTCAAGGACATTGGACATGTGACTGATGGAAACTTCGAAACATGAGGCATCCATATACAAAGTATGAAGTGTCCAGGTTTTCCACCTCCTAAAATATAAAGCTTTTAAGAAGTTAGCTAACGCCGCCGCCGCCATAACCGCCGCCGCCGGATCACTATCCATATGTTGAGCTTTTTGCGACAAAAGTCGCAGGCACGATAAAAACGTATCTTTTACCACTGGATCATGAAAATGAGGTCGAGGTCAGATGACGCCTTGCCATTTGAACATGAAAACCTTACAATTATTTCCATACACCAAATAAAATAATTTATTGTTTATAGTTTAAGAAAAACAAACCAAAAACACAAAAAATAACTATAACTACTGAACCATGAAAATGATGTCATATGACACCTGCCAGTTGGATATGTACAACTTACAATCATTCCATGCACCAAAAATAGTAGACCTTATATTATCTGATATATGGACTTGACCACGAAAATATAACCTTGTTCACAGATTCACGAAATGAGGTCGAGGTCAGAAGAAAACTGTCTGACAGGCACGAGGACCTTGCAAGATACACATATAATAAATAGTTATCCTATTACTCATAATAAGAGAGTAGTCACCGACCATGAAAATGAGGTAATGGAAAATGGACATATGACAGACGAAAACTTAATAACATGATGCATCTATATAATAGTATGATGCATCCAGGTCTTCACCCTTCTAAAATATAAAACTTTTAAACGCATAATACGGTGCTTTTTGTCCGCTTTTGTTTTTTTTTTCCGATAATTTTGCTTTTTGTCCGTTGCTTTTTGTCCGTTTCGCTTTTTGTTCGATAATTTTGCTTTTTCGGTCCGACACCACCGCCGGATCACCCCTATGTCGAGCTTTCTGCGACAGAAGTCGTAGGCTCGACAAAAACTCAAAGCACTGACTTAATCTAAATGTTGACGCCGCTGACGCCGGCGACGGAATCAAGTATCGTTATATGTCTCTCATGCGCGACAAAAATGTCGCAGGCTCGACAAAAACTGTCATCAAGGGTTCTTCGGAACCCTGTGTCTCGCATGGGACTGCTGCTGACAGTGTTACAATGTATTGTTGAACTCCCTAAAAACAGGTGAAAAATGTTCATTTCTGAATAAAATACTTAAAATGGGGGAAATACTAGTAGTTACTCTATTTATCTATCTTCATATTTCCGCACTCAGTCATAACTTTGACTATTACATCACGGCCGACACTCGGCTAACCGAGAGATTGGTCGGTTAATCTATATTGAGTATGCGGCTATATGGGCGGTTGGTCTGTTAATCGGGTTGGTTATACGTCTGTTAAGAGAAAAACGCACAATTTAATGTCAAACTCTGTTAAATATACAGATTTTTGGCATATTATAAGAACCAAATGAAAAAAAAGAAAAGTGTCTGACAAAATGATATATATCATAGAACATTTTCCACCTGTCAAAACAATTCAAAGTCTGCGCAGTTTTCAGTAAAACTAAAAGGCGTCGCGCGGGTATGCAGTATTTATGCTTATACACACAGCAATTTTTTTAATAAAAGGCGAAACAAACAATTTTAGATATCATTTAAAAGACACAAACAAGTACTTAGGTTCTAAAAAATAGATTGAAATTAGTAAATATTTCATAAATGTAATATAACGTGAATAATACCACATTTTAGTGAAAATTATGGGAATAAAGTCTGTTAATGGGTTGGACAATTAAAATTGTGTCAGTTAAGAGTCATTTAGCCACGGCAATAGTTTTGCTACCTTTATATTTTCCCATTGAAAAGGTTAAGAATGAGATGTTCTTGAGTCAATAAAATGACAATACGGTGCAACAGTATCCTTCTAGTAAGAGCATTTTTATTTTGACTTTTTTTGCATTTTATTGAAGGGTTTGTCACTTCAGTATAGCGTGATATAGATTGGCCGCTAGAATATGCATGCATTTATTATCAACGTTTTCAATCAGCCTTAATACTTGTGTCTGTTCAAATTAAAGTAGCACGTTCTAAAATCCGACTGAAGGTGTCTTTCTGATACAGCACTGGGTACAGAAGATATTTTTTTATTTCCTGTTATGGGCTCCAAAGGGCATAAACATTACAACATCAATAATTTTCACAATACAATACAAATAATGATAAAAAAAAGATTAATAAGAACTATTTAAGTTTTTAAAGAATATGTAGATAAAGAATCTATAATATGTGAATTTTTTTTTAAATACTAATGCATTTTAATGCAATTGTGGTTGAAATAGGTAACAAACAAGCAACCGAAAAAGAAAAAAGAAAAATAGATATACATATAAAAAATATGTGGTATGATTGCCCACGAGACAATTGTCCACAAGAGACCAAAATGACACAGACATTAACAGCTATAGGTCACCGTACGGCCTTCAACAATGAGCAAAGCCCATACCGCATAGTCAGCTATAAAAGGCCCCGATATGACAATGTAAAACAATTCAAACGAGAAAACTAACGGCCTTATTTATATAAAAAAAACTGAACGAAAAACAAATATGTAACACATAAACAAACGACAACCACTGAATTACCGGCTCCTGACTTGGGACAGGCACATACATAAATAATGTGTTTGAGGTTAAACATGTTAGCGGGATCCCAACCCTCCGGTCCCCTAACCTGGGACAGTGGTATAACAATACAATATACGAATATATGTAAAGTACACAATAAGTTGGAGCAATTGTTCAATATATACATATAACGTGTTGTCGTTCTCATATGCAAATGATATTTGTCACTGGACGTTAAACCCTAATTCGTCAACATCATCCAATTGTATTTTTTCTTCTATTACTTGATCATATGTTGTTTACAAATCATTCTAAAGAAGTAAATGGAAAGAATCGAATGTAGCTACATTTGGTTATCTTAAGTTTGTCTTTTTTCTGTGTTGGTCTTCAATGTCTATTTTCTGTGTTGGTCTTCAATGTCTATTTTTTATGTTGGTCTTCAATGTATTATGTATTCGTGTTTTGTTTTCTGTAATTAGTTAAGACGTCAGTTTTATCATGTAAATCTTTTATATTCATTTGATAAAATTTACTGCTTGCAATAGCATAAATTGTTCTATATAATAAGGATGTTCTTATCACAAGCAGAAACCCCTAGCCGTATTTGACACAACCTTTTTCAACTTTTGATCCTCAGAGCTGTACAACTTTGTACCCCACCCTTTTTTTGACTTTCCAACCTTTATATCTTGGCGTCACTGGTAATTCTTGTTTGGACGAGGCGCGTTTTTGACGTAATGAATTTTAAACCTGATGCCTTTTGTTATCTATTATTCATGTGTTTCTTTGCCTAATACGTTCTCCTATTTATTTATATTGTAGTCCTGTATTATTATGTTGCCATTTTAATGTTATATTTAACAATGCCATCAAAGTGCGAGGTTCGGCATACCACAAAACCAAGTTCAACCCACCATTTTTTTCTTTAAAAATGTCCTGTACCAAGTCAGGAAAAGGGTCATTGTTACATCATAGTTCGTTTCTGTGTGTGTAGCATTTTTACGTTGTGTTTCCGTTATGTCGTTTGTTTTCTCCTATATTTGAGTGTGAATTCACATTACTATAAGACGTGTCACGGTACTTTTCTATCCCAAATTCATGTATTTGGTTTTGATGTTATATTGGTTATTCTCATCGGATTTTGTTTTATGCTTAGTCCGTTGCTGTGTGTATTACATTTTAATGTTGTGTCGTTGTTCTCCTCTAATATCTAATGTGTTTCCCTCAGTTTTAGTTTGTTACCCCGATTTTGTTTTTTGTCCATAGATTTATGAGTTTTGAACTGCGGTATACTACTGTTGCCTTTATTTAATTCATTTTATTCCGTTTAGTTCCTTTCTACATAAGTGCAGAGGCATTTGTCTCCAATTTGAGTACATCGCAATCCGTTACTGTTTCAACACCCAGGGGTGTTTCATGTCTGTATTCTTAATAATTATACTGAGTGCCAATGAAAACGCAACACTTGGTTTTTCAAAAATAAAATTTATATAAGAAATAATAATCTCTCAAAATAAATTGTTCTTGAAAATTAACAATTTTAACAATAGATCGATATCAAACAAAAATGTTTTATTGTCATCTTTCGGCCGCAATAGGTATACGAAACATCCAATGTCGAATCATCAACTAACAGTCCTAAAAAAAATGTTACAACCCCGTGGTGCAGCGCAATCTCGACAGCGCCGTGGAATTGATCATCCCGGACGTTTAATGTGATCCCGAGGAATGTTATTCCACTTGTCCCGCAAAGCAAACCCAAGCTGACTTTATGATATTGGAGGTGGTTTTCTTGGTCTAAAACATGTCAAATCTGATGCAAAATTTGGTCGACCGGACCAAAATCCGTCAAAAAGCATGACTTTTAGCAAACGCGGGTGCCAAATGTCTATGTAACCACCATTGACGTTTTTTGTACATAATGGATGATTTTTGGTCTACAGAATTCGATATTTACGCCAGACGGCCGTTTAGATGTCCCTAAGGAAAGACTGTGGAGCTTCTGCGCAAATGGTGCTTTCAACTGAAATTGATCCAAAGGTTCTATCGTGACCACCATTGAACTCTTTGACATTTGGACAGCCATCATAGTCGATATCGAATATGTGAAAGACCAAATGTATCGGTCTTGCTGAGCGTTTCTTGCTTTTTGTACCCCGGGATGTGGCTTATCATTAAATGATCCATGTTGGTTGAATTTGTTGACGATTTGAGTTATTGTAGAGGCTACAACTTCAGTCTTCTCGTAATTGTATGCTGTGAAAGGCTTCATTGGATCATGCCCAAAACTGCATGTCGCTGGTTGTCGGAAAGTCCTGGCATTTACTCAGATGTTTATTGCAGTTTCCTTACAATAAGGGCGGGAAAATTCATGACATTAGCCAAGCTTTAAATGACAAAATCGTGAAAATGGTGCGTATGTTGAAAAGCGGTGAACTCGTTTTTTTTCGTTCAAAATAACCCTTACTTCGCATTTGTTCCAAAAATCACTCAACCGTAAAGTTGTCGAAAATTGTCTTAAAAGTCATTTTCAACCAACTATACAAAGTTCTAATATAAATAAAATAAGAATTATAAGATTTTTTGGAAAAACAAAAGTGTTGCGTTTTCATTGGCACTCAGTATATTAGTTTTTCTCTCTTTTGTAGCAATGCACCACTCTCTACTGTCCTTATCTATATTTATATATTCTGCGTCTTCATACATCTCTCGTGGGGGTGTTGTTTATTTCTGTATTCTTTAAATCGTTATGCCACTTTTCTCTACATTTTATTTATCTTACTCATTATTCTTTCTCTTTTCTTTATATTCTAGCATCCCAATATATTTTACTTACTGATGTTTAGTTACATTACGACGTTTATCTCTGATTTATATACTTGTTACCGATGTAGATGACTTTTGAACAGAATCCACAAGATAAATGCGACCATTCTTTGATGAAATTAATATTACTTTAATATTACACTTTTTGAAACCATTTTAATCAATTTTCAATTTCTATTGAATGAATGAATGAATATTTTATTTGCAAAAGCATATAGAACATGCTATGGCAATACATAATATATACATAATGTGACAAAAGACTGGTAACAGAGAACAATACAATAATAACATACATGTTGTAGCTAACCAATAATATCAGATCTAACTTTCCATGCACTCTTCAAATAGTTACAGAGCTTAATTGTTAAAGATCTAGAATTAGCTTTCAACAAACAAGATAGTTTAAAAATAGTAGGCCATGAACAATAATAGCGTGGCAAAAACAATATTCTAATTGCCCTATATGCTGGACATACCAATACAAAATGGAATTCATTCTCAACACATTGCATGTTACAACATACACAAAGACGCATTTCTCTTGGTATATCAGAGAAGCGACCAACTTCAACATTAAGTTTCAATGTACCACTTCGTAGTTTTGTAAGAATGTTAATATTATTAATGTAGCTAAAATAATTCTCAAGACAAAAATCAAACTTTATACTTCTATACACACTTAATTTCTCACAGTCACAAATATCTGCTGACCATTTTTGTAGATATTGATCTTTAATGCGTGTCTTTATAACATCAAACGATATATCAATATTATTTTGATCAATCCAAATATGGTTCATTCCAAGACTAAATAAAAAATCACGCACATTAGATGCCCAATTAATTTTACCATGATTTGCATCGTCATACAAAATTTTATATACATCATATACAAAAGCTGGTTTATACATAACAATACGTAACCAATATTTTAAGATTAATTGTTTTCTTAAAACATACATAGGTAGATGACCAAGCTCGCCACAAAGAAAACTAATAGGAGCACGTTTACCTACTTTTAAAACAAACCTACAAAAACGGTTATGAATAATTTCTATGTCGTTGGCACGGTGAAAACCCCATATTTCGGAAGAACAGTTCAGTACCGACCCAACCATACTGTCATAAAGAAGACATTGTTGCTTTGTAGAAATGTAAATATTATCTAAACATTTTAAGAGTGACGAAAGAGCTCTTGATCCTTGTCTAAATTGTTCATTGTTCATGTGTTGCTTCCGTATATTTTATGTTTCATTGTTCATGTGTTGTTTCTGTATATTTTATGTTTCATTGTTCATGTGTTGTTTCCGTATATTTTAGCCTCTCGTCTTGAGCATATCCATGATCCGACAACACCTCATATAGTAGCAATAAACCTAACAAACCATTTTCAAAAGCAAGGTCTTTGGAACAAACCTTGCGACAAAGCAGAAGATGAGATAAACCTTTTTTTGAAAAACAAAGAGAGTGAAAATAGATTTAATGAAATAACTGATAGCCCAATAACTATATCAGAAGTAAATAAAGTTATAAAATCCCTTAAAATGAAAAAATCCCCTGGACCAGACTCCATTGTAAATGAGGTGATTAAATATTGTAGTCCAGTAACTATTAAATGCTACACAAAATTATATAACCTTGTTCTTGATTCAGGATGTTCCCCTGAAACATGGCAATATTCTCTATTAGTGCCAATATTTAAGTCGGGAGATTCCAAAGACCCAAATAACTACAGAGGAATATCTCTTATAAATGGTATTGCCAAAATATTTAGCTCAATTTTAAATAACAGAATAATTAAATATATGGAAAACAAATTTAGCCAGGAACAATTTGGATTTCTTCCTAAATTAAGAACTACAGATAGTCTATTTGTATTTAAAACTTTGATTAATAAATATTTAAATTTAAAAAAGAAACCATTATATATTTGTTTTGTTGACTTACGTAAAGCATTTGACTCCATTTGGAGAACAGCTTTATTATATAAAATTTTGTCCCAGGGTATCGGCAGTAAAATGTATCAAGTAATAAAAAATATGTATTCAACCACTAAATCTTCAATAAAGATTAATAATAAACTCACTAACTGGTTTGAAGTAACTAGAGGGGTAAGACAAGGGGATTCTTTAAGTCCCACCCTATTCAATATTTTCATAAATGATCTACCTCAAATTTTTAAACAGGATGACTGTGATCCCTTGAAAATAGAACAGACAAATATTGGAAGCCTCCTATTTGCTGATGATATTTTGATAATGTCTGAAACTAAAGAGGGTCTTCAGTCAAGTTTAAACCATTTGTCTCAATACTGTGATAAATGGCAGTTAACTGTAAATTGTAAAAAAACTAAAACTATGATTTTAAGCACAAGTAACAATAGGAAAAATCTTAACCATTCTTTTAATTATAATGGTGATAAATTAGAGCAAATGGAAAAGTTTAAATTTCTTGGTAATATCATTAGTCAGAATGGAAATCTTATTCATTCAGCACAAGAATTAGCCAAAAAATCTAGGAAAGTAATGTATTCTATAAAAACATATTGTAATTCGATTCATCAGACTCCTGTAAATTTGTCAAACCATTTATTTAACTCTCTCGTCAGACCAATATTAACTTATAACAGTGAAATATGGTATATGGATGCATACTCATCCTTTTATAAAGCTTCAATTAAAGGAGATAAAAATAACAAAAAAGTAGATACTCTAAATTTTATTGACAAAAGTCCACCTGATAAAGTACTAAATAAATTTAATAAGTTAACTTTAGGAGTAAAAAAATGCTCTTGCAATATAGCTGCTCGATCTGAATTAGGCAGCTACCCTATTGATTGCTTTATAAAAAGACAAACTCTTCTTTTTCATGATAGACTATTAAGGGAAGAAACTAGTCCCTTACTAAAAGAGACACTAAATTTGGCAAAAACTTTACATAATGCAGGTATTTATTCTTGGTACTCCTATGTAAATCATGTCAGAAGTCAAAATGATTTAGAAATTGTTAACCAAAATAAGGATAAAAATAATAGGCTAATATACAAACAAAATCTAGAAAACTCCTATGAAAATTTATATAATGATAAAATATTAAATTTACAAGAGAATAGCAAACTCCAACTTTTTAAAAAAATAAAGAAAAGCTATAACTTTGAACCATACCTACTTTCTCAAAACTTTGAATATAGACAACTAATTTCTAAATTTCGAATAAGTGACCACTGCTTATTAATAGAAACTGGAAGATACAGGAAAATTCCCAGAGATTTAAGACTATGTACATAAATATAATAACTTAAATGATAAAGATAAATTAAAACATATTCTCAATCCTGAAACAAAACAGGACACTTGCAAATTAGGCTCCTTTTTAAAAAAGTCACTAAGACTGAGGGCAGGGAGTCCTTGATATATATATATATATATATATATATTGATTTAAAAAAAAAGACAAATTATAGTTCAAAGTGTGTCCATTGTTTATTTTCATTGTTTTATGTAAACTGTATATTATGTATAATGTTTTAAGCCATTGGTCCATATGGGCGTAAAGTGCTTTTCAATAAAGTTATTAACATTAAAAATAAAATTATACTTTTATTGCCATTCATAACTCTTAACAGACCAATAAACAGACCGAGTTTTATACATCCGACCCATTAACAGACCAGGTTTTCAATAAAAATTGATTAATGTCACCAAAATACAGATTTTCGTGAATATTTTTCACACAATGATATTCTTATGGTTAACAAACATAATGCCTGTCTTTTTTCGATGTTCTAAATATTGCATGCAAGTAAATTCGAACAATGAGCCATTTTGTGTACATTTTGTGTGTGTAAAATGTGTATAAATTTATTGATGAGTAACCCGCCTTTTCATTTTATAGAACGTTTATCGAAGCTAGAAAAAAAATGATTACCCCACTGGATTCAGTACATTGAATTGTTTTGTCAGACATGAATATTTTTTATGATAAAAATATTTTTAAAAATTTATACAATGAAACATACTGAACTTGCAATGATTTTCTCGATAACACATGATTAACAGACTTTAGCTAACCCGATTAACAGACCAACCGCCGATATAGCCGCATACTCAATATAGATTACGCGGTTAGCCGAGTGTCGGCCGTGTACATGCCGTATTTCATGATTAAGAACAAGCTCCTGTAAATGTTTACCAAAAAAATGGTTAAATTTTGAAAATCTAAACCCCTAGAACATGTAAAGTGTATCTAAATGCTAGCTGCAAAAGATAAACTAGACAAATTGATGACCCCATACTCCACTCTGAAGTGCTTGTATTATAACAAAGTCAATGTATGACTTTCTTTGGGATATAATAGTGACTGGGTAGCCCCCGCAGATACAAAGTATAATTCACAAAGTTGAGCGTTGTAGCATGAGCACATAGGTCTATGAGTCAGGAGGAGTAAAACGGAAACGCTATGCACCTCTTTAGCACGTGTATATACTTAAAAAATGTTCAAATATCTTCCAAAAGAGCAAATATCAATAAAAATCAAAACACCATTCATACACATTGTTCGTGTTTTTCGTGCAAATGCTTATGTTTTCGAAATCACAAATATTAAGAACACGTAATACATATTGTATTTATTGTATACATCAAAAGAAGTTTCAGATAGTAGTCAGTGACCATTCTTATGTGAGGGTATGACTAAGGTTTCCATAAGAGAGAATAAAGGGCAACAGTTCAGTACTCTAAATGTAAATGATTTTTTCCGTATCTTGAACTTTTGTGACAACTCCAAGTTTTCCCTAGCAAGCATGGTTAATAAGAATGATTAAAACATACCTGAACTCCTAAATTCACAAACTTTTGTATCTGAAATTCGTGTTTACCCGGTTAATTTGTTGAGAAAAGTTCAATCTTCTGTTCTACCAATCAAAATGAAATCGGTATATTGTAATTATATGGAACACCTTCATTTGCATGTGAAATATATATGGAATACCAATCTGAGCAGTAAATATTAAAAGTAGATCTATAATGTCTAGCTTATATTATAATGTGTTTTGCTTATTTTGTGAGCCTGTGTCACAAAACTGTGTACTTCAAAGATGCAAACATTAAAGACAAAATTACAATTTGTCATTTCAGAATCTGAAACATTCTAAGTAATATTTTAAAAAAATGTACACCTAAAAGTTATGACTGGTTAAAACTTAAAACACACAACCAATGGCCAATGGCATGATGAGTCGATGTAATTTTATTTGATGGTTCGAACAATTAAATAACCCGTAGGTCTGTAGATGCAAAGTGCCTTAACTACGTATACATCTTGATCTCAAGACACGTCTCCGGGTGCGGGATTTACTCACTGCACTGTAAATATACCTGACGCCTGACGCGTCCGGACGCGTTCAAAATGTGAACACTGAATGTTCAAAATTTTAACGTCATATGTCATGTATTGAAGGCCCATTGGTGGCCTTCTGCTGTTGTCTGCTATCTGGTATGGTTGTTGTCTCTTTGACACATTACTTATTTCCATTTAGGAGATAACTGTATAGTATTTTAAGCTCCGACGGCATCAATTGGGGATTTGATGGTCGCAAATTCAGTTTACTGGCGATGCGTTAGCGGAGACAGTAAACGAGTATTTGCGACCATCAAATCCCCAATTGATGCCGTCGGAGCTTAAAATACAATATTGTTATCTCCATTCTAAGGAAACTGACAGAAAACAACGTTAAAACATGTATTTAAAAACTGGCATATGCCGTCTGCGCTTGCGCGTACGTTTCATAGCATCAATTG
The DNA here is from genome assembly GCA_019925275.1 of Mytilus edulis. Classification (NCBI taxonomy): domain Eukaryota; kingdom Metazoa; phylum Mollusca; class Bivalvia; order Mytilida; family Mytilidae; genus Mytilus; species Mytilus edulis. The sequence goes on along the minus strand of CM034360.1, from coordinate 43,894,063 downwards.
TCAATTGATGCCATGTAGATAAGTGACGTTATCCAATCAAAATGAACGTTACAAACGTTGTTGCATTAGAATCTCAATTTTATGGCTCCTGTAGTAAATATAAAATTAAGAATGGCAATGGGGAATGTGCCAAAGAGACAACAACCCGACCAAAGAGCAGACAACCGCCGATGCCAATGGCAACGGGGAATGTGCCAAAAAGACAACAACCCGACCAAAGAGCAGACAACAGCCGAAGGCCACAAATGGGTCTTCAATGCAGCGAGAAACTCCCGCACCCGGAGGCGTCCTTCAGCTGGCCCCTAATCAAAAATGTATACAAGTTCAGTGGTAATGGACGTCACACTAAACTCCAAAATATACACAAGAAACTAAAATTAAAAATTATACAAGACTAGCATTTTACAAAGAAGACCTCGTTTTACAAAGGAGTAGGTCCGGTAAGACCCCATTGTGGCCCCAAAATATAACAGTTTTATAAAATTGTTAAAATGTAAACTTTTAGTTATTTATTGGACAGTTGAATGCTTTTGCTACATAAATATGGGCTGTTTTTGACAATACAATGCACATATATCGTGTTGTAGCACCATTAAGTCATGCTAAATTACTGAAATTTTCAAAATTCTATCATTTTAGTTAAATTTTAGACGGTTTCTGTGTAAAACAAAAGTGGCCGCATTAGTGTTCATCCTTAATATTGAAATGTAAGTTGTATTTTATGATAATACATAACATATATAAAGGTTCTGGATGAACACGGATGCGGCCACTTCCATTTTTGACAAAAACCATCTGAAAAGTGACATTTTTTGGCATATTTGAGGGATTTTCCATGTGTGAGCTTGAATCGGGTCGTTTTTAATGACTAAATTAGTTAAAATCTTTCACAAACACAAATTGAATCAAGTGAAATAGACACTTTAGTGTTTAAAAAGTGGTCAAAATCTTTCGTCAGATGAAACTGAAATTTGAGGCCAAAATGAGTCCTTACCGGACTTACTCCTTTGTTTGAATACAGAAAAGAATACAATATTCGAAGTGGCTGTCAATTAATTAATTTAAATTTTACTATAACTTTATTTTTGTGTTAAAAAACAAATTATTTGTGTTTCCTGAAAGTGTTTGATATAAATAACATGTATTATTTCCAAACTAAATATATTTGTATAATATTAAAAAGTATTTGGTGGCCTCTATGACCGAGGAGAATAAGTAGTTTTAGATTACCTCAGCTGCAAGTAGCACAATTTTTAGGAATTGTTTGTCCTATGCTCTTCAACTTAGTACTTTATTTGGCCATTTAATTTTTTTATATTCGAGCGTCACTGATGAGTCTTTTGTCTTTTGTCTGGCGTAAATACATATTAATTTCAATCCTGGTATCTTTGATGAGTTTATTTCCTAGTGATAAATAGCCTGTGTTCAAATAGCCTTTTAGTCCTCAATGAAGTAATGCTGGGGTTGATAGAAAAGAAAATAATATGCAAAATAATGAGAAAATTTTGAAGAAAATGTAGAAATAGACGAATAGAGAAAAACAACTGCAAACATATAAAGAATAGTGAAAAATAGGGTGAGGAAAAATCGAAAAGAGAAAAAAAGCATAAAAAATTATAAAGAATACAGAAATAAAGAAGAAATTCCCCTTCCAAAACTTCCTAGGTTATTTTTTTTTTAAATCTCAATCAGTTGAATAAAAATGTTTCTAGAAGGACTTGCAGCAAAATAAGTTCATTAGAATCCATTAAGCATGCGCTCTGATATACATTTGTATGTCGATGTTAAAGCCAACACAAACACATATACACGTTAACCTTAAAAGAACTTAACCTACTAGATGAACATAACGTACATATACAATTTATTAAGATTTAAGAATGATTTCCTCTTGTTATAATTTATTTTAAATCTTCAAATTCCATATCAAATATTTTTTTGAAAAAAGGGTGAATATGTAAAATGTTATGCCCAAGAAAATGGTTACCAAACTTTCAAGTTTGAGCTCATAGAGACGAGATACTATATAAATATTACTATCATAATAGTATTGCTGCTTACAAGTAGCCAGGTATTTTAATGGTAACATTGAATTCATTTTCGAAAGAATTACTCTATCAGAATTTGATTGACCGTTATGGAGTATCTGTCACAGATGACTACCGTTGACCTTCATTTGTCACTCTTTTCCTTGATTTGGAGATCAATAAATGTGACTGACCACCATACCTGTAACTTGTTATGAACAGTACAATGACTACCACAAAAGTAAAGCAAGACACTTTCAGAGCACACGAATTCATCCCTGAATTTGTGAGGTTCTTGTTGCTCAGTCATTAGTTTTCTGTGGAAAGTTTTCCGGGGCCTTTTTAGTTAAAGGCAACTATCTAGCAGCTTCCACATTCTAGTAATAAAAATTATTTTGCAGAGACTTAATAGTATTTTTATGATAGTTCTTTCCATACATTTTATAAAGGTATTACATCTCTCTCTCTCGTTCTCTCATATTTTGTCACAGTCATCTGTCAAATATTTGAATATTGTATGTTGACTTTTATATGTCTATATGTCTCTGGTCTTTCGAACTATTTTTGTCTCGGCTACAACGAAAGTAACAAAATGCGAGATGCAGGGTTAACAATCAAGCGACGAAGTGAACTATTTGTATTAACTCGTGAACAAAGGCGTTATGTGTACGAATTTTCCGTCTTTCATATGTACGTACTTTGTCCTTAACATCATTTTCATGGTTCAGTGATTGCTTAAAAACCGCCTTTTAAAAGGACCACAAGCTACGAGATATGCAAAACAAATAGGTCGTTTGGATCAATCATTAATAAAAGTAAAATCAAACAGACTTATAAAAATTCAATTGCACGGGGTTGCAATATATTTATATGTATGTTTATATTGTGGTATGTGACCATCGGCAGTATTCGGAGGTCATCTCGATAGTTCATTAAATGCATATGGCATCTAGACTAAAATACATACGAAATTCTGATATATATTTTCAAGTTCATGCTTTCTTAGCTGTTTATTTCAGACTCATTGTAATTTGGATATACTATAAGTATGTTATAAATCAAATACTGTATGATAATTTGAGTCAAATCTGGGAACATAAATTTGACAGCTAATGCCCCTTTATTTCACTAATACATCTTGAAGCATGAGGTTGTAATGTCATCAAAAGATAATACAATGCTCACATCTCACTTTGATAGCATGACCTTGACCTTTGTATATTCAAATAGTTTTTTTACTGTAGTTTTCTCTAACATTGGTCTTTTCCTTTTAATGACAAATCACTGTTACCAATTAAATAATAATTACTGTAATGAGTTAGGTATAATAGGCACCATATTTATCCCCAAAATTTAATTGGTAGAGGGGAGGCCTATTATACAATAGATGGTTTTTGATATTTTAAAATGTTTGTATACATTATAGACGGTTTTTGATATTTTTAAAAATTTTGATGATTTTTTTTAAATATTGTTTTTTTTCTTAATTATTGTCATTAATCTATTCATTTAAAAAAAAATTATACATAAACACTACAATAGAAAAACAAAGAATATGAGGTTCCATCCATGACACACAATCAGTACATGCACAACAAAATACAGAAGGAACAGAGCTTTTATTGATTTTCTTTATCTCAAAGTCACTATATTCATTCTACAAGATGCTGTCTCAATGTCATTGTGACTCGTACACACAAAATGGAACACTGTTTAAATTGTGGAAAAGGTACAACATAACTGCTTTAAATCATTGATTCTAATTTAGTCTGATAAATGAGGTTTTCAACCGGGTTTACAGCATAGAGAATGATGGGTAAAAAGTGCAGAGTGAAGGGTAAAAAGTATAATGAATAGAGAAAATTAGGCCCAAAATATAAAGAATCAAGAATAATGAGCACAAAATATATTAAGAATAGAAAATAATGAGCACAATATACATATACAGAAAAATGACCTGAAATATTAAAGAATACACAAATGATGTATCCTAATCCCGACCATCATACATATATGTAAATCGCTTCCTGCGAGTAATTTTTCTTTTTGTTTAGAGAATGAATAATGGGTTAAGGTGACTTAGTATATACAATGTGGTACAACCAACCAATATATTTAAAACCATAAGTAAAATATCACTTTACCTGTATCATACTATGTATCATTTGTATATCTTTTTTGCATGTCATTCTCTGTACCTTAGATTATTCTGGTTTTCAAAGCATTAAAGTATTGTATTATATATGAAGAGTGTGAATCATGTTTGTACACTAAAAGTTACCATTTTAGTATACTTTTGTTTAGCTTTTACTGGGGCCTTAGTGGCTGAGTGGTCTAAGTAGTCAAATAATATACCATATCACTAGCTTGTCAACACTGAGGTTGTGAGTTCAAATCCTGCATGAAACGGGTGCACTAGACTCCAATCTTAATTGATTAGGATTTTTAGTTTTCCTACCACATGTAAATGGTTCTCTGTGGGCACTCCTTCTTCCTCAACCAATCAAAACCAAAATAGCACTTTAGTGCAGAAAGAGGACTTGGGCACCAATAAATCAATCATTAAAAGCAGAGCGAAAGATACTAGAGGAACAGTCAAACTCATAAATCAATATTATTGCTAAAAATGAAAAAGACAGAAAAACAAATAATAGTACATCAGAAACAACATAGAAAACTTAAGACTGAGCAAAACGAACCCCACCAAAAAAGGGGGGGGGGGGGGGTGATCGCGGGAAAGGTAAGCAAATCCTCCTCCACATGTGGCACCCGTTGTGTTGTTCATGTTATTACGAATTCGGTAAATAGTCTAATTCGGTAGGTTACATTCATGAAACAGGAAGGGGATTGTAGCTTTTTTTCAATCTTCCTTTTTTTTTAAATACATCTATTATGCCAGTAATAATACAAATCTAAGATATTAACAATTTTATTTTATTATGCATTTCTGCACCAATTAAAATAGATTATTAGTACATGTAAAAAGATAATTTCTAGAGAAAATAAAAAAAATAATTATCAGCTGATTTCAAAATGAATTGCATAGTAAAATAAACATTAGACAGTAAGACTATTAAATAATGTTCAAAAATGACCACATAAATGAAAAGGTTCTTTTTATCTTGCTTACTTAAACCTATTAATCAAAAGAGGCTATATATAGCTATATCAAGATATAAGGATTTTAAAGTGATATATAAGTCATATAACATCCTTTTGTGGGTCTAAACAAATTACTTCTTGCTTAAAATGTGAAAAGTCAAAATATTGTTGAAATGAATTATAATGTGTCACTTTCAGGGTTTGTATGTTTGCTTTATATAGTTCCCACAAGTTCCAAAATCTATATACTGTGGATTCATTATTATTCGTTGGATAAAATTGAGTATGGAAAAGGGGAATGTGTCAAAGAGACAACAACCTGACCATAGAACAGACAACAGCAGAAGGTACCAATTTCATGGTTTTTGTGGGTACAGGTGAACCACAAATTAATTAATCTTTTATGTTGTATGCAGTCTTCAGCAAAACCACGAAATCAAAAATCCATGAAAAGGCAAGTTTTCCGCAATCCAAGAAAATTGTTACCAAGGAAAATAAATTAATTCATAGCATGACCATGAAGGAGGGAAGTATATAACAGTTGTATGGTGGACAATTTGATGGTTCTCTAGACATCATAAGCACTAAACACTGTCACTAAAATATATAAATAATGGAATGTTTGATGAAAAACTGGACGGATAAGTCACAATATTTCTAAATACATAAAACATATTTCATTATAAAACCAGGTGCTCCGCAGGGCGCAGCTTTATACGACCGCAGAGGTCGAACCCTGAACAGTTGGGGCAAGTATGGACAAAACATTCAAGCATGATACAGCTCTGAATTTGGATTGTGATCAAATTTTTGACATTACATGGTTTTTTTTTACACAAAACAAATGCCAAGATTTTACAAATCAATTAAAGATTTCTTCTTCAAACTTTTTAAATCTAAAATTAAATAGTTGACACAGCATAGGTTTCTGACACAGAATGAATGTGGTCTAATGAACTTAAAAGGTTTTTTTTGCCTTTGAGCAAATCACTATGCTGTTGAATATTAATCCTCTCAAAAAAATGTTTGAAGAAATTTTCTTTTTATTTATGAAATCTGAAATGAGAAAAATTTAACCCCCCCCCCTTTTTTTTCACATCCCGTTTCCCTTTTTCAAAACTGATATCAATTCAAATTTCTAATGGAGTTTGCAACAATAACTACTCATTTAAATACATCATAAAATATTAAGATGTAAATAAAAAACTGCTTGTTATCACTGAATGGTAAAGATTATTTAAATTTATCAGTTGGTAGTAAAAAGTGTATATACATTGTATATTGTATATAACAAAGATTTAAGTTGATTCTGGACAAAGAAAGATAACTCCAATTAAAAAAAATTCTTGCTATTGCACAAATAGGATATTTCTTGCTTACTATTCTGGACAAAGAAAGATAACTCTAATTAAAAAAAAATTTGCTATTTCACAATATTGTGCAATTAGATATTTCTTGCCATTGCACAATACTGTGCAATTGAAAAGACTTGCTATTGCACAATACTTAATATAATAATTTTAGATCCTGATTTGGACCAACTTGAAAACTGGGCCCATAATCAAAAATCTAAGTACATGTTTAGATTCAGCATATCAAAGAGGCCCAAGAATTCAATTTTTGTTAAAATCAAACTTAGTTTAATTTTGGACCCTTTGGACTTTAATGTAGAATTTGAAATTTGAAAACAGGACCAAAAATGAAGAATCTACATACACAGTTAGATTTGGCATATCAAAGAACCCCAAGGATTCAATTTTTGATGAAATCAAACAAAGTTTAATTTTGGACCCTTTGGACCTTAATGTAGACCAATTTGAAAACTGGACCAAAAAAACTTCAATAATCAAGAATCTAAGTACATTTTTAGATTCAACATATCAAAGAACCCAACCGATTCATTTTTTGTCAAAATCAAACTAAGTTTAATTTTGGACCCTTTGGACCTTAATGTAGACCAATTTGAAAACGGGACCAAAAGTTGAGAATCTACATATACAGTTAGATTCGGCATATCAAAGAACCCCAATTATTCAATTTTGATGAAATCAAACAAAGTTTAATTTTGGACCCTTTGGGCCCCTTTTTCCTAAACTGTTGGGACCAAAACTCCCAAAATCAATACCAACCTTCCTTTTATGGTCATAAGCCTTGTGTTTAAATTTCATAGATTTGTATTTACTTATACTAACATTATAGTGCGAAAACCAAGAAAAATGCTTATTTGGGTCCCTTTTTGGCCCCTAATTCCTAATCTGTTGGGTCCTAAACTCCCAAAATAAATACCAACCTTCCTTTTGTGGTCATAAACATTGTGTTTAAATTTCATAGATTTCCATTTACTTAACCTAAGGTTATTGTGCAAAAACCAAGAAAAATGCTTATTTGGGCCCTTTATTGGCCCCTAATTCCTAAACTATTGAAACCAAAACTCCCAAAATCAATCCCAATCTTTCTTTTGTGGTCATAAACCTTGTGTCAAAATTTCATAGATTTCTATTAACTTAAACTAAAGTTATGGTGCGAAAACCAAGAAAATGCTTATTTGGGCCCTTTTTGGCCCCTTATTCCTAAAATGTTGGGACCAAAACTCCCAAAATCAATACCAACCTTCCTTTTATGGTCATAAACCTTGTGTTAAAATTTCATAGATTTCTATTCACTTTTACTAAAGTTAGAGTGCGAAAACTAAAAGTATTCGGACGCCGGACGACGACGACGACGACGACGACGACGACGCAGACGCCAACGTGATAGCAATATACGACGAAAATTTTTTCAAAATTTGCGGTCGTATAAAAAATATAATAAATAAAAGTTCTAGGCATGTTTCTTATACTTTAAAGCTTCTTTCTGTAATCATTTGTAAATTTCCAATAAATTATTGTATTTCTTATATATACTATCTACTTATATTTTAAGGATCATTTAATAAATAATTCAACAAAATTAACTGCTGTCCTAATATCAATGGTCAGCAAGTGAGTTTAGAGGTTATTTTGATGAAATTTACTGATATGTAAACTACTTCAAATCACTGGCAAACAACATAGAGGCCCAAATTCAAATTATGCATCAATAAATTCTGAAAAAAAGTCTTTTCATAAACTTTTCCTCCCATTAAAGGACTCCATAATGATTCACTTTCATGTTAAAGTAGGAATGAACATCTACATAAAAATTTATACAATCAATGGAATGTGGATAAATTCTTCAGTCTTTCATGCTAAGATACAAAATTACAATCATCTAGTAAAGTAGATCTTTCAAGCATTGTTGTTGTCTCCTGGTTTTCAGTTTTTTTCAAAAAAGCTTGCTATTGTTTATAAAAGTAGTTCACAATCCCACCCATTAAAAAAAACTTTTGCCTGATTGTGTCTATTTCCAACTGGCATACTTATGTTGCCCTCTTTTGTCATTGGGTTGCTGTCCTTTTTAGATATACACCACATTTTTTTCCATACACATTATGCTAATGTTTACATGATTACATGATATGGATTTCTTTTCTTTTGATTGTTTGTATAGTATTCAAGGAAGGTGGCATAATTGGCTGAATTCTTTCGGGGAGAATTTCATACTAAAATAGATATTTTACCTTTCTACCTCTTCTCCCCATCTTGATTCACTATTTGATTCTAAACTTCATTATGCTTTAAAAGTTATGATACAACATAATGATTGTATCTTTCTTCCTGAATAGACATAAAAAATATAAACTAAATCTTTAACAATACATCAGCACAATACATTATAGCTCTAAACCCTCTTTTCAGGTTTGATTAAGAAGATCTGTTTTAAACTGCCGATGGCCATGACTGGACGTGAACTGTTGTTGTCGTGGTCACAACAATATACACCTTGGGGTAAATCTGTTACTTGGCCTATTGTCTGTAAAAAAAAAAGAAGAAATGTTATATATTTTGTTAGATAATGATTCACCCATAAGTTTTAAATGTACTAGATATTTCAGTTAAACAAGATACTGGCATGACTTCAGATCAACTACTTTTTGTGAACAATTTATTTATACAGTGAAATCTGGCTAAACCGACTCCTGTATTAACCGAAAACCTGTATAAACCAAACATGTTCTTAAGTACCGTCATATCAAATTATGTGCGGTGTGAACCTGATAAAACCAAACATCGACCAAAGCCATACAAAATCTTAAGACCTTAAGAGGTTCGGTTTAAACAGGTTTGTTAATATTTATTTACACAACACTCACTGGAAGAAAAATGACAGAATTATGATATAAATGTGAAAAAAATTGCTATCAAAAACTGCTTAACTCAAATTTAATTATTCATAAATAAGTTAATTAGATAGATTGTACATTTAAGATCTGACCTCTAAACAGCACAATCTACTGAAAATCACTTTACCCACTGCTTTCTTTTAACTAAAATCTTTTTTCTTACAAACATGTACTGTGGAATTTTTTTTCTTCAATTGTTGAGTACCACAACGATTTAGCTTTCATGTCATAATTTATTTATGTTAGCATGATCAATAGGCTGTTGGATTTTTAATATGTGAATCCCTAACCTCATCCTAGCTTTATTCGTGTTTTAACTAAATCCTTAACCTAATAGGTCTATCAAAGTAAAAGTAGGTCACAATGATTTGTTTTTGGTTCTGTATAAATCTATACTTACACTGAGTGTTCCTCTATCAACAACTTTGGCCAGGTTGAGATCAGATCCACCACATAAAATACTGTCTCTACCTAACCACTGGCAGCAGTATAACTGAAAATAAATAGAAATTTGTTCAAAACTTTTCAATATTGTCTACACTTGTATATTCATTTGTTTAAAAAAAAAAAAAAAAAAACCTTTACGTAGCTTTTTAACCCCTTATCAAGACTCAAAACATCATCATTGCCGAACACATAATTCATTTGAAAAGGTCTTCCCGAATCGAATGGACGTACACAGAAATATTTGTCACTGGTCTTTACTCACACAACAATTTATGTTGTTTGTCTAGTATCTCAGATACGTGAAAATGCACTTTGAAATAAAAAAAATAACACAACATTACCCCTCCCTTTGCCTAATACTCTGAAGAGAAAAAATGCAATTTGAAACAAACTGAAAAGATAGAAATGTAGTGATCCTTTAGGCCACGGTTTTTTAATTTGATGGTTTACGGATTTTCCCCATGAAAAAGTCGGGTCGGTCGGTCGGGAAAAAAAAAAAAAAAAAATCATCTTTGAAGACAGAAAAATATGCAAAATCAATATATATTTCACCTTTCTAACAATATGTTTGTTGTGCTATTTTATCATCAATTCTTCAATTTTAGTTCGATGAAATAATATTGCTCAACTGTTATAAACATCGCATGACATTGTCTAATAATTTACAGTAAAAAAAAGGGGGGTGCACGGACAAAGACGAAATTAAATCGTCATTTCAGAAACAAGAAAAATAAATTCGCGTAGCTCTTTATCAATTCCAGAAAACTTGGTGAATAATGATCTTCAAGCACGAAAACTGATAAAGAAAAAAGTGTAAAAACGTCGTACAAAAATAAGTTTCAACGCACGGGTCAAAAACCTAATAGACTCGTCCACTGGAAAACGAGATTATCGGGTTAATCTGTTGTCTCGCATTCCCGTTTTTTATCCAAATGGACGATAATTTTTTTATTATCTATGAAACAAAAATTCCAAATGATTTGTTAATATTCAGTACTTCAACTTGACGCCTTTACCTTGTCCACATTTGGACAAGTCTATTTTTATGAGATGATGCATCTTACGGACTGATGACAAATAAGGGAAACGAACTTATTGTGTAATTGGTTTTAAACACAAGTTTCGTTCCGCAATATTATTTGCGCAAACGACATTTCAAGGTCAGTTATAATTGATTTGTCTATTTTTTTAAACGTAAACTGGAAGTTTTATCTTTTCACAACAGAAAGTGTTATCAATTTTGTTAGTGATTAATGCATTTCATTTCATAAAAAACAAAAATTTAATTATTTTTCAGGGATAATGCATTTGTTAGGGTCGGCGGGAATAAAAAAAGCATGAAAAGTCAATTTTATTTTTATTCTGGAAATTGGAAAAATCGGGTCGGCGGATCCGTAAACCAACAAATTAAAAAATCCTGGCCTTACATCTCAATCCTTTTTCTTTGTCTGTAAGCACACTGCTGAAGCCTACATTTTCTAATGGGTAATCGAGACATCTTTAGTATCTTTAAACTATTGCAAATCATCCAAAATGACTTTCATAAAGGAGTAACAACTTAACTTCAAAGTTTCATGAAGGAGCAACCACTTAACTTCAAAAAGGGGGATGGGGTATTTTTTTTGTGAGTCAGAATTTATTTCACGCGGACTATTTTATTCAGTTTTTTTCAATGCTGGCAATCAAATATTTGTTTTCAATATTTAACACTATAACGTATGGGGAAACTCTGGATTCAGAATAATTTTCTATCATCTATATGACCAGAATATTTCATTTTTTTTTTATCAAATAGGGGATCAGAACACTTTTCAAGGAAAAATCCATCCCCCCTTTTTGAAGTCAAATGATGGTTCCCTATATGCTAGAAAAAAATGCATTCAGTTCTACCTAACAAACATTAAAATGGCGTATAGTTTACATGTGTTCACAAATCTTATGTACAGGTAGATAAACAAGATGTATAGATATGAGCAAATTTAATGTGAAACTAGTGTACATTACACTAAACTAATTGCAAAAATGTTTACTGTACATGGCGTTTGGTGTTAACACAACCTTACTCAACCAATCAAATGTGGTAGACTAGTTTAGCTGTTTTTTGTGGTTTGCCTGTTTTGTTTAGGCTGTGTGTGGTTTGTTTTTTTTGCTCTCTGTTTCATATTTTTGTCTCCAAAAACTTCTGGTCTCAAGTAAACTTAATGAAGGGTATCGGTTTTGTCAATATGGCCAGTAAAATCATATCATAAGTTGTGGGTTTTTTTACAGAAAAAAAATGAAAAGTCAAACTTGTATACATTACTACACACATTTTAAAAATCATCATCAATGGAAAAGTAATATCATGTCATTACAAACCTGTGTATGACCCATAGGATCTGGTGGCACATCTTTTATTTTCTCTGCTGATGAAAAATCCCAAATCTGGAATCAAAATATATTGTATTACATTTATGTTTTAATATTTTATCTATGCAGTTTTCAAAACATTATGCAAGAAAAGAAAACAATGAAATTTGATGTGATCTTTTGTAAAATTACTGGGATTGCATTATTTTATTTCTTGGGTACATATTTTCATGAATATTGGAAAAATTGTATTTTACATTATACTTTATTTTGTAAGTTTCTAAACAGGATTCTGACCAAGCTGGTTCCAGTTTCTAGAAGTACAGTTTACAATTATCTGGGAGCATTTGTTTGATAGTTTTATTAATGTACAGTATTGTTAATCATTTCATTCACACATAAGCATGTCTTTCAAGTACATCTTATAGCATTTAAAAATGTCAAATACCTAAATGTAAATGAAAGACACAACCAGGATGAAATTAATACACGTTACTTTTGAATTAAATATAAAAGGTCTATCTTATTACCTATTTTTAAATTAATCTGAGTATTTGTTAACAAGGACATAGCATTTCTTCTATGCATGCAAAGAAAAGCATATATAATTTCATTGCATTTATTATGTAAGCCTTGACATTTTACCTGTAAGACATCCTTTTTCCTCCATGAACCAGTGAGAATGTGATTGTTATAAGGGTCTATGTCTAATGCATCTCCACAGATATGTGGACCATGTAGATATCTATATAAAAAAAAATGCAAGTAAATTATAAGAATCTAATACTGTATTTAAAGGTACAGGTCATTGATTTTTTTTCATTCTTTTAATAAAGGGGGCTCCCAGGTATAAATCAATTTTTTTTTAATATAGGATTAAGCTGTATTTTTCTATAAATGAACTTTATCATATACTTTTAAAATAGAAAAATAAAATAAAACAAGAATGTGTCCCAAATACACTGATGCCCCACTCACACTATCATTTTCTTTTGTTATGGACCGTGAAATGGGGTTAAATCTCTAATTTGGCATTAAAATTAGAGAGATCATATCATAGGGAACATATTTACTAAGTTTCAAGTTGATTGGACTTCAACTTCATCAAAAACTACCTCGACCAAAAACTTTAACCAGACGGGGAACATATGGACAAACGAACATACATACAAGGTAACGGACGGACGGACGCACAAACCAGAAAACATAATGCCCATAAATGGGGCATAAATATGGGATCACCATTCATTTAAACTTACTATTGATCTTTGAAAAAAGCATACAAAGCATAGTTGTAAAGGTACTTTTTTTCTGTTAACTAATAGGAGAAATAGAGGTTACGTAATATCGAAATAAAAAAGAACTTAATTACAGAAATTACTCAAATTTTACAAAAGTTTAGTTTAAGTATGGCTTATTTGAAAGTAATAATAAATAATAAAGGTCATAGATGAATTATAAAAAGACATTTCAAATTTAATGCCAAAAAATAGCATTTTTGCACCAAAGGGAGCTAATTTGGAGTTTTTTCAATGATATATACATTTTAAAAGTCATCTGGGGCCAAAACGAATTGGTTTTTTTTTTTTTTAAAGACGTTTGTACCATATGATAAAGTAACAACTAATAAAGTAATAAATAAAATTTGTAATGAAAAAAAAATGTTTAACTTTTTTCTGAAATTTTTGTACCCTTGAGCCTCCTTAAACTAACATTACATTTATGTCTCATAACAATCCTTAGGTTTAATTTGATTGTCTGACAGTTGTTAGGCATTCCAAAATTAAATTGAACTCCTCTATAAAATGCAAAATTCTTGACTGCATTTGCATCCTAAGACAAGGTCATAACAATGCATCTTTTTTTCAAAAATCATTGACAAAGATCTGCATCCAGGTCAAAATACTAGGTCAATGCCACTTAATGTCGTTTAGTTTGCATTGTTTATTTACATTGTGTTGCTTGTCATTTTTAGTGGTTGTGCCTTTTACCATTTCTTTATATTTGTATTGTCTCCTTGATTGGCTACTTTTTTTTTTAAAGTTATATATTATGTACAGTGTTCTTTATGACTAACCTGATGGAATGTGGCTGTCTGTCATCCCAATACTGAAAAATTAATAAGATAAAATAAGATAAAAGTAAAATCAAACTTACGATATCATTTTTTTTCTTTAAAGAGATTGATTGAACCTTTTTTTTGTAATATACTTCTGTGTGTAGAAGAATCTTGATAAAAAGGAGAAAATTCGTACACACATATAATAGAGGTGGAACTAAGAATCATATTAATTGTTTAATGGGTGTACACTTCCCCAAAAAGCTTTTGTCTTTTCTTAGATTATATTATGAAAATCAAAGACAATGTATTTCCTCTTAGATTGTTCTATTCGATGAGAAGAGAAGTATAGAATATCAGATTTTCTTCACATTGATTTCGTAAAATATCAACCACGAGCCACAATGTAAAGCTTTGTGGCTAGTGAGCGCAGAGATGGAGCAAAAAAGGTTCAAATTTTGTCGAGCCTCTGATATTTTACGGTGTCTTTATGAGGAAAACCTGATTATCTGTTTATTGTTCTTTTACTTGTCATTTCCACTTCCTAAAACAGTTTAACGCTCCACTAAAGCAAGCTTAATAATATCTCCTCTCATATTGTGATGTTACTGATAACTTCTCTGCAGACATTGTGACATAGTGAATAATGATTGCTCTGGTCTCAAAGTTAAGATGCAAGAATTACAGAGCCACTTAAAGCAGGGTGATAGAACCGTAGGAAAGGATGAGAAAGGACATTTATCTCTCTGAACCCTACTCTTTTAAATACTGTACATGTATTGTATAATATCCTAGAAAGGAAGGGATATATTTTTTGGAATTAACATTGCCATCCTAATACTCCAGTTGACCACATTCATTCCCTTTGCGTTATTGTATACATACATGAACTGTATTATCCCAGCCACCAGTTAGGAAGACATGAGGTATTTCTGGATGATATATAGCTGCAAATACTCTAAAATGATGACCATCCATTTTATTTCGATTATCACTGTATTCAAAAAGAAAAATAAACACATCTTTTAGGAGTTTAAATTTGGAATATATAATTGATAGAATCTGTCAGGAACAAATAAAATTCTGGACATTATAAATATTTTACAAAGACTGTTCGACAGATTAAATATGAAGAAAAGTGAATCTTTTGTTTCTTTTAATTTATACAAAAATTCAAATATGATATGTATAGGCCTTAGAATGATGTTTGACACTAGTTAGAAGTTCTGGTACTGTTCAACAGGTTTAACTTACTATTTAAAAAAAATTAGATGATTTGAACTACTATTACTATAATTACCATTGAGTTTGCAAAATATGTATCATTTCCCATTACTTAAATTTCCATCAGTCAAAATTATCTTTAGTAACAAAATAAGACATTTATTTACCTAGGTTCTAAAGTATTTAGTTTTTTCTTTGTTTCTTCATCATATATATTAATTTCTGTTGTATCCCCAGTGGTTATGAACTTGGTTCCCTCAGGATTTAATGCCACATTTAGAGTAGTTCTTACTTCATTTATGGTGTGTAAACATTTTCCTGATGTGTAATGCCAAATCTTCACATGGCCTGATGCATCTGTAAAAAGAAATCAAACATCATGATAGAGGTTCACAAAAAATAGGTCCTTAGACTACAGTGGATTAATTTACTTTCC
Source organism: Mytilus edulis (assembly GCA_019925275.1). Lineage (NCBI taxonomy): Eukaryota > Metazoa > Mollusca > Bivalvia > Mytilida > Mytilidae > Mytilus > Mytilus edulis. Next base: position 43,878,158 of record CM034360.1, on the reverse strand, counting down.
CAATTTTTGTGAATTGAGGAAAAATAGAATGAATGTGGATTTTGATTACATGGTTTAGCCAAAGCCTGCATAGGCACATGTAAATAGCATGTTCATAAATTCAGATAAGACGAAATGTATGGTTATAGGTACAAGACAAAGGCTGCGTTTAAATCAAGCAGATCCAGTTCTAACTATTGAGAATAATATTCTTCAAAAATCATCAATTGAAAAACTTTTAGGTGTTAGAATTGACTCTAATCTGTCCTGGACAGGCCATATTAATTACTTATGTTCATCAATTTCATCAAGAATTTTTTTACTCTCTAAAATCAAGAAATTTCTAAATATTGATCTAAGAAAATTATTTTATAATGGTTATATTCTCCCACTGATAGATTATTGTTGTATTATTTGGAGTGGTTGTGCTAAAAATGAGCTAGTCAGAATAATAAAATTGCAAAAAAGGGCTGCAAGACTTATTTTAGATGCTGATCCACTTTCATCATCCGCTCCACTGTTTAAACAGCTTGGATGGATGACAGTAGAGAACAGAATCTCATACCACAAATCTGTTTTGATGCATAAATGCCTTAAGAATGAAGCCCCTGTATATCTCACTGAAAAGTTTAAAGAAATGCCAGAAATAAACCAATATCGTTTGAGAAATGCCTCTTGCAAAAATTTACAAGTTCCAAAAGCCAAAACAGAGCTTTATAAGAAATCTTTTATATATTCAGGATCTATTTTATGGAATAACTTACCAATATCCCTGAAAAAGTCAACCTCAAGTACAAGCTCATTCAAAAAAGATTTAAAAAATTACTTGATGGAACATTAAGAAGCTGTGCATTTTTTATATGCATAATAAGTTTCACACACTTACTCAAACTTATGATATTGTTGATGCCAATACTATACATGTCATATATGAATTAGTTACTTTTACCTGTTTTGAAAATTGTATATTTCATAACAATTTTTTATTTCATTATTCATGTATGTGTGTCTGTTTGATATTTTGTAATTGTTTGTTATATTTCATTGTATTTTATGAGGGCCTCAGGGAAGATTAGCTTTACAGCTAACTGTGTAACCCTCTTTAAATAAAGAATTATTATTATTATTATTATTAAACAGTTATTACTTTGTTGAACATTTAAATTTAAGGTTAATGACATTCTGGATTTTCACCCTTGTTTCAGTAAATTGTTTGAAGAATTTAGTGGTAGGTTTGTTTGTTATTTTATGAAGTTTACACCATGACAAGTTATAGATCAATTTTGAATTTTGTTTCATTACAATAAATTTTGAACAGTAGGCCTAGGGGACTACATGCAATATTCACAGAATGCTTGTTTAAATTGGCTAATCAGCGGCTAAAGATAGCCACTGGGGTCATGATTTAAATCATATTGGAAACAAGATGAAAATTATTTGTATAAAAAGACATTCAAAAGATTATTCCTCTGAAGTTTCCTAGTATTGGTCAGTAGTTTGAAATTCATAGATGATTTTTTCTTTAAAATCAGAATTATGTGCATTCAATTCTGCCAAGCTTGCCAGATGGTCTGCAAATCCTTATGATTAACTGCCAAACTTTTCATAACAAATAACTTAACAGTTTCAAAAATGAAGACTAAACAGTTATCATTTATGACCTAACAAATTAGACTATTTGCCAGGTTGTAATAACGTGAGCAACACGACTGGTGCCACATGTGGAGCAGGATCTGCTTATCCTTCCAGAGCATCCAAGATCACCCACAGTTTATGGCACGGTTTGTGTTACTTACTAGTCGTTTAGTTTTCTATGTTGTGTATTGTGTTCTATTATTTGTCTTTTTCTTTTTTGGCCAGGGCGTTGTCAGTTTATTTCAAACTATGAGTTTGAATTTCCCTCTGGTTTCAGAGAATTTAGACAATGTAAATGGAGCAAATATGCAATAGCTTTTTAGAGTCTTTTAAAAAGAGATAAATAACTTTTTTTGGCATATTATCCATCATTTGCCTAAATAATCTATATGAATGTCATCTAAATCATCAACATTTTAAGTAGTCAAATTAATGCATCTTTATCATGTTTATATGATATAAAAAAAATTGCAATTAAACATTTATTTAAATCATACTATCTTCCCTCATAACTATAAGGGTCATCTTTGAAAATAATATATATTTTGATGTATGTAATCAAATCGATTTCAAATTATTATCATCGGTGAAAAGATCAAAATGTTGAAATTCTTCAAAAGAAATTTGACAATTCAGAATTTCAATGTTGGTATGACCTCAAAGACTTTATGAAATTCATATTTGTAATATTTATATAAAATAATATCCTACGTTGTTTGACTATTATGAATTTGCAATATAATATCATTCATATGTGATAGAATTGTAAAAAAATAAAATATGCAAATCCATGCATGACAAAATTTACATGTTACATATCATTTAATGTGGTTTTAATTGATGGGAATAGGTAAAAAACATTCATTCACATAAATGGTAGCATGATAAACACGGTTTAAAAAATCTGTGCAACAACAAAAAATCACTCTTTTTAGTTATAAATATGAATGTCAAGAAATAGTTTTATGTAGACTTCTCACAGAGATCTATTTCTTGTGTTTCCAGACACATCAAATTTTTACTCAAACACCAATTTTAATTATTTTAATTGGTAGAGTTAAGAGCCTGAAAATGACAAATGTGCTTGAAAGTTTTATGACCCCAAGCGATGTCTTCTTGTTCATAAAACTTTATTTTGTACTCAAAATACAATTTCAGTATTTTGATTGGTTGATTTCAGAGTCTGAATACAATGATAATCGTGCTCGAAAGTTTTACGAGTTTTTAAGGCATGGACTTAACTATAAATGTAATAAAGTTACAAAAACATTTATCAATAATTAATGATTTAATTTGTTTATATAAATGACAAATTAATCTAGATAACAGATCACAACCATTTAATTAAACTGTATAATTTCCTGTTACAAGACAGGCCTACAATAGTAACAAATGGATTGTTTATTTGTGATAAAACTTTAAACGATCAAAGTCAATCAAATCGATTCAAGATTGGCCAGCTTTAGGAATTGGATTCAATAAATAGTTGTTTATCTGTGTGGTATTTACGCAGGAAAATAAGTAGACGTCAAATCAAAATATATAAATTTAATGACACTTCAATGATAACACTAGATAATTGGTTAAGTATTTTTAGTTTTCTATTGCCTTTGAAAAATGCATTTAATATGTTTTTGTATTTGGATGTTAAGTCTAGATAAACAAACATTCAAAATATGAAAAGTACAAATTGCCTCCTTGATGGTCACGTTCTATACAGTTTTATTTGGACAAATCTTGAGTTATATATATATTTGTAAAATTTGGACAAAGTCCAAAACAATGATGTCGCCAATAATTTTTATCATTAAGTGGACAGATTTGTTTTTCTTTAACTACATTTATAAGTATTTTTTTCAACTTAACTTAATTGACTATTGGTATTGGACAGTATAAGTAATAACTTTTAATTCAAATCAGCTTATACAAGTTTAAATTAACATATTCACTATACCATGAAGTAAAAAATACAGATATAATGTAAAGCTTTGTTTAAGGGGATCTCAGTGGCAGAGTGGTTTAAATATGAAAATAACAAGACGCTAAAATTTGATTGCCAATGATACAACTTTCAACCAGAGGCTGAATGACAAAGAAATTAACAACTATAGGTCACTGAACAGTTTCATACTTCATAGTTTAAGCTATAAAAGGCATTGAAATAACAGAATTCAATTCAACAGCCTTATTTATATACAACAATAAACGAAAAAACAAAAATAATAAACATAACTAACAGCAACCACTAAATTAAATTAAAGGCTCCTGGCTAAAGACAGGCACATATAGAATGAGGGGGGTTAAACATTTTTAATGACACAGACAAAGTAAGAAAAATATATAAGAACAAACTATAAAAATCATTTGAAAAGAGCTTAATTTACTCATCAAAATCAATAAAAAAAAAAAAAAAAAAAGACAAAGTACAGATTTAAGATCTCTCATGGCTACTGAAAACTTAAGTTCAAAGCCAAAAACTAACAAAAAACTAGACAAAGTGATACATTTGTACATGTTTTATGTAAATTGACCTGATCATGCAGATACTCCCAGGTCTTGTACATGTACTGGAAGCTCTTTTTTATTCTGACAGAAACTTTATGAACTTCCTAAAATCATCCTGAACAGTGAAACCAGTACAAGAATAAATGTAGAACTGCGTCAAACCTTTGTTGCAATTGTGTTTCAATATTGACCTTGATGAATCGTTAAACCAACTTTGTAATTATCTTCAGTTCAAATCAAATTATTTTAAAGATTTATCAACAAAATTTGATCAGGTTATAGACATTCGACACTGTGATTCTTAAAAATATCTTTTAATCTAAACCATTCATATACATTTAAAAATATTTTTGATACATCGGTTTTACAATGAGTTTAATGAAACCATATATCCAGTGCAAAATTAGTCAAATCAATAGCTTATATATAAAAAGGAAGATGTGGTATGATTGCCAATGAGACAACTGTCCACAAGAGACCTAAATGACACAGACATTATTAGTAACATAGTGTGTTAGTGACCTAATATGATATATATACGGGGTCAGTAAATTCCATATGGGGTGAGAGCGCAGCTAACCGACTATCTTTATTGGTTGAATTTAGACAAGAAACTAAGAGTTGTCTCATTTGCTATCATAACACATCTTCTTATTTCTATATTAAAGTGTTCAAGTGTTCAATTTGAAGAACCTTTTTCAATTGGTCTGCATTAAAAAAAATAATGCAAACAATAACTATTTATTATCAACAACCTTGATATAATAATATTAAACAGAACTTTCAATACTTTTGAATAATCAAACAGTGCCCGAGTTGTAAATCCACTACTAACCGTGTACAGGTCAGAGCAAAGACATAAACAAGTCCATTTCTGTTTTTCACTTAAAGAAGTCAAAACATGTATGTACATGTATTATAAAAATGTGTTTTCAATTTTAGACTTATCTAAGTCAGAAAATGACAGACTTGTTTAGGTCTATTTATGTTGATGAAAAAATTTGATTTTACTTGGTGGCCAAAGTACACCACCTATGATTGCAAAAACCTGTCGGAGAGTTCACAAGGACTTTAGATCACTTTAGCTATCTATATTTAATAATCTAATTGAACATCCTTTCTAAACACAGATGTTTTACCTCATTAACTGTGGTTCCAGATGGTTGCATTGTAAGGTTAATTAACATTATCTCCGATTTTTTAGACTCTCATTCATATTTTTCTTTAGAAGACAAAGCATTATCTTTCAATGTTGTCATTATTTGATTTAGATGTACATGTGTGACCTGTTTATAAATATACGTGGGTCTTGAAGTTAACCAATTTTGATAACTTATCGACTTGTAGGAGTCGATAATTGCAACTTTTTGATTCTGGTCAATTATTTCTTGCTGAACAATATTTGACTTATTTAAAAGTCGTATTTTGTCTTACTTTTATAGGTTTAAATGTGTTTTATGAATTTATTTCAATATTAATCAAATTAATTTCTTCGTCTGTTGATTTTTTCTCAGTACCGTTTTGTTTTTATAAAGGGACATAACACCACTACTAACAGTGTATGAAATAAGCCCCACCTCCCTACTACCTTATATGGTATATAAAGGGATGTAACACCACTACTAACCATGTATGAGATAAGCCCCGCCTCCCTACTAACCTAATATCAAATATACACGGTCTCCACGAGGGCGCTTTTAACCAATCATATTCCTAGAAATGTATAGGAGGTAAGATAATGTCAGATTCATGTATATTGATGCTAAGCAAGTACATATGATTACTGAAAATTGCAACCCCACCCCCTCATTTGGAGGATAATAATTTAATTCTTCACATTAAAACTAAAAATTGCTGACAATAAATAGCCTGCTCTTCTACTGTTTAAAACCACCAGCAGCTTGCATTTATTTGTCTATGTGCTGTTAAATAATGGAAAACATTGATATAAGAAGCATCTTAGAAGGTAAACTTAAGAAACATTAAAAAAATTACACCTAAAAAATGCAGCTTATTGTAAAATTTTCTAGCTGAGATTTTAAGATTTTTCTTATTTTGACCAGTAACTGATTTTTAACTATAGGAAGATTGGACATTAAATGTGTAAATCTTTATTGATATTCAAATACTAAGTCTCCCTCAATTTTCAAACAATGTATATTTCCATTTCGTATAGATTTATTTTGAGACTCTTCCACCATTTATATGCTAAGATAAGATATACATGTACTTACATGAAGCAACTAAGATATGAGAATATTCTGCTTTTTCTAAACTAGAAAATATACGAAATCTGATTTGTGTGACTGGAAGGTGATGTTTCAATGTATCGTCATCTTGTAAACTGTACAATAACTGGCTATTATGAGGATTAAATATCTGAAATAAAAAAAAAAAAGAAATAATTAATTAATTCATAAATGATCAAAGGCAGCAGAGTACCATCATTATAATAATGTTATTGCTTTTTATGTCCATTATTGAATTTGGCATTGAATCAGCTGATTTTCGTCAATTGCTTTGGATTCATCCACTAATTGCCATTATATATTCTACTCTTGGCTCACTAACTTGTTCATGGAATAGTAGTCCCGTGTATACATGGTATAGTAGACAGTTATGTTTAGTATGTATCCGTTTTGAGTATAGTATAAACATGAATATATGAAACCATCTTTGTTTCGTTTCATTTTTAGTTCTCTCAATGACAAATATCAATAAAGGGCTGCGCTTTAGCGCATGATACGCCCGTTGTTTGAAAGACGACGGGCGTATAAAAATGGCAAAAAAGACTACAATGACAATGAGGAGCAGCAAGAAGATAACAGGGAAAGTGAAGATGGTGAAAGTGACTCTACTGAAAGTTATGATCTAAATGAGGAAGTAGGTGATGAAAGTAAGGATTTCATTGACGACGGGCGTATAAAAATGGCAAAAAAGACTACAATGACAATGAGGAGCAGCAAGAAGATAACAGGGAAAGTGAAGATGGTGAAAGTGACTCTACTGAAAGTTATGATCTAAATGAGGAAGTAGGTGATGAAAGTAAGGATTTCATTGATGATGAAGATAAAGATTTCATTGATGATGAGGAGGCCTCTTCTGAGAATGAAAATGAGGATTTTTCTGGTGACGAGGACAGTGATTACAGTGAAGAAGACACTGATGATTAAACCTAGTTCAGCTTTTCAATATTTAGCATAAAAAACAAATATCATTAACATTGGCATATAACATAGAAGTCTTCAATGCAAAATATAAGGAAAGTGATATATGATTATGGGTTTTAGTAATTCTATGGCTGATTTCCAAATTTTATAGTAGTTTGAAAGAAGGTAATTTTCTTGGGGTATATTGCTCATAGTTAGATTCTGTTGAACACAGTAAGGAATCCATACTAAATTATACAAAGATGTATGCAAAAGTTGTTCAAATGGTGCTTAATATGGTGGATAATGATTATTACCTTTTTATTGTTTAGAATATCAGTGGCGGATCCAGAGGGGGGGTTCCGGGGGTCCGCACCCCCCCTTTATTTTGGCCGATCAATGCATTTGAATCGGGACATATGTTTTGCACCCCCCTGCACCCCCCCCCCCCCCCTTTTGCCCTGGGCTAGCACCCCCCCTTTCGAAAATTCCTGCATCCGCCACTGAATATTCACAAGATGATCATATTGATAAATGTTTAGGAGACTTGATTTCCTTATTTTTTTCATAAAATGACACCCTTTAACATTTAAGGAATATTTAGTCACATGTTAGGATTTTCATGTTGTCACTTGTTCACTTATTGTGTGCTATTGTAGACTAGTTATGTTTTATAACATTTTTTATTGCGCTCAACCCTTCCACCGAAACCGAACTCTATAAAAAAGCTGCAATGCTAAGGTATCATTTGTGATTTCAATTGCAACCAATTTTAACAAGAGTAAAACATCTTATATGCAAAAACAGTATTTGATTTTTATCCATAGCTTAGGCCACACCAATTTAATTTCTTGTTCTACGGATTTTTGGACTCAAAAAATTGGGGCGAGCGAGCGATTTGAAAATTTTAATATATTTAATTTTTTTAATTTTTGAAGCTTGAAAAGTAAAGGCGAGCGATTATAATTTTTTTTGGCATAAAATAGTAGGATTTGACAATATTAAAACTTGATTTATCACTTGTACTTTGACATTTCTTTAATTTATGAAGTATTTTTTCCCCTGTTTACCAAGAAATAATTGAATAATTAAATCTGGTCTTTGTATGTGTGACTGACAATGAGACAATTCTCCATCTAAGTCATAATCAGGTTGGGAACAACCCCTTAATATTATAAATATGCCTTTTAATGAGGGGTCAATATAACTTTATAATATATTTTTTTGTAAAAAACACTTTTTAGTACAAAAGGGCACATATTTTCCCAAAGAACTATATATCTATCTGGTATTAAATGGTCCAAGATTTTGTAATATTTCTGGACTTTGACCATGTTAACACATTTATTTTAACAGTTTAAAATTATTCAAATAAGTGGACCCCTCTTTTAGAAAAGTTGTTAAAATATGTTGTCTGTAACCTCTTTTTGAGTAAAAAATTCCAAGTTATCAAAGGTTTTGTATAGTAGCACTTTACAAATCCTTGGTATTTCTATTTTCTTTTCTACAACAGTAAAATGACCCCTTGTCTGAAAAGGGGGGAGGTATTGTTCCCAACCTGATACTAACAAACACAGGTCAAAGTACGGCCTTTTACACAGGACTTTGAACAGCAAGGTATAAGGGACCCCAAAATCATTAGTGTACACAATTCGAACAGGAAAACCAACGATCTAATTTATATATCCAAACGGGAAAATACCAATGCACCACATCAACAAACGACACTTGAACTGCTGAACAACATGTCCCTGAATCAATCAGGACAGGTGCATAAACAAACAGGGGCTATGGATAGTTTTGTTTCGCCAGCATACAATATAATAAATTGCAGTTGAAGGCAACTCTTTCAGAATTTCCTTGTATTTTATTCTAACAACGAACATTTTGTGATAGGGAATGTAAGTAAGGGGGAAAGAAACCTAGTATGTTTTGTTCTGTATAGGTATTTCCGCTGTTATATTTCGGAGCACTCGAACTTGGGATTGATTAATTGGTTTCACTGATATGTACAGTGTGGTGGGGTGCTAATAGGTTTAAAATCGTTATAAACAGGTTTAAAAGACTGATCTATAGACAAATGTTTATAATATCTTTTTATAATATTTACAAAAAAACGGTGCGGGAAATGGACATGATTACATTTGCGGATGCGGGAAGCGGGAATATAAAAAAAAAAATTAAAAATCTGTTTGGGAAAAATAGGTGCGGGCGGGTCCGTCGAACAAGGAATTAAATTGGTGTGGCCTTAGATAGTAAAAATGTTATCATAAAATGATATATGCCTCAGGGAACAGTTAGTATCTCAGGGACTGCTAATGTGCTTTCATCCTTGCAACCATTCAATAATAGTACAAACGTATGACATTCATGGAACCTATTTTTTACAAGAAATTTAATGTTTTAAATTGAACTAAAGATTTTACAAATTTTATGTTTTCATCAGATTTTATTAAGTATTATTTGTTACATCAATAGATATAAACAATTCACCAAAGTTTCATGGACATTGGTGAAAGCCTTTTTGAGTTATTGTCCGAAGTGTTAAAAATCCCCCTTTTTTTATGAATAAAGCCCCATAAATCCAAAACTTAAAATCTGAAATTTATAAAAATTGAAAGGGAGCTTACATCAATAGATATAAATGAATTCACCAAAGTTTCATGGACATTGGTGAAAGCCTTTTTGAGTTATTGTCCGAAGTGTTAAAAATCCCCCTTTTTTTATGAATAAAGCCCCATTAATCCAAAACTTAAAATCTGAAATTTATCAAAAATTGAAAGGGAGCTTACATCAATAGATATAAACAATTCAACAAAGTTTCATGGACATTGGTGAAAGCCTTTTTGAGTTATTGTCCGAAGTGTTGAAAATCCCCCCTTTTTTATGAATAAAGCCCCATAAATTCAAAACTTAAAATCTGAAATTTAAAAAAAACGAAAGGGAGCTTACGTCAATAGATATAAACAATTCACTTAAGTTTCATGGAAATTGGTGAAAGTGTTTTTGAGTTATTGTCCGAAGTGTGGACGACGGACGGATGGACAACGGTATACCATAACACGTCCCGTCTAAAAGACGGGCGTATAAAAACAGTTCAGACTTCAGACCTGTATGAGAAGTTTTGAAGGCAGAAATTTTACTCTAAAATTGAATTTTAATGAGTTATTCAAGTTCTCAGGGAAGGTGTACATTAACAAATATATTTCTAGTATTGCAGTGAAGACAGAAAGTAAAGGATCTTAGTAGTTATGAAATGCACTCATATTTAATATGTCATGTTGCAGGGAATAACTGTTTCCCTATTGCTCACCATTGCAGTATACCAGTATTATTTCTAAGGAAGGGAAGTAACCCATGATATAATCAATTTGTCATATTCAGTAAAATTATGTAATTAATAGCTCTATAAAATTATTTTACAGGATTAATTCAAACAAATCATTCTCAATAAAAGTCAATCTGAAAATATGGGGTGTAAATCAATGAGTTAAAGTGACAGAAACCTAGCAACGCATATAATCAACTTTCATTCAGACACTGTGAGCTGTTCACATAAATCTGACAGATTTTAAGTGCTCATTCAATATTTAAAGGAGGTCATAAAGATCAGAAATTTAAACATTTGTTTTTCAGGGCATTTATCATTCAAAATAAACATAACAGTTGTTTTGAATGAAATTAAGGTATCATCTACAAAAAATATAAGAATTAATCCACAATTTTGTTTGAACATTGCTACTTTAAATATTTACTAGTTAATAGTTGTAAAATTCTAATGTAAATTGATTTTAAACTATAAGATCAGACTTGTTGACATATAATTGAATGTACTTAAAATCTAAAATATACAGAATGATTATTGTTATTATAAGGCACAGTATTATTCTTAAGTAAAGGGCATTGCTTATCATACGTTTTTTCCAAGGACATGAAAACTAGAATTAAAAAGAACTGCATGCATTAGGGTACTTGTATTACTTTATCATGTTTATGGTTTATATAAAAAAAAAAATAGTTATAGATTATTGTTTTATAATGTTGATATGAAAATTTCTATTTGCACTAGTCAGCGTAATTTGATATGCATTGCATAAGATTATGTTTTTATGGCTACACTTAGTATTTATTGAATAATTTCTGAAGTAATGCAACAGATACTTTGCTGTAAGGCAGTGCAGAAAGCTTGCATTCTAGTTTTTTTTATATTTATATATTTCCATACTAATTTGTGACTTCCAAAGGAATTCTTTGTTTTATGGTTGTTTTATGTCCAGCGCAAAAGTAGTACATGTATTTTAAAAATGAAAATTTCGCACAAACGTTATGTGCTCTGTCACGCAAACGTAATTTTTCACACAAACGTCACAATTCAATGCTTATACATATATTGTAGAAATATTAATCCAGTGCTTGTACTTAGGCTAACATACTATATAGCTATAATGTACAAATGTACAAATGTAACAGTGTTCTTGAAGACTATTTAGACCCATAACCAAAACAGTTTTTGCTATTACTCCTAAGTATAAAGTCTTGGTAAATTGACCCAGATTTAGGTTTAACCCATTAACTACCCAACCAAAGTAAGCTGATAATCCCTTTTGTGTCTCTGGTTCAGAGATGTCTCATTGATTGTCATTGACAATCATACCACATCTTCTTACTATTTATATATTTAAAGGAAATGACAATATAAATATGTACATGCATGAGACAACAACTCAAAATCACAAACTACTCAAAACTCAAACAAGACTTACAATACCTATATGGACCTGAGTCATTCCTATATCAAGTTTTAAATTCATTCGAATTCACTTTAAAAGGATTCAGAAAAAGTTTGATGAAAATTTTCCTTGTACAAAAAGTGTTGTAAAATTTTCAATCTGTCAGCAAACCAGAAATGGCTTCTTGTATATACAGCAGATGTAATAACTGCTTACACACTACAACTCAACATTATCAAGCTTCAGACCAAATATTAAATCATTCACTTCCATGAAAGCCAAGAAAACTTTGACAACAAATTATCTTTTGGATGGACACATCAGATGGACGAAAAGACAGACAGACAGGGTTGAGCAGTTACTTGTAACTAGACCTGCTTCTCTTTTTGGCAACGTGGGTAAAAACAATGACATCTCTTGGTAAATATCTCATTTTCTAAACAGACAGGACTGAGGTGTCTATAAAATATGTCAACTCATGCAATTTAGCTTACAGCTTACATAAATTAAATTCAGGGTTTTCATCAATACATTTATTTGATGACAATATGTAAAATGGGTTTTCATTTTAATAAATACTTTGTGGCACAGTGCATGCACTACTGTAAATTTGTCAAGGTCATACACCAATTTGTCATTTACATAAAACTGACATGAGCAGTCTACCAACTGTGAGGACTATTAAAATGGTAAACAGAGTTAATTTCATGGGCGGATTTTTTTTCTTCAAATATTTAAATTACTTCTGAATACATTACTACAGCCTAAACACCTGACAAACAATCAAAGTGGATTCAAGTAGTTCTAAAACTTATATATAAGTGCCTATAATTTAACTCAAAATATTCAAGATAAATTGTTAATTATAATTGATTGTTGGTTGCTTTACGCCACATTAAATTGTTAATTTTATAAACATTCATCATGTTCATCAACATTATACATATCATCAATTCTCAATTAGTTAATTATTGATTCATAATTGATTAGAAAAAAGGGTAATCTCTGAAAAATCATGAGGCCTCTGTTATTTTTTTCCAATAATAAGCATGATAGGTAGACAAGATCACAGTCCACTGAACAATTAGATGTCTGGGGAACACAATATATTTGATCAATTTATCACAGGATTTTGTATAAACAAGACTTGACAGCTAACATTCAAGTGTATGATGTTTTCTTTTTTCTATCTATAAAAAGGTAATTGCGATTTAATAACTATAAATAACCTTGTTATTTTGACCAAGGTTAAACTTCTGAACAAGGCATTTAATATTGAACATTTATAATTTTAACAGAATATTGTAGATTGTAAATAACTTAGTGTGTACAAATGGTCTAGGAAGGTATCTGAAAAATCTAGGAACAATAAAGTTTATCCATCTGACCCTTAGGTTTGGTTCTATTTAACCATATAGAATTTGCTTAAAACTGATTGCCATAGAACAGCTAGTGCATTTATAGTGCATGTGATGATAATGCATGTTATATCAAAGCATTCTTTTTAAATGATTGTCATGAACATGTAAAGGGAATCCAATACTGTTGCCCCAACTTATTATAAAACTTAGGGTTTGTATGTAAAATAGCTCAAGAAATTGAATTGCAAATATGAAAAGTTTTACTTCATTTTATACAACTGTCATACAAGTGAGACAAGTTCACGTTTAGCTACATGTAGCTATAGAACCAGTTATTAGAATATGCCTGTACCAAGTCAGGAATATGACAGTTGTTATCCATTCGTTTTATGTGTTTGAGATTTTGATTTTGCCATTTGCTTTGGGACTATCCGTTTAGAATTTTCCTCAGAGTTTGGTAATCTTGTTATTTTACTTTTTTCCTATGTTCAATTATTGTTTTGTCACTCAATTCTGATATTGTCTTACTGTGATTGGTTTAATTCATTTGAAAGCTGCTAGCATATCCCTGAACATGTGTTGGATTAAACTCTTATAATTATAAAACCTAAGTTAACATGGACTTATAACACTTATCAAGATTAAGAAGTATCAACTGGTCTATAGATAACTATGTTTTGTTTCAAAATCTTTAATACAAAAAATTTAAAAGACTCTTCGCACCTGTAAATGTAATCAATTTTAAAATTCATCCAAGGTCTTTTCAATCTACCATACCTACATGTTTATTTGTTACATATATAACATGTATAACAAATTCTATAATTAAAATGTAGTTTTTTACATACATCATGTGCCTTATCACATGCAGGTTTTATATCAAAATAATGTAAACAAGGTGTTGAACAAAGACTTTTAATAAAAATACATGAACTAAATATTTACACTGATTTGAGGTTCTGTTTAATTGCGACAACTTTATAATGTACAGTGAAACCTGTTTAAACCGAACCTCTTCGGGACTCTAGATTTTATTCGGTTTTGGCTGATGTTCGGTTTTATCAGGTTTACAACGCATACAATTTGATATGAAGGTGCTTAAGAATAATGTTTGGTTTATACAGGTTTTCGGTTTATGCAGGATTCAGTTTAGCCAGGTTTCACTGTATAATTTTTGTAATTTCTTGTTGTCTTTCATGTCTTTCTAGTACATGTACCTCAAATGGATTTATTGTTTTGTCAGAGTTACAATGATCAATATATCTAATTCTGTCTGATTAAAGTAATCGGTAAAGAGAAACTCCAATGACAAAAATATGAAGACATGAAGATATGGAGTAAAACCAGGACTAATTCATCATGAATCTAAAAAAAGACATCATAGATCTGCCATTGATAAATTAGTAAGATTTTGGAAAGATGATATGGATATCAGAGACAAACAATCAATTTTAATTAAATGGCAAAATAAAACTTAAAAACACTACTCGGGAGAATTCCCAAACTTTTGAAAAACATTCCATCTCAACTTCATGCATTAGCTCAAAATTAAAGTGGAAATAATCAAAAGCTGGTTATACATACCTTTATTACACCATCAATTTGTCCTACAGCTAACACAGAACCATCAGCATTGAATTTACAACACATAACATCATTTGTACATTCCCTGGAAAAAAATTAACATTAAAACATACAGTTATTTTAAGGGTAGAATTTTTTATATCACATGACATGTATGACCATATTCGTAAATATAGCTCAACATGCAGACTTCTTATACGTTCAGGTATTTCACATCCAATTTTTATGGAAATATTCTTTATAAAGGACAAAGGTGTCAGTATTCACCTCAAAAACTAACAAAACCTTTGAATAGACTTATTAAGAAGGGATATAGTTACGATACTGTTGTCAGGTCATTAAAGATTGCATATTTTGGCGTTAATATTGATTCACTTATAGGGTCTTTGCATCGGAACTAAACACATTTATTCAAAAACCAGTTGTTGGCATGACACGGGTTATGTTCTTCTCATATATGTTATGATGGTATGATACTAAACCCCTAATGGGAAGGATTGTGCCTGATGTTCATATGATGAAATCATAATCTTTCAGTCAGTTTAATTGAAGTCTGGAGCTGGCATGTCAGTTAACTGCTAGTAGTCTGTTGTTATTTTTGTCAATTTGTTTATTTTCTTTGGTTACATCTTCTGACATCAGACTCGGACTTCTCTTGAACTGAATTTTAATGTGCGTATTGTTATGCTTTTACTTTTCTACATTGGCTAGAGGAATAGGGGGAGGATTGAGATCTCACAAACATGTTTAACCCCGCCGCATTTTTGCGCCTGTCCCAAGTCAGGAGCCTCTGGCCTTTGTTAGTCTTGTATTATTTTAATTTTAGTTTCTTGTGAACAATTTGGAAATTAGTATGGCGTTCATTATCACTGAACTAGTATATATTTGTTTAGGGGCCAGTTGAAGGACGCCTCCGGGTGCGGGAATTTCTGGCTACATTGAAGACCTGTTGGTGACCTTCTGCTGTTGTTTTTTCTATGGTCGGGTTGTTGTCTCTTTGGCACATTCCCCATTTCCATTCTCAATTTTATGACCTGCATGGAAATCACCCTTGTGCAACTGAATAACAGTACATCTGTTAATCGTTTTCAGGATGTAAATTCTTTTCAAAAAATTCCGCAACTGTATGAAAATTGAGTTGGTATAAAATCTATACAAAAAGACATCTTTTGTTTCGTATTTGAGTTTCCAACATCAACCAAGGTCTTTACACATGTTACATGAACATACTTGCACTTGCATAAGGTCAGTTTTTATTCGATGAAGCTCATACATGTATGATATCATGCTTATTTATCTCCACGAGCATTGAGCTGACAGAGAAATTCAGAATTTACTTCAAATTTTTTACAACACAAATTGCAGGAAATGGTTGTTCAAAGGAGCAATTAAATTTCACAGTGCAAGGTAACCTCTGGTTGTGGGAAAAATACAAAGTAGCAGGAATATCTTCAAATGAAAATCAATGAAATCCTCCTGCCACTTCCATAAACATGCTAAATATCAAATGTTTGTCCCCCAAATTCTTTTCGGGGTTATGCATCAGGAAAAAATATCTTATTTGGCATATACTAGATTTAAAATTATATCTCACTCACATGAGATCATTACATCACATTATTTTGTACATTTTACATGTTCCAATAATTGGTGCTTTTTAATCACGGTTAACCTTTGATCTTAGACTACTATAACATAGTGTTATAGTAGTCTCAGCTTTGATGTCACAAAGTAAATACCTTTACGTCACAATGTCTAATGATGTGTTTCCCCCACATGACCCCAGGTGGTATCAGGTCTGTTCGCGCCCAATATACTTTCGCACCTCACTTGTTCGCCCCCGAAGTCTGTTCAGGCCCAATTTGTATTAGAATTTCAGTTGAATTATTAGATATTTTATACATGATATACATGTATGTATTTACCAAATAATTTTATTTTCTTGAATAAATTTTGAGGAATTATCATATAATTTTTTTTTTATTAATTTGATGATTTATAATAATTATTAAATGTTAATTATGTATGATTACTGCTAATTGGTATTTATACACAGCCTAATTTGGTGTTATTTTTTAGTGTTTAAACATCTTGATTGTTGTTTTAAAGTCTTTTAACTTGCTTTGATGTAAATAACAGCATATATATAGCTTGGTATGACTAAAACTTTGGAGATTTTTAAAAAAAACATGAAAAATAATTGTTTTTAACAGCTTGTCTCCTTTTATCTCATATGTGTGTTTGGACAAATATGACAATATGATGGCTAAATAAAGATGTATTTATAGCAATACACTTTCCAAAACTCGTTTACAAATTCTTAAACACAAAACCAATAAAATTTTGACTCGATCATTATTATTTTTTTTACAAAAAAAAAAGTATGAAGATACACATGCATGATACAATGTACGATTTATATTTCATTATAGTATATATGATAGTTGAAATAAAATTTGGGCGCAAACTTGTAGGGGGCGAACGGACTTGTATTCACCCCAGGTCAACTGTTCATTTCATACACATGTCGTTGTCGAAATTGCAAAAGATGTATTTTGCGGATATGACAAATCCGTCAAATGTGTAGACTGTATAGTTGTGACATCTAATTTTATTTATAGATTGACAACGTATTCGCTCATTGTGTATGTTTTGAAACGGCATAACAAGTCTGATAGGTTTTTGTACTAAATTTAATAAAATCTAACATTATGCATCCTAAAATTATACTTACAAAGTGTCAATGAGTTTTAAATTTCCCTCCAAGTATGGACCTGTTTTCGAATTGTTTGACACATTTGTTGCGACAGAGAGACTGCTCTCTGATCTCTGACTAAACATAAATGCCATTGATATTTACACGTGCAGAGAAGAGATAGGTAGTGTACACGTCTTCACACTAACGTCGTCTGCAACATAATGATCCACAGATCTTGAAACAATCACCTTGCCTCCAATGTAAACTATCAAGTCCAGCAGTAAATATAAAAATAAAATTAATTAATAACAAATGAAAATAAAATATTTAAACTTCAGATATGCGACAACACTAAATTTCTCGAACAATAATTACATTTTAGATAATTATATCATCGTTATTATTTTTCGATCGATCGATTTTGTGCTGAACTTCAATATGTCAGCTTCTATAAAACGACCGGCAAATTCTGTCGAAGAAAATCCAATCAAATTGTCTACCTTCAAAGCTAATGAGCATTCTTTAAACAAATTTAAGGAATGGATTACAGAAAACTCTTTCAATCTAAGTCCTAAAGTATGCATAAACTGTCATTTTGATATGATTACAAATACTTTGTTTTGGGGAAAAAAGGGGGAGACTAATTTATTATGAGGCCGAGCCAGAGCGTGGCAGAGGTCACAAACACTTTACTAACTTCTTTCCAAACAAAATGCATTGATATAATGCATTCAGGGGTAAGAGGTAAGACTGGTCTGCATAGAGTGAACAATTGGTACAGGTTGGATAATCGGGTATCAGGTCCATTCGTGCCCAATATAGTTTCGCACCCTGCACGTACGCACCTCACATTTTCGCCCCCAAAGTCCGTTCGCACCCTACATGTTCGCGCCCAATTTTTAATAAAATTTAAGTTAAATTGTTAGAAATTATTCATATGAATATAACAAATAATTGTATTCTATTTGAATAAAATTTGAGAATTTATTGAATAGATTTTTTTTTTATCAATCTGATGATTAATTATTAAATGTTGATTATGTATGATTATTGCTAATTGATCCTAATTGGTATTTATAAACAGCCTAATTTGGTGTTATTGTTAACTGTTGTTTATAAATCATGATTGTTGTTTTAAATTGCTTTGATGTAAATACTAATAAAATAAATATTACTTATAGCAATACACTTGCCATGCATACCAGTTGTTCAACATGTTGTCAGATTCGCACTTAATTGACTAGAAACAGTGAAAAACAAATTATTTCAATACACTAACCAAAACACGATTAAGAATTATTCAACACACAAATGAAATAGTTGTTGCCAGAATAACATAATCCGACTTAAAAACAAAGACCTTTTTTTTTATAAACTTGTCATGACACAAAAAAACTTGTCAGTATCTCGAATTATTTAGAAACAATGGCATATATATTTATACCAATACACCTCCTAAAAATCGGTAAAATTAGGTGCGAACGTGTGGGGTGCGAACGAACTTTTCGCAAAATTTGGGTGCAAACATGTGGGGTGCTAAAGTGAATGGGGGCGATTGTGGAAGGGTGCGAACGTGATTGGGCGCGAACAGACCCGGATTCGGATAATCTGGCATTGTTTAATTGTTACTGGTAAGAGCTGAAAATTTCTAACCTTTTGCAAAACGGGATGAAAATTAATATTCCTTAACACAAAATGCAGGAAACCGTTGTGTTCAAAGGTGCATATTACATGTAAAAAATTTGCAAGGCAAAGTCATGATAAAAAAATAATAAAACATGTATCATCAAATGAAAATGACTTGAATGGGAATGAAATCCTCCTGCACCATTCCACGAATATCAAATATTTGTCCCCAACTCTTTTCAGAATAAGAGTCAGAAACAAATTATTTCATATGGCCTAGTACTAGCCCAGGAGACAAACAAATTAGAAAATTGTTTCAAATATAGAATTCCTTAAGGGGATTGCTTTTGATCTAGCACATTAAAACATGATACACATACATGTAGAAAGTAAAGATAGCATTTTAAGCATTTAACAAGGTTTGATGAAATCACAAGTTTAATATGAAAGAACAGGCCAAAGACAACAAAAAAATATAACAAAATAAACAGCCCAAAAACTATTGTGAGTTGTGAAATCAGGTTCACTAATGACTATTGGTGTTATATTTACTTTAATATCTTGCAGGTGAATGTAGGAAACGAGGGTTCTTGTGCTCAATATGGTGCTGTAGCATTAGAGGATATAGAGGAAGGAGAGTGTCTGTTTCAGATACCAAGATCCTGTCTATTAATGCCACAAACATCTACTATATCACAACAGATACAAAATGGTATTGAATAAATATGTTGATTTTTTTTTAGATACATACCTGTCCTGTATAAATAAGGAGATGTGGTATACATATAGTTGCAACAATCTGTTAAAGAACAAAATATATGTGAACAATTAGAGGTTCCTATATGGCTTTAAATAATGAGTTTAACCCATGCTGCATTGATCATATAGTTATAATTAGCAATAACAGGCCACAGGATGACAAAATATGGAACAATTCAAAAAGAAATACAACAACCTGATTATATATATATTACACTTAACATTTGAGCATGCTATCAGGCCGTCTACGTACCTACCCGCGGTCTAGCCTGCTCTTAGGTCGTCAACGTACCTTACCCGCAGTCGAGACCCGCGGTAGCCCGCTATCAGGCCGTCCACGTACCTGCAACAACAAAAGTATAGAAAACAATTATAGCAGTCAGCAACCAACAATGATTTTGTAAATGTACATTTAAACTCTCTATACTGTTTTGTAATATCTTTAGTTGCAGCATATTGTTTTGTTAATGTAATTAAATTTGACCACAGTACAATGTACATTGACATTGCAATGATATATCTTTTTTTTGTATGAATGTTAAGCTTAAAACATCCGCCTTTTCTAAATATACTGAGAGTGTTATTTTGATATAAATTTAGATCTAAAATTGCAGAAGCCATATGTTGTATTAGAATAAGGGAAGACAACCCATGAACATACATGTTTAAACCTCTCAAGAGTGAGTTAAAATCAAAATGAAACTTATTAATGTCTGATCTCTACAATAAGCATAATGCTATATATTAAACATTCATGTAATTAATAGTTCTAATAAACTATTTAGAAAAATAAAAATGGAATATTAATTTTATCTGCACAATTTCAGATAAAGACAGTTTGAAGAGTAGCAGTGGCTGGGTTCCTCTCCTCCTCTCTCTGATGTATGAGTACAATAATCCTCAGTCTAAGTGGAGACCATACCTTGATCTTGTACCAGACTTCAAACAATTAGATCTACCCATGTTTTGGACTGAGTATGAATATAATATACATTTATTTCAGATGCACATATGTAATTGATTCCAGTATAGATTTTATAGAATTTTAACCTTATAACACATACACATTTAATACTTACAGCTCGCTTAATTCATTTAAAAAAATCTTAAAGTTGAATACTTCTTTATTAATTGAAACAAGTTTTAAAAGTTTTATATGTCAGATTTTGCATTACAGATTTCAAAATCTGTCAAAGAGCCGTTGAGCATCTCCTTGTATTTGAAGTAACAGCTCAGATCAGTAATCAGAATTTCAGCATTATCTTTTTGATACCTGACATTGACAAATTCTGTTTGCTATTTTACCAAAATCAATGCTTATCATCTTGACTGCATTAAATGTCTATTTATTCTTGGGTTTTTTTTGCATTCTGTAAATTCAGAAATTATTCAGATGTTTTTATTAATGCTAAATATGCAACTGTGCATGTTTCACAATAATAAGAACTCTCATTCTGATATCTGATACATATATCGGTATGCCTATTTCTCAAAAAATCAATCATTTATCTGGCATTTACGTCCTTTCTTAAAGAAATGCAATAAATTCTGAATTTACAGTATTTGTTTGTCGTGTCTCTTTCTGCATATTTGTTTGTCATGAGTTTTTTCTGCATATAGATCTCTTAGGTTTGGACTTTCTTTGCAGCAAATTTAAAGCTCACTGTGGTTTGAGATTTTTTTTAAATCTATGATATGGGCTTTATCTGCATAGGAGATCTCAATAGTTTGGGGTTATTTTTGTGCATGTAGATAGATATCTGCATACAAGATATTTGGAGTTTGTGCATTTTCTGCATGGAGATATCTATGGCATACATGTGATTCTTCCGGCGGGAGTTAAAATCTCCCGCTTTTCAGACCCTCTTCCGTCCCTCCCGTTAAAATTTGAAATCTTCCGCTTTTTGAAAATGTCAATCTCGAAAAAATTTCAGTAGACATTTCTGTTTACAAAATAGATATGGACAGTGAAAAAGTCCGAGAAACTCCAAATTGATATGGGAAAAGTCCGAGAAAAACGGAAGTTTCCTGTAATGGAATTTGTGTCAAAAAGGTAAATAGGAAAATAGCCTCAAGTAATCAATGAAGGTGTTAAGGATTATAGACTGAAAATACAGCAATAAAAGATGATTGGCATTTACCTAGTAATCAACTAGCTAGTTAAATATACATGGCTGGAACAGATGAATAAACATCGACTTTATAAATTGTGATGCTGTTGAAAACATGGAACAGACTTAGTTTATACTGAACCTCAAAGACAATAAAATCAACTCAAATATGATATCTATGTCTTGTCTTCTATCTAGGCCAATGGAATACCTATATAAGTGTGTTTGTCTTATAATTTGACAAAATACAAACTGTATCATGTTATCACCAAATACATGTACCCCAGCATAATATTAAAGACACAGTAATGAGTATCTAGCCAAATTTAAAAATGGTGCAAGTCCAGTGGCAAGGGTCAAGACAATGCTTACTACACTTCATGCAAAGCTGACTATGGGGCCCTAATTACTTGACCAAAAATATGGAGACAGCTACCCACCAGAAAGCCCACAACTCTATCAATTCAACACCTTCTTTTACAAACATGTTCAGTAGTGGTACTAAAGTTGACAATCTGGCTAAAGCAGAGGTACTTTTTTCCAACTATGTATGATGGCTGATAACTTTATCTTTGAACTATATATGATGGCTGATCACTTTAACTTTGAACTATATATGATGAATAAATATTTGCCCCCCCCCCCCCCTTTATCTTCTATTTTACTAAGTAAAAATGGCTATGCAGGTGCTTGAAGGTATGAAATCATTGGGGTTTTTTTTTAACAAAAAAGGAAGATATGCAGTTTAAACACACACGAAAAAACCATTGCGTACGTCGATATAAAATCTCCAGTTATGAGGCTAAAACTTCAGCTGAAAATTTCCAAATCTCCAGTTGTGGCTTGACAACTCTGTCACATGTATGCTATGGTTTAGGATTTTTCCTGCTTCAAATGTGAATGTATCAAATCTAGAATACCTAAACTTTTGACATGAAACAAGCATATCATATGCAGCAATGTTAACCATTTCAGAAATTGAACTTAAGTGTTGGATAAATATCAGCAAGCCAAGTACCTACAGGATGGCAACCTAATCCTGTCTCTATTTTTCAGAACTTACAGTAACTGTGAAGGTGGTTCCTAACACTACAGGGAGATAACTCTGTAAAATCAGCTAAACGTTTTAATAACATTGTATTTTTAAGGAAATGTTAAGCTTCTCAATGATCAAAATTAGTGTTTGTCAAACTGCTATCTATCCAACCATTTTTTTCCCAGAAAGTGATAGGTTCAAGTTTTCTGAAATTATTATATTTTTTTCAAAGGGTCAAAGTTAATATTTTGTCAAAAATTTATGAAAATTAAACGAGCCAAATTAATTTTAGTCAAGGTGTTGGGTCATTGGGTACCACCTTAAAGCCTACATTTTGGTATATCTGTCTGTTTCTTCTTGGTTATAATGAAATTAATTACTATTATGGTAAATAGTTTATGTTTGATATATGCTTGACACATGGCCTATGTAAAAAAAATGTGAATAGTTCAAAGCAAAAAAGAAATCAAAGAAAGAAGGACAAGCAAACCCTGAACAAAACAGAAGAAAATACAAATAATTGTCTACCAAACATACAAACATAATGGTAAATGAGAAAACTATAGATCTTGCAAAACTTTATTAAAATCAAATAATAATGTTGAAACCAAAAATGTTGGGTTTTGCAATTGATAAGTATATGAAATAAATGGTTCTTTTTTCTATTTCAGAACAGAGAGGAAATCTCTTCTAAAAAGCACAGGGGTAATAGAAGCTGTTGATAAAGACTTGAAGAACATTTCTACAGAATTCAATGATATTGTTTTGCCATTTGTAAAGAAGCATTCAGATTTATTTGGGTAAAAGATGTGATTTCTTAACTAATACAAACTTTCTAAAGGCTTGAATGATGACTTTGCCAAAATCAAGAACAGTAAATCAAATATCTGAGAAAAAACTATTATTCAAAACCCATAAAATTAAATGAATCCATACAAATCAGAATTAGCAAGTGGTTTGTTTTTTTAATAAATATGATATTTATTGATTTGTGTAACATATTGGATAAAAGCTTTTTTATGATAATGAACATTTTTCGATTTAAAAATTCATTGATCAGACATGTAGAATGTAATTAGAACATTAGAGTTTCACATCAACTTTCTTCTTGTATTGTGCATTCTACGACAGTTAAAAGATTTTTTGGTCATTTTTGTACAATCAATTGTCAGAAAGAGAACAGAGACATTTAATAAATTGATGCAGTAGTGTTAAGCCACAGAATGTTGAAAGTGCAGATAACTCTGCAAAGACACTTTTGATAGTTCATGAAATAATGAAATACATCAATGAATAGTTTGCTATATTCTTTTTAGGAGATATTTTCTTATTTAAAATTGATATCCATAAATGATTATATTTTTTTCATTTAAAAAGGTGCACGTTTAAAATCTATATCTGTATTATCAAAAATTAAAATATTTTTTTTTTTTTGTAGAGAATGTAGTCTTAGCCTTGAGTTTTACAAGCAGATGGTGGCTTTTGTTATGGCTTACAGCTTTACTGAACCTCCAGACGATGAATTTGACGATAGTCCACCTCCAATGATGGTGCCAATGGCAGATATATTAAATCATGTGGCAAAAAATAATGCTCAACTTTCTTTTGAAACAGATGCATTGAAAATGGTAGCAACTAAAACAATCAAAAAGGTAGTTCTAAGGGAGGATTAAACTTAATGAGTGTAGTGACAGAAGGTGTTTTAAAAAAATTCTTAGCTTAATGTGTTTTATGGACATTTAATAAACATTAAATGTTGATTGTTAAATAAACATGCTTAACCAACCTTAGCATCCATTTATACCTTTTTTAGGATTTGGTATCATAGTCTTTATCTGTCAATCCATCCATGTTTTGGATTGTCTATCCCAAAGAATTTTGTTCTCTTTTTTCCTTTGAACTATAAATAAGAGCTTCCTGCATTTCAGCATTTAACTTCATGTAAGCATGCTTTACTTACTGTTTGATGCATTTTTGATTTGATTCCTCATCCACTTCCTGTTTACCGGATATTAATAGTGGGGTTTCATTAGAGGGCTCACCAGCTTAATTTACTAAATTTTTTGTTATGTTAAGTGACATACTATTTATAAAGAATTACTATATAGAAAATTTAGGAAATAGGTCATAGGAACATAAAAAATGGTTGTCACAGAAAATCTACAACATTGAATAACCACTTATTCTTTTTAGGGAGAAGAAATCTACAACACATATGGACAGTTAGCTAATTGGCAGCTACTACAAATGTATGGCTTTGCAGAACAATTCCCCAATAATCATTATGATACTGTAAGTTTCTTAAAGCTAAGATTCCTGTTAAAAAAAAATTAGTTATAGCATTGTAAGATAAGTCACAGTGTTCTCGCCAGAATGTTCAAATATCATCATGGACATTTTCATAGCACTGGTTTTCCAAAAAGATAGCACCATGGCCCTATACATTCTATTATAGAGTCATCCAAGATACCTTAAAGGGGGTTATTTTCACGGGTGTAAAATTTCACGATTTTCATTGAATACAGTGAACGAAATATTTGAGCGGTTATAATTTTGGCAGATTCAAAATTTTTAACAATACTTTTGCCTGTGCACTTTTAAATTGGTGGAATTTATTTTGGCAAATTTGTTCTCTCCGCGAAAATGTACACCCCGCGAAAATAACCCTCTATACAGTAGAACCATTGTAGAAATTATAGCATCAGGGTACCACAGTGCTTTTAGGCCCTGTTAAAAAGCCTGAGTCATGTTCCAAATTGCAGTGATAGTCTGGCTAGTCTAGTGTTACCTTTATTTGTGTTACTAAATGTTTTATTTTAAATGCAATAAGTAATAAACGGAATAAAACAAGTAATGAACTTTTTGGATATGAAATGTAGCTTTTCCCAATTGTTTGCAAATTGAATAGGTACAAGCATGAACAATTAGGAGATAACTGTATTGTAGTTTAAGCTCAGACGGCATCAATTGGGGATTTGATGGTCGCAAATTAAGTTTACTGGCGACGCGTTAGCGGAGACAGTAAACGGGTATTTGTGACCATCAAATCCCCAATTGATGCCGTCAGAGCTTAACATACAATATTGTTATCTCCATTGTAATGAAACTGACAGAAAATAACGTTAAAACATGTAGTTAAAATCTGTCATATGAATTTGATGTTCGGATGTAACTGTTAAATTGGCAGTGCATCATTCAAAGTGTACACATCAGCGTGCTCATATCTGCCTTAGACTTTTTATTTGTGCAAAATGACTGTCAAAAACTTTACTTTCGTTTTCAACCGGATGTTGACTTGACAATGGTAAAACATGGACCATAAACGGATAAGTAAAATCCGTGTACATTAAAAAATGACCGAGTGAAGAAGCTCTTTCCACGTTATTTCTTCAACAAAATACTTGAAATGAACGTTAGATACAGGTATCAATGATAATTTCAGCATTTTTGAAGAAATGTAGGATGCATAATTAAATTTCCCACCTGTGCACATGCGCACACATGTTCTAGTTCATACGACCTAGTTCTGACGATTTTTCATTTAAAACCTTTTTAAATTTTTCATCAAATCATGATGATAAACTAATTTCTTATAATTTTAATCTTTTGGACTAAATCAATTAGAAACAAACCGCTGAAAAGTTAGAAAAAAATTGTGAATAAACCGATCAATTTATACGATGTCTGGTACTGAACATAGTTCACCTGTCACCTGAACAGGTAGATTTCAGCTGTCCAACAACTAATTAGCCTTGATTAAAATTAGAAAGTATTGAAGTAGGTGTTGTTTTGATAGTAATTAATCATCATGTCACATTTATGACCGGAAATGTGTTGATGTTAAAGGCAAAAGGTTGGGTCAAAAAGATCGTGAATTATGTAAAAATGACCGAAAAAGCCTTCAATACTAAAAAGTATATGACCATTCCATACTTTGCCCAGCCGGACTTTTACCGGACATTATACAAATGACCGGAATATATGACCGTTTTGGAAGCATTGGTCTGCGCTTGCGGGTATGTCCCATAGCATCAATTGTCTATTGATGCCATGTAAATAATTGACGTTATCCAATCAAAATGAACGTTACAAATGTTGTTGCATTAGAATCAGTGTTCATTGGAGGCTGTCAAGTTTAGAAATGTTTAATTTGTGTGGTTGTTTTATTTTAATACCTGTTGTAATTTTGAACTTAAGAATATGAGTAGCTACATTGTATTTATTATAACATTATAACAATATTAAAACAAGAGTTCAAACTAGTATAAAATGTTACATTTAAAAACTGAAATTGATAATTTCCTTCACATTTAACAGCTTAAGATTTGCACATTGTAGCATATTCATATTTATAGAAGTTAAAGTTGCTAAAATTTTACTGTACTATTTATTTCAGGTAGATATACCTATATCAGTTGTATTAGAAGCTGCCAAAGAATTACCAAAATAACAATGAAGCGTTACTAAAGGACAAGACAAATTTCCTCATCGACATGGTAATTGACATATTATTATTTAAGTGATTAGTTTTGTCGAATCAGAATCTCAAGGACTGTTGGCCGTTGGTTATTTCAACCATGAAGTCTTTATTAGGTAAGGTATACTTTCCTCCTTTTCAAGTAGTCTAGTCCTACAGACAGATAGATTGGTTATCTGTCAGACTAGTCTACTTTTAAAGAAGGGTAGTTTACCTAACCATATAATGACTTCACGGTTCAGTAAGCAAGCAAGCTAACCAAAAATATTACCTTTACATACACACTCTATGCAATTGGCTGTAAACTGGTGAAAAACATAGAATTTGTTGTGGAATAATGAAAATACACAGAAAGAAAAACAACAATTACCAAAAAGTTGAACAACACAAATGACCAAACAAACCATCAACAACTAACTACTCAATCAGCAATTAGTCTTCGATTTTAATTTCTCATTAAAATCTTTCAAAAACTTGTATGGATATATTATTGTCATCATTACATTTCACAGAAAAGTCTAATCTGTACAAAAAATCAAGGGATTTGTGTTAGTTGCCCTAAAGTAAGAGATACAATGATAATTTTTGTTTTCCCTTTGCCTTTATGAAATTACAATAAAAAACAATAAGTTGTGCTGCACAGACAAAAGAAGTAGGATTTCTGGACAATGTTGAAGAAATGATTTTTCATTCTAGGAACTGATGATACGGGATGGTAGTTTTGTTGTCGGAGTCTCAGGTGTTTTAACAGAAGACGAGATGTACCAGGTTATACGGGTAAAGTGATTGAAGATTTAAGATCAGCCACAAATATTTTTACAATAGTAGATACATTTTTGCACTTGTATATCATGACCATTTCAGAACTACTTATAATCCTTTTTTGTCGTTTCTATGATTAAATCTATTCTGATTTGACTGTCAGGAAGAAGATATTTATAGAATCTTAAAACTTCAAGCCTCTGCTTGACTTTGGTGAATATTAGAGACAGTTCAACATAAATATTTAATTTAGTTTGAATGGGGATATTACCCTATAGCAGGTTTTTTTTGCTCGGTGCAAATTTTCGCTTATTTTCACGGATAGAACAAAATCACCAAAATAAATTCCGCCAAATTAAAGGTGTACATACAAAGATATTAATAAAAGTTTTTAAGTCGCCAAAAAAATAACTGCCAAAATATTTTATATACCTTGTTCAATGAAAATCACGAAATTTTACACCCGCGAAAATAACCCTCTATATGGTAATTGATACAAATACATCTTTCCAGTATTAAAGAACTATTTAAGAAATGTAAGAAGATATTTATAGAATCTTAAAACTTCAAGCCTCTGCTTGACTTTGGTGAATATTAGATGACAGTTCAACATAAATATTTAATTTAGTACTGACGTTGGTTATCATCTTAATAACGTGTTATAGTATTCTTTTATTTGTCTTTATTAATATTACTTGTACTGTTAAGTCAGTTTTTTTAGATATTCTTTTTGAAGTGACTCTGTGGATATGTAAAACATCATACTTTGAACGACAAAATTATTTCATTTATTAATATTACTTTTACTTATGGATCTTGACATACTATAAATGACAAAACTATTTTATTCAATAATACTACTTTTTTTGTTATACATTCCTATGTATCCCGTCATACTTTGAACCACACAATTATTTTATTTATTATTATTACTTCTACTTCTACTGTTAAGTCTGTTTTTTGTTATATCTACTTTACGTGACTCTGCATTTATGTTTGCCATCAATCGAACGACAAAATTATTTTTATGTCTACTTGTGCGAATTTCAAACGCGCAATTTTACACCAGTACTGAAAACCTTCTATCCTTTACGAGTAGACTTTACATAGATAAATCAAGTCGTATAAGAAAAGCAAAATGAGTATGTTAAATTTGATGTATGCCTTTTTGTGCTTCTTCGTTACATTTGTTGTTTTTATAGTGATTAAGATGATAACACAATATTGACTGCTGTACCCATATTGTTGACATTTTTACTCTTTGAGTATGTTTGTTTTGTTCATGCATCGTTGACAATGTAATGGAATTTGATGCGACTGTCTAACAAGTGAGAGGTTTAGCTAGCTATAAAACCAGGTTCAATCCACCATTTTCTACATTAGAAAATGCCTGTACCAAGTCAGGAATATGACAGTTGTAATCCATTCGTTTGATGTGTTTGGACTTTTGATTTTGCCTTTTGATTTTGGCTTTTCCTTTTTGAATTTTCCTTGGAGTTAAGTATTTTTGTGTTTTTACTTTTTAAGAATAGACTTAGAAATGTTTTAACACCAGCCAGAAAATACTCTTAGTCCACAGCAATTACAGTAAAACCTGTATAAACCGGCCGGCTACGGGACTATGAAAAAGGGCCGGTTTGGACAGTGAGCCGGTTTATTCAGGTTTCCATTTTGACCGGAAGTTTTTGTGACGTCCGACATTTTGCATGTAAAAGTTCTCTCTGATTGTAAATTATATCTGATAAATTAAAATACTATCACTTCGTTTTTCATTGTTTGCATTTGCATCATAATGCTCGCATTGTTTGGATTGTAAGACGAGAGTTTCGATTTACTCCCATGATTAATAATTTGAAATGTTGGAATGGCCGATTAAAAAGCCAGAATATTATCAAACGTAAATTCATCACTTTCGAAACGTTGTCGTGCAATGTACAATATCCATTGATTGTTGTCATCCGGGTGTTTTTCATTATCAAGGTCATTTGTTTAGGGGTTCACAACAGGGAACCCAGGATTTCGAAATCACGATGTGAATGTCTTACTCCGGGATTAAAATTTGTTTATCCAAGTTAAAACGTAAGTTTAATCCGAGATATATGCGGTGTGTCATTTCGTTTAATTGACACGTTTATAATGTTTTAATAAATAATAAAGCCCACTTCTGTACGATTGTAGGTTCACAGTTTGACACCTGACTAATTGATTATCATGAAAAGCCATATTGTATAAAAAACAAATATGTTTTGATTGCATATCGATCATTGAAATTAATTAGACAAACGGTTTTGACAGGTAATAATTAATGTAATTAAGAGTGTTGGTACTTCATAATTAGACCGGAATTCGGAATACACAGGGTTCGGTTTACAAAGGGTATTTTAACAAAGACTTTGAATGGAAAAATATAGGACTTTCATTTTCGGCCGGAATGGACAGGAAACTGGTTTATTCAGGGTCCGGTTTAATCAGGTTTGACTGTAGTAACATATATTGTTCGCTTCATATTCTGTACTAGAAAATATTCTTTGCAATGTTTTCTTTTCTTTCTTAAATTTATACAGTTAAATTATGGTGATTACACTTTTCCAGGTTTTATTAATGAATGAGAAAGAATACAAAGAACATAAGGAGAAAGATGGATGGAGTGAAGATGAAGAGGAGGAAGAAGAAGAAAGTTTAGAATTTGGTAAAAATTACAACATTTTTTATCATTTAGACAACATCTTTTTAAGTCCAATTAAAATATTTTATTAAAGATAACAAAGACTATAAATTTTATTAAATTATTTGTTTGTATATAAATGGCTAGTTTTGTTTTCTGTCCATGTAGTGTTATATCTATACTCAAATCATTTTTAATTGTAATGATATTTTTTTCCAGAGGCAATTAAGAAATTACCAGAGAAATGGAAGAAATTTTTGTGCAGGTATGTCTGGAAAATTTACCAGGTTTTTATACCAACACAGCAAAATTAACAAGACTTTGGTATATTCCCCCATTTGAAGGAGTGATGTATACTGTTTTACCTATATATGTCTCTCCCTTGAAATTCTCATCGTATATTTTTCTAATCAGAATTATTAACTAGATCTTACTAAAATTTAGAAGCAAGTGTCCTGTTAATCCCTAAAATGGATTTTTTTTCACATTTATGGCCAATAAACATCCTGTCTACATTAAATCTTACATTACCTTAATAAGCTGTGTATAATCTGTATATGCACATTGTCCCAACAGCCTTTTCATGTAATGGGAAGACGGGTAAAAAATTGTCACTTTTGAAAACTATCGGTAATACTGCAGTGATTTCAAATTGTGTGTGTTTGTTTGCTGTTTTTTTCATGAAAATGTTGTTTAATGATTCTAGAATAGTTCATTAGAGATAAAATAAGCCAAAATCACAAGTTTTCACAACAACAGAAATGGGAAAAGTTTATATATTGGTCATTACAAATATCTGTCATATGTGAAAAAAATCTTTAGTCTCCTACTTGTTAAATAGGTTTCACTGCAAAAAGAACCTGTAATAAAGTTTTCAAAATTTATATATGTTCTTGGCATGATTTAACGTCATGTTTTCTTTTTCCAGCTGTGCGAAGAAAACACAGAATTTATATCAGACAACATTGGAAGAGGAGAAATCTCAGTTACTGAAGGCTCAAACATTATCATCCAGACAGCTCTATTCTATGTATACTACTCAGGGACAAAAACAAATACTACAGCAAATTGTACAGGCCACCAGTTAATAAATGTTGTCATTTTTTCTAGATTTGTAATATAGTGGTGTTGTTGTTTTTTTTATATTTGTATCATAGAAGACTGTACTGCTTTAGAGTAGCCTGGGATCCTGGGTCACTGCTAGACAGTAGAGCCAAGTGGAATACATGGTTTCGTCAATTGAGTGTCAGAATGATGCATCGTGGGATAGTGTCATTTCTTGACGCATGGCAGGAAATATTTGTATTGCCAGTAATTTATTAATTTTTTTTTAATAACATAATTATTATGAAATGCAAATAATGAATAATTTAGCAAATCTAATCCAACCCTTTTTTATTAACATTGTGAATCATTAATTAAAAATGCAGTTAATTTATTTCTTTTTAATAAAACATGCACATGCGCAGTAATTCAGTAGTTCAGCACTAATAGTTGACCACATGGATTGTATTATGCCTGGCCTTATTGACAAAGTATTAGATTGGGTCAGGATTCCAGGCTACATTAGAGCAGTTCATAAAATATAGTCTTGAAACAGGAGGTGAAACAGTACTTCTACTTTGAATGGTTCAAAATTAAGAACTTACAACAGAATTACAGCAGTTAATTATATAACTGTGGATTTATTTATTTGGTGGATAGTGTAAAAATTGTATTTCTATTGATATTTGATTTTATGGTTTTGCAAAAGTGTGCTTACAAACCTAAAGAAAATGTATAATTCATTGTAAATTTTACACATACATGAACATGTACTAAGGAATAAAAAAAAATTGTATCCCTGAAATAATAATGAACCCACAGTCATATATATGAAGAAGAAGATGTTGTCCGTTATAATAGCTATTGTAAAAGAATTTTATAGAAGTTGAGTATTTCTATAAGGGCACCATTTATTGTATCACTGTTTGTTTACATTGAAAAATCATCAAAACATAATCATCTAGTTCTACACACATAGTTAGAATCACTGTCCGTTATTGTCATCTTCGTTGAGATCCAAATAAAAATCAATTAAATATTGTCTTGTAAAAAAGCATTAAGGCCATTTCTTGCTCAATATCAATATCTGTTGAAAACTTCAGCTTAATACAGAAAAGGTTATAAGGCTAGCTATAAAACCAGGTTTAATCCACCATTTTCTACATAAGAAAATAGCTGTACCCAGCCAGGAATATGAGAGTTGTTATCCATTCGTTTGATGTATACGAGCTTTTGCCATTTAGTTTTGAATTTTTCTTAGAGTTTTGGTATTTTTGTTATTTTACCTTTTTCCAATATTGAATTTGTCATAATTGTTACAGAGGCTGTTTTTTAGGTTTCACATAGTTTTTTTGAAGATTGAAGTATTAGGCTTTTCTGAAGTTCAATAACTTGTGCCTGAAATTGACAAAAGATTAACATGTACATGCATGTTTTTATCTGCATTTATATATTTATGCGAACAGAGTCTGATTTCATGGTTCACTGAACATAGAAATATAATAAAGTGAAATAAGAACATTTTCATGTTAATCTTTTTGGTAAAGGTACTTTTCTTTGATATCATATCAACTTGAAACTTAGCGCACATGTGTATTGTGAAGAAGACCTTTTGATTGTATGTCAAATTATGACTTTGACACCTATTTAGTGGTTCAAGGAATACAGACACATTATAGTGGGATTAGACATTGTGACTTATATTCTGGTTAATGTTATCTGTTAAACTATGTAATTTGAAATATATGTGAAAACATAGTCTTTCTATTTTGTTTTTACCTCTAAATCAATA
The DNA here is from genome assembly GCA_019925275.1 of Mytilus edulis. Lineage (NCBI taxonomy): Eukaryota > Metazoa > Mollusca > Bivalvia > Mytilida > Mytilidae > Mytilus > Mytilus edulis. Next base: position 43,844,245 of record CM034360.1, on the reverse strand, counting down.
ATTCATCAAAACTTGATGACTGCTGCTGCTGTGAACTTTCCATTCCTATGTAGCATCAAGCCAGCAATATCTGCAAACTAACTTCTATGGTATATCTCCCAGTTGATATAAAAGCATGATTTCCTTGAAAGAGAATAGCTGCTTAAAAGGAAGTTTTGGAACCAATGGCTGTTATTGTTTAAGTCTATGTTCTTTCTTCTAGAAATTTTTACAGACATCAGCAGGATTAGGTTAACTGTGTCTCAAATGACAATGAAAATGTTTCTCTCATTACTGTAAAATCCAATCTTCTCTTCATTTCTGATATCACCAAATGTAACTTATTTCTAGGTTCAATTCACCATTTTCTATATATGACAGTTGTTTTCCATTTGTTTGATGTGTTTAAGTGTTTGATTTTGAAACTTTCCGTTTTGAATTTTCCTTCGAGTCTGGTATTTTTTTGTATTTTACTTTTTTAGAGATGCACAATGGGTGCCATTATTGGAGCATCTGGTGCAGAAACATTGGTAAAGTTTATGATATTCCAGAGCACACATCTTTGGTGAGATTTGTGTGGTTCATTTCTTAGTTTCCTATGGAATATTAGATTGACTTATTTGTTCATTTTATAGTCTCTTTTGAGAATGGTGTTGTCAAACTATCAAAGAGTTCATGGAGTGCCCCCATGGTCTTAATAACTAAGTCAGACAATGCAATCAGAATATGCATTAACTATAGAAAACTTAATGATATACATTTGTCAGACAATTATCCGATTCCTCGTATTAGACATGCATAAGCCGATACCCAAACCGAAACCGATAGCCATACCAAAAATAGTAGTGAGATAAATGGTAAATTTTTATAATGTTTAATAAATGCAACCATGTTAGTCCATTATATTGTGTGAAATTTTAATTCACTAGATAGAGTAGTACTTCAATTCAACAATTAACATGAATCTATCACAAAAGCAAAGTGAAATTTACAAGCATTAAATATTAAATATCCTAACGCAAGTTATATTCAGTTAAGATGTGGATACAAATTTAATAAAATACATAAAAAAAATGAGAGAGTAAGATAGAAGAATAAAGGACTGGTACGTTTAAGCTATCAAAATAAACTTTTAATGGATTTGTTTTGGTTAAGCAGTTACCCTACATTTGAACAAATGGCTTTGATGTTTGATGTTGGCAAAACTTTTATTCATGAAGTTATCCATAGTTTTCATCAATCATTCAGATTAATGATAATATGGCCTTCGGCCGAAGAACTTGGAAATCTATGAAGGGTGATTGGCCAGAATAAAAGAGGTATTTGGATCTATTGATGGAACCTCCCAAAGAATAAATCGCCCGACCTAAAACAGGTATTGTTTTATAGTGGGCATTGTCATATACACTGTATAAATACGCAAGTCATAATATACATAGGAAAGAAAATAAAATACATTAAAACTGATTTACTGGGTCATAACAACGACACAATGACTTGCACATAGATGGGTGCGATCGGTCAACACGAGATATTTCCGTTTCCTCGTGATTGTTACTTACTTGGCGATAGCATATATCCATCGGAATATCATATTGCATCATTATAAAATGTATGGCAACTATAAAATTAAAATGCAAAAATCCGCGATCAACGCAAACGTTTCAATCAAAAGATTCGTGCAAGAGGAGTTAATGTATCATTCCATAAGACGAATAAAAATTTATGAAATAATAGATTCTCTTTAAAGACATAGTCGGAACGATATTGCACCTATTATAGAACTATGTGCAACTCTTACCCTATGACGATACCTGCTTCACGAATTATGTACATCATAACTGAATTGCATCTCAAACTGTATATTACTTGTGTTACTGTATTCAATAATGGTTGAATTGAAGTTTGCTTTTTTGATAGATTCGTGTGAATTGATGAATGGAAGTACATAATTATCAAAGGTACCAGGCTTATAGTTTGATACGCCAGACGCTCATTTCGTCTACATAAAACTCATCAGTGACGCTCAGATCAAAAATGGTTAGAAAGACAAAGCAGAACAAAATTTCCGTCTCGATACTAGCATCTGATCATAAACAAACTTCTGTCCAAGTTTGGTACAAATCCAAAATAGTTTAAAGTTATCAAAGGTACCAGGATTATAATTTAGTACGCCAGACGCGCGTTTCGTCTACATAAGACTCATCAATGACGCTCATATCAAAATATTATAAAGCCAAACAAGTACAAAGTTAAAGAGCATTGAGGAACCATAATTCCAAACAATTGTGCCAAATAAGGCTTAAGAAATATGCCTGGGATAAGAAAATCCTTAGTATTTCGAATAATTCTTACTTTTGAAGTAATACAAAATCTAGTGTATTCAAATTTCAAACCATACAATGGAGCTAAATGGTTGAGTTAATTAACATTATGAACATACCTCACTACAACTTTTGGTTTCGGTATCGGCTTATGGTGAACATGTCTATTAGCGATGTACTTGAAAAGACAACCAAAATATCTGAGTCTGTTCGACTTACTAGTACCAAATGGCTTTTATCATATCCGACTGTCTGAGTCACCAAAGAAAAATCAGCATTTGTGACACCATATGGTCTATATTAGTTCGAAGAATGCCGTTTGAAATGAAGACATCACCAGCAACCTTTGTGCGTCTCATGGACCGTGTTTTGAATTGATATAGCACTGCCGTAGTCTACTTTGATAATATAATTATCTTCAGCATACATTGTGCGAACATCTGGATCATATCAGAACTGTACTTGACAAAATAAAACATGCAGGATTATCCGTGCGTTCTACAAAGTGCAAACTTGGACAAAGTGAGATTATGTGTCTCGGACACATTATTGGCTCTGAAAAGACATGACCAGACCTAAAGAAGATTACAGCAAGGAAAGAATTTCCATTACAATTGACAAAAAAGCATTAACGATCATTTATAGGACTAGCAAGATACTATAGACACTAAACTCCGAAACAAATAAATGAACTAAATTTTAAGAAAAGACCAACAAAGGCCATAGGCTCTTCACTTGGGTTACACATGTTTATTTTATATCCCACCCCTGATCCTATATCTCTAGCCAAAACAGAATAAACAAACACACCGCAATACACATAGTTCAAAAGAAGTCCGATTCTGATGTTCAAATAAGTAGTAGGAAAAGAAACTAAACAAAACGACAATCATGACACATACATAAACAAACACGCCAGCTCCAATTGAACTGATTGCAAGATTCTAACACGCCAGCTCCAATTGAACTGATTGCAAGATTCTCTCTTCATCATATGCAAAATCGAGCATAATCCTTTCCGTTAGAGGTTTAGTATCATACCATCACAAAAGATAGCAGAAGAACATAACCCGTTTCATGCAAACAACTCGTTTTAACACTGATTTTTAATATATTTTATAATGATTGCTACAAATGTCTATTAATCTAAAGTAATAGTGTACATATTTGTGACGAAAATTACAAAAGTAATGAGTGAGTGATCTATGTATCTTAAGTTTTGAAGAAGGAAAGTGGGAGACTATAGTTTCCAAACACATCATGTCAGTTTTTTAAAGCACATTCTTCTTGGACTAGTTCCAATACGTGTTTTAAGAATCCGATTGTTTGTACTGCACGCACACCTGTTTGATCCATCCAGACAATTGATTGAAAATCCGGCACCAATAGGGTACATTGTTCCACCATAGCTACAATAATCTGCAATGAAAAAAGCATATCATTGGTGGGAGATAGTAAAATAACAAAAAAATACCGAAATAAGAAAATTCTAAATGGAAAGTCCTTTTGGAAATGGCAAAATCAAAATAAAGCTCAAACACATCAAATGAATGGATAACAACTGTCATATTAATGGCTTGATACAGACTTGATTTCCTTATATAAAAAATTGTGGATTAAACCTGGTTTTATAGCTAGGCTAGCTAAACCTTACAGTTGCATGACTTGCAAAATCAATTATATTGTCAACGATGTGTGCACAAAATAAACAGACTCAAAAGGTATGTCTCCCTTCTACGCGCTATAATATTCCTTATCATTTTATGCCTTTTTTCTATTCTTTAGTATTTATTTTGTTGGCTCATTTTCTCTAATCTTCATATCTTAGCAATCCATTATTTTCTGTTCATTTAGCATCTATTCGTTCATTCTTTATTTTCATTGTCCTCCAATTTGCCCGTTATTTTCTATTTTGTAAATCCGATTTAGACCCTCGCATATATGTCTATATGATACTAGATTTTAATCAGGCTATATTTTACACGATTTTGATGTGACCGTTTTTAAAGTATCATTTTTACAAAAAACAATGTGTTTCAACAGAACTAATGACTTTAACTGTTATCAAATTGAAAAGATGTATGTTTTATGAGTTAGTTCGAGATACATGTTGTATATTGCATTATTTTTCTGTATTCACCCCTTGATACCATTGTAAGATGGTAGTTTATTGGGGTATGTAAAATCCTGACAATTGAAAAAAAAAATTAAAGATAAAAAAAAAATTAAAAAAAAAAAAAAGATAAAAAAAAATCTTGTATCTTCGTGGATATTTTATTTTGAGGTTTTGTCATAGTCTGAATACAACCCAATAGCAAATGTGTACCTCTTTGAAAATAAAAATTTGTGGTTCACCTGTACCAACGAAATCCACGAAAATTGGTATCCCACGAATAATAATGAATCCACAAAACTCAATGAATGTTTTTTTTTCATTAATAAAAGTGAAGTCGATCAAATAAATGATAGAAATTTCCAAGAATCTTTGTTGTTCAAAATACTGTAAATAAAAAAAAGTCATGTATGTTTTTTGGAAATATAAACGTTGGCATATTTTTATCAAACATACATTATAGGTGATGACAAGCGTGTTGTTTTGGCAGATACAAATTATGGCCAAAATTAATCGATTTTACTTCAATGTGCCTTAAACTCGCAGCGAAATTTTACGTCTTACACTAACAAATATTGTACACTACATGCACTACCTTTGTACACACCTTCACGTTAATTTGCAGAGAACTATAATTTAATGGGACATTCCATTTATTTCTGGACAGAGGGAATGCCGGAATGGTTACCTTGTCAAAGACCCAGTTGAGAAAATTTTCATGCAAATTATAATCCCTTAGATGCCACATTGTGCCATCAACCCCTAATGTTTCCATATTTAAAAAAGGTCCCACAGACAAAAAAAGTGGGTATCTCTCATCTTATGAGCCCATCGATGCCAGATAGGAAAATGACTTGATACCCTCAGAAAAAAACATCCACCGTCGTTCTAAGATCCTAAATGGAATTGTTCAATTTATATATTACCTTTACAATACAGACACCCTCCAGTAGCAGGCCTTAGTGGGTTAGAACAATCTGGAGTTGGACAGTTGTAGCTTTTACAGTACTTGTATTCTCTATCACTCAGACAAAACCTTTCTCCATTAAATATGGGAGGTTGTATTACATCTAGACCAAACTTTTCACAGTAATCTCCATATTGTTCTCTGCCTGTAAACAAATGTTATATACAAGATAACGATAAAAAAAAAATGGGAATAGGAAAGACTATATATGCGTTTTTTGTTATTGTTATTTTATAAATTTCTTTCGAGCGCCATTGACAAGCAATTTTCGAAATGCAATAATGCATGACAGGGATATATTATTAAATGTATCTGTGATTTACTTTACAAATTTAGTAGATGCATGATTTTTTATATTAGTTGTTATTGGCTTTGAACTAGCTGTCAGTAACTGCGAGAACTCTCAAATCTGTACTTTTTGTCGTTTTGCTGTTGGGATGTACAAATATAGGGTCACGTCCACGTGTTTATGTTATGTATTTCTATTTGTATCTGATTAGTTTATCCTTTTGTCATCTGATTTTTATAGTTCGTTCTTATTTTGTACTGTAACAGTTACACCTCTGTCCCGTGTTAGGGGAGGGTTGGGATCCCGCTCACATTTTTAACCCTCAACAATATCTATGTATGTGCCTGTCCTAAGTCAGGAGCCTATAATTCAGTCAGTTGTCATTTGTTGCTGAGTTACATATTTGTTTTTCGTTAACTTTTTTGTACATTAATTAGGCCGTTAGTTTGGTTGTTTGAATTGTTTCACATTTGGGATTTCAAGAATTATTATAACTGACTATGCGGAAAAGGCTTTGCTCATTGTTGAAGGCCCTACGGTGACTTATAGCTGTTGATTTTTGTGTCATTTGATCTCTGGTAGAGATTTGTCTCATTGGAAATAATACCACATCTTCTTTTTTATAGAGACTGAACTAATAAGTCTATGTTAATATTATCTTTATCATACTTAGTGGCATTAAAAACTCGTCTTGCTTAATAAATAAATTAATGCATACAAATGGATTTAAGTTTTGATTTAGTGTTAGTTGCCATACTTTAAAGATTTAGCAAACAGTTAACCCCTTCCAGAGTTATTGCAGGCGCGACTTCAGACTGTGCCCAATCCGACACCGTATCCCCATACAAAAGAAATTTAAGACATTTTGGCAAATATATGGTCTTATTATAACTAGTAATTCTTAGGCACCCTTAAACATCAATTCCTGGATCTGCGCGTGCATTTTATTCACCTCAGGCGTTTTACTCATAGCTGCTTGAGAACAGGATCCTGTGATATTTATAATAATAAGGGGAAGGGACTATGGGGGCTCATAACAGGATCCTGTCCTCAAGCACCTATGGTTTTACTTTTTATTAATATAAACATCTAGTATACATGTGTAACCGTGAATTTATAAATTTCCCGAGTTTTCAAAAAGTACACATAATCACTGAACTGTTAAGTGACTTTCAAATAATTCCTAAATATTGACTAGGAACTTTACAAAACCTCTGAAATAATTAAGATTTTTTTTACAGACTCCTTGATTTAATTCAGAAAATATTAAAAAAAAAACACATTTCTTTTTGTTTGAAAAAGTCATTAGAAATAAAAAATAAAAATAAAAAAGCAGACATCAGTAATTAAAATGTATCATATTGGATTTTTTTTTATCATATTGAACAATTAAGATTTATGTATTTAAAAATATATGTAACTGTATAATAGCACTAAATATTTACCGTTAGATTTCTCCAATAGTACGATTACTAGAATGACGGTCAAACTAATGCGCAACATCTTGTAGCCTTGTTCTTCCGATAAATAACCCTAAAAACATATATAATGATTGTATAAATAGTAATAAATGCATTGTTAGGTACTCAAATTAAGCGTAAATCTGTTTTATGTGTGAAGCAGATGAAAGGTCACAATGATTATTCTATCAAATTAAGGATGAAGTTGGTTTATTACTTGTGAAAAGAGAAAACTGAAGTCAATGTAAATTTGTGATATTTGAACCTTTAGATATCTACATAAAAAGACGCTTACCTCTTTTGTTACTGGAGTCAGTAAACTAGTAAAATTATGTAACACAAGTAGAATGCATCAATGACTTATATCAAGTTTATATTACCTCAAAAATGCCCTTTTCTCGTATCATAAGTTGTAAGCATCCTGTTAGAATCCGCTCTTAACAGAAGAATGTTAATCTATTACTAAATTTATTACTTGATTATCGTTTTGTTGTTGTTGTGGTTCTCTCAAATAATGCCTTATTATGTAATACGCTTTTTGTGAGCCTATTTAATGGAAATAAAACTTTTTTCTTTTAAATAAAAATACGGAGATGTGGTATGGTTGCCAACTATGTAGTATTTTAAAGCCAATTTTCTATTGATCAAAAATTATTCATCTGCATGGTTTAACTTGAAGATTACTTTAAACAGTTAAACCAAAGACATCCTTATTTCACCATTCTTTGAATTAAAAAGCAAAACAAATTATAAAGTTACTATTTTTAGATTTATATCTTTTTTTGTCGGAAGAAACTCTCCAGAAAAACAAGGGACGGTCAGAAACCGTAAATTTAAGAGACAGACGGTCAGTAACATACATATTTTACATTGTCATATCGGGGCCTTTTATATCTGACTATGCGGTATGGTCTTTGCTCATTATTGAAGGCCGTAACATATAGTTGTTAATGTCTGTGTCATTTTGGTATCTTGTGGACAGTTGTCTCATTAGCAATCATACCACATCTTCCTTTTTATATGTATACGGATTTTCAAATCTTTCTTCACTGATTAAAAGAACAGTCCAAATATCCCCCGCGTTGCATATATTTTATTTATCCAAGGAATAAGGACAATCACTAAAAAAAACTGTTGTGTTCTTTGAAACTTTTTATTCATATCTTAGAGAAGTAAAGACCTCAGAGCAATTACAGTGTGATTTCCATCATAATTGATATTTCCAAGGGGCATAACTCTTAAAAGATATTTGATTAGCACTTATTTTCGAAAGTGTGAGGAACGTTGCCGATGTAAACCTACAATATAAGTTTCTGGCAATAAATGAACACATATGAGACCGCTGACAATGTCGTTTCCCTATATGATCAATATTGCCAAGGGCCTAACAGTTTTAATAGTTATCAAAAGTACCAGGATTATAATTTAGTACGCCAGACGCGCGTTTCGTCTACATAAGACTCACCAGTGACGCTCAAATCGAAATATTGATAAAGCCAAACATGTACATAGTTGAAGAGCATTGAGGATCCAAAATTCCAAAAAGTTGTGCCAAATACGGCTAAGGTAATCTATGCCTGGAATAAGAAAATCCTTAGTTTTTCGAAAAATTCAAAGTTTTGTTAACAGGATATTTATAAAAATGACCACATTATTGATATTCATGTCAACACCGAAATTTTGACTAAAAACGATTACCATACTTGATATTTAAGGCTGCAGGATAAGGACGAAAACGTAGGGCCTCAAACTGTAGGACATGCAGAAATCAATAATAGATAAGATATGGAAATGCCTCTCCTTGTCTGCTCTGCCATATGCATGAGTATGGTTCCTTATATTGTAGATTTGACAAACAATGATGTTGGCATATACACAACTTGAAAATGTTACATTTTCTGTAAGACACAAATATACTAGAGGCTCTTAAGAGCCTGTGCCGCTCACATTGGTCTATGTGCATATTAAACAAAGGACACAGATTGATTCATGACAAAATTGTTTTTTGGTGATGGTGATGTGTTTGTAGATCTTACTTTACTGAACATTCTTGCTTAACTTAAAATTTTCTCTATCTGTAATGAACTTGGCCCTTTAGTTACAGAGGAAAATATTTTGTAAAAACTTTACCAAATTAATGAAAATTGTTAAAAATTGGCTATAAAGGGTAATAACCCCTTAAATGTCAACTGACCATTTTAATCATGTTGAATTATTTGTAGATCCTACTTTGCTAAACATTATTGCTGTTTACAGTTTATCTCTATCTATAATAGTTTTCAAAATTTGCTTAAAAATTACCAATTTGGGGGCAGCAACTCAACCACAAGTTGTCCAATTCATCTGAAAATTTCAGGGCAGATAGATATTGATTTGAGAAACAATTTAACCCTGAAATATTTGCTCTTAATGCTTCGGTTTCTGAGTTATAAGCCAAAATCTGAATTGTACCCCTATGTTCTATTTTTAGCCATGTCGGCCATCTTGGTTGGTTGGCTGGATCACCGCACACATTTTAAAAATAATATTAAAGATAATAACCAAAAAACGGCAAAATTTCCTTAAAGTTACCAATTCAGGGGCAGCAACTCAACAACTGGTTGTCCGATTCATCTGAAAATTTCAGGGCAGATAGATCTAGACTTGATAATCAATTTTACCCCGTCAGATTTTCTCTAAATGCTTTGTTTTTAGAGTTATAAGCCAAAATCTACATTTTACCCCTATGTTCTAATTTTAGCCATGACGGTCATTTTGGTTGGTTTGGCGGGTCACCGCACGCATTTTTTAAACTAGATACCCCAATGATGATTGTGGCCAAGTATGGTTAAATTTGGCCCAGTAGTTTCAGAGGAGAATATTTTTGTAAAAGCTAACGACGACGAACGCCAAGTGATGAGAAAAGCTCACTTGGCCCTAAAATGATGTAGGATATCCGAACATGATCTCTTTAGGGAGCTACCATTTGATTTTTATGGGGGGGCTAGGATGAAATTTGAAAAAAAATAGGCAGGACAGGAGTTTTGAGTAAAAAAAAAGGCAGGATGAGACACATGCAAAAAAAAAAAAGTCAGGACGACAATTTAGGTAAAAAAAAGTCAGGATAAACTAAAAAAAAAAAGGCAGGACCGAACAGAGTGAAAAATAAAAAGGCAGGACAGAGATTACAACTAAAAAAAAATGCAGGACAAAATTTTTCATCCTAGCCCCCCCATAAAAATCAAATGGTAGCTCCCTTATGCAGCTTGTACCATCAAAAATTGACCTAGTCCCACTACCTCATTCTCAAAACATTTTAAAGAAATCAAAATCCTGTCTCCATGCACACCTCCATTATGTGTATGAATATCTTACAAAATATTAAAGTTGTACCCCCAAAACCATAGGGAAAGATAGCGGGACAAACAATGTATCCTTATCCCGATGACGGAACAACAGACGGGCGGAGGGACGGACGATCAAGAGTAATTTAGTATGCTCCACGACATTTTGTTGCAGGGGCATGAAAAAAGAATCTTGTTATATGCAGGCTCTTTGCTGTTTCAGTGTTTGCCTAAATAAATTAACAAAGAGAGACAAAAATCGTCATTGATAGGCAATAACTAGAGATGCTTTCGGTCAAGTTAGTATATTTGTTGGTTTTTGTTTGTTTACAATTTTGCCTATATATCAATATATGCTAGTTCTGATATAAAAGGCAAGAATGTGTTGCAGGTGATCTTTAAAGCTCAACTCTACTTCATTTGGTCTCTAATTTACGGATAGCTGTTTAAATGGCAATCATACCACATCTTCCCTTTTTTTACCATGAAAATAGAATAAAAAACATTTTTTAAAGGCAGTATGTCCTAAAAGAGTTTTGATAAAATTGAACTTTTAAGGATCTTGTATTGATGAGCATTTTTACTGTGTGCAGTTTCTGCCTATCTTAACACAACAATAAGGGAACAACATCATTTATGGGCAATAACTCCATGGAAGAGTCATCTGATGGTTTTAGTAAAAATTTCTGCCTCTCTTTTATAAGAAGTCAACAGAAACTTGGTGGAAATTGGAACCAGAGGCTCATTGAATTACTCACCTAGCTTTAAATATGCCACCTTGTTAAAAAAAAATTCCTTTGTTGCAATCCTAATGTTTGAATATCTAGATCTTATTATTTGGTGGCATTTTTTGGTAGGGTTTGTGTTGATGATACATTTTTGCTCTTTACAGTTTATACGACCTTGTATCTATTAAAGTGTTCAATTGCGATACATCCTGTACCTCGAGTGACAATTTGGCCATTTTCTCTTATTTGTAAATATTACTTCGATCTTTTTTGCCTTGTAAAATTTCTCTCAAAAACCTTATGTTTCTGGCCAAAAAACGGATAAAATCATCATTCAGGGGTAATAACTTCTATAAGGAATCTGTAGACAATTTCCACCATTATGATCTTCTTATATCTGATGAGCTTTAATTCTGACTTTAGTTTTCTGCTTTAAATTGTCATGTCAGGGCCTTTCATAGCTGAATATACAGTATGGGTTTTGTTTATTGTTAAGGGCTGTGCATTGACATAAAGTTTATTCCTGGTGGATAGTTTTCATAATGGCAATCATACCACATCTTCTTATCTTTATGATTTTATGGAATGTGGGTGTTAGGTCTTCTTATATTTCTGACCAACCTGCAGTTTAAATTCGTTTTCCCAGTTCATACTGAATAAGATAGAATATATAAATGGCTATATTATATTTTATTATATTATAACACCATGTGACTTATGTACACATACTTTACACATGATCATTAATGTCACTTCAATAATACACAATAAACAACAGCATATGCTTATTAGCCACTACACAAGCTAATAATTTAAACAACATACTATAAACATTAAAACTAAAATGACTGACTATTCTTACTCAGAAAGAATGCATGAAAATGGTCTTAAACTGAATGCCACATATATATGCTAATCTATATATGAATCTATATGAAACAAAATGTTTTATGACAGTGTTTATACTAAATGACTTGAAAAATTGAGCAAATAAATTGTGATTTGAAGATCTTTTAAGAGTGATATGAAAAGAATCTGTCCAAGATCAATGCAAGATAGAGAAGGGAAAAAAGCTGCATCAAGTGTGATATATTTCTTCTCTGGGGGGCAGCAAAATTGAAAAAAAATAAAACACCAAGCTTGACAAGCTTTTTAAAATGTTAAAAACTTAACACACTAGATCTAGAGTAGGGAAATACCATATTGCATGAGATTTAATGGTTGCATCTATTTCATTTTAAGATGATATGTAGACAAACTTAACCATTCCTTTCATGATCTGAAACATGATGTGTTCTTCTAATGTGATGAGATCAGACTTGATCTCCCCCTTTTTTATTGTAACATCACCATGTGAAATTCAGATGAAATCAACAAAAATTTATGCCATGAACCAACCACAAGAAAATAAATAACCAACTCCAAGAAAAGGTCAAATGGGCTTAGAATTAGGGAAATAACGGTACCAGGTATATGCATTTTTGTTTGTTTTGATTAATGTTCCTAATAAATCCACCCCTGTACAAAATGATAGAAGCATTAATAAAAGTGATTAAGGATATGAAATAAAATCAGCATTTAATAGTAAATAAGCCCCAACTATTTTTGAAAAGGTACCTATTGCACAAAATAATATAATCTTATTCAATTTATAGCAAACACTGATGTTATGCATTAAACAAGTAGGTGGTATGAGGCATCTTGTGTCTACGTAAATGCAAATTTAGAATAAATGAACAATACTGTGACCTATTGTAGTTGTTGACCTCCATGTTATTTTGTCTCTGGTGGAGAGTTGTGTCATTGGCTATCATACCATATCTTAATTTTTTTATGATATAAAATTATAGGGAAACTACCGGAACTCTAAAACAATGGGATGGATTTCAATAGAACTTAACATGAGAGAGGTAGTTCATATACAAAATTTGCATGAAATAATGCCAATTGAAAATGTGACAAGATCTAGTGAAGCATGTGCTAAAGTTAGCTAACCAGCATTTATTTTTGTGCAATATGTATGGCATATATTCATGGGTTTTCAAGCTTGAAGCTTATCATTTAGCATGTTTTGTGCAGTCAGTAAAAAAGCAATGTGGAAGCTTATAAAAAAAGGCTTAACTAATTGTGAAATGGCCATTTTATTTCCTTTGTCAAAGCATATACCCCTACCCCTAATGGTTTAAAAAATATATATAATTCTGTATACCCAAAAGTTCCTGATTAAAAATTGTATCTCCATATCTGGCCTTCCTAAGTAGTCAGAATTATAAAGACAGATACTTGGTAATCATATAATTATCAAAAGGCTCACAAGTTGAGGATCTGATGCTACTATTAAATCAAAGCACAGAAGCACTGGAAAGGCAGTTTCAGTCTACTCGGTGTTTTTGTGAATTCTAGTTTTCTATCCTTATCTATGAAATCTCACCTAAAAGAAAACGACATTGATCAAATTCAGACAACTTACTTTGTTATTTAAATTTTTCTAGAAAAAGCATTCTTCAATTGAGATGTAAAAAGCAAAACTTTAAATTAATTATTTATCAATATTACAAGACAAAATTATTGAATGATTTAGATCAAGCATTTACTACATTTGAAAAAGGAGTATTATTCGTTTAGAAATTGCATTGCTATAAATTACAATAATGAAAGTAAACTGTTCTGAGGACAATTGCAAAATTGAGATCACCAGTGTTAATAATGAAAAAAAAAAACAACAACCAATTCTCACAAAAAAAGGAATATTGGTTGGAGAACTTTTATTGCTTTGATGCTGGGCAACTGTTGTAATTCCAATTCCAAAGATAAGTTAATTTTGAAGATTAGCTTTCATACTGATTTTTTTTAAATTTTGAAATATCTTATAATTAAGATCATTTTAATTAATAAACAGTTGTAGATTATTTTTGTTGTCCTGTTAAAAGTAGAAACTTAATAGATAAATGAAATAAATAACACAAGTGAAACTTAGCTGGGTAACATTTTGTAGTAATTAAAATCTGTCTAATCTACTTTAACTACTTTTTACAAAATATTTGCCCTATTCATACTTTACATGTGAACACAAATATACAATACAGTTGATGTCAGAAAAAGAGTTCTACTAAATAGAATAATATATATATACAATTGTGATTTGGTGATTTACTTATATATTAAAGCTATAATTCATAGAATCACTGAACAAACCATTACCGGATAATAAAATCAATTTATTTTCAATTAGACAATGTCAAGATAACACACTTTATTTTTTAAAAGTGAATTATATTTATCAAGTTTTTCAACTGTATCTGCATAGGTTACTTTTTATAAATTTAACAAACATAATTGTCTTGCATTATAACTAGTCTTTGGAACAAAAATTCAAGTTTGTAAATTCAAAACCTATCACCAAAATATTTCTAGAGGTATCCAGTTTCAGACCAAACCAGGACCTGCTTCTGGGAAAGCCCAGAAAGGGAGATCATTTTTCATTTTTTCATATTTTTTTTGCAGGATTCCATGATGAGATGGAACCTAACAATTATATGTTATCCTTGGGACAATTAATCTCTGTAGACAAATCATGATAATTTTTATAATAAAGTCTCTAATTATATAATTAAATTAAACCCATCCAAAATAAATATTTCATAAAAAATATACATTTCATATAAATCATCTAAATTTAAAAAAAAAACATTACTGTAAATTTAGAAATTATTGGGATGTTTTTATCATTGCGAGAAATGCAACAGGTTTATAATCGCAATAATAAAAATTTACATTGAAATTGTTTATAAGAGTTAAACAGATTATTCTCAATATTGCAAAAATTGAAATCGCAATTTGTCTAAAATGACAAAATCACAATAATAAATGCATGCAATAATTTCTGAATTTACAGTATTTACTGTCTATCATAAAAAACAATGAGACCTGCCAAAACAGAACTCAACATAAAACAGGGGAAAGTAATCACTGTACAAACAATTTTAAAGGTATTAGAAAGGGTTAGTGGGTTAGTTCACAATCAATGGCAACACACGATTATATTGACAGACAGACAAATTGGTTATTATTGACTAGGTACTGATATTTTGACTGGTCCTTATTCTATGGCACCAACTCCCATATTGTATGGCAAGCATTCCTTTTAATGCAACAAATGAGACGAACTTCCACTTCATACAAACTAAGGCCAGTAAGGGAAAACAACTGTATTTATACAGATACATACTGTACAGTCAACTATAAATGAAACTAGAAAATTTAAAGATTTAAAGGGGTAACAAACACCTCGACTCAAATATATTTTGCTTGTTAAACTTCATAAAAACAAGAATGTGTCCATAGTACACAGATGCCCCACTCACACTATCATTTCCCATGTTCAGTGGACCGTGAAATTGGAGTCAAAACTTTAATTTGGAATTAAAATTAGAAAGATCATTTCATAGGGAACATGTGTACTAAGTTTCAAGTTGATGTGACTTCAACTTCATCAAAAACTACCTTGACCAAAAACTTCAACCAAAACTTTAACCTGAACTTTGCACTATCATTTTCTATGTTCAGTGGACCGTGAAATTGGGGCCAAAACTTTAATTTGGAATTAAAATTAGACAGATCATATCATGGGGAACATAACTTCATCAAAAGCTTCCTTGACCAAAAACTTTAACCTGAAGAGGGACGAACGAACGGACGGACGAAAAGACGGACGAACAGACCCACAGACCAGAAAACATATTGTCACTCTACCAGGGATCTCCATGGCCTGTTTAACGATGGAGCCCCGCCATCGTTCAAATGTCTTGCGCCATCGTTAAATTGTCTTGCGCCATCGTTAAATTGTCTTCCGCCATCGTTCAAAACTTCATCGTTTTTTGTAGCCCGACGCCATTTTTTTTATCAATTATAATCAAATGCATGTAATTGCATAACCCTAACGCTTTATATGTTATAATCCAATACAGTTCTAACGCCTGAGGGATATCCGGATTAAGATCGCTAATTACTTGTACCTGAGCTTGTACAGGTAGATCAACAAACCAGACAGGAGAATACTATCTGAGGATAGACGATCCATTTGTCGAAGTAATCAACTAAGTTTCAGCAAATGATTATGATCATTTAGATTAAATAAATAAATTAATAAATTAATCCAGTTACAAAGAAAACAGTTTAACAAGTCGAACACGTGCTTTATTTTGACTTACGCAATCAGCATCCCCCTTTTTTAAGAAGTACAAAATAAGACGCAAAACAGTAAATATTATTTCATCGCAAATAACTCGAGTACTGCTGTAACGATAATTTAGAATTACTTTAAAAGTTTAAAAGTAAAAACTTAAATATTTCCTGTAAAGAAATATCGTATCTAAATTCCGAATTCATTTCGTATATTACAATCAAATTGATACATCCGCGTTTCCGGTTTCTATTCAGACTCGAAAGATGCATGTTGCATAGCATCAATTTGCTAGATAACATGGATAAAATCATTAAAAACGTTTTCATTTGTCAACGTTTGCTTTACAAATCACTTAACATTTTACATAACCCGTACGAATCGTTTTGTTGTTGCTGCAAATCAGCCATACCGGTAATGGGCTCTGAATTTGACAGTGTCCACAGATGATTTTTAACCCCCATAACAATTACCAAAAATAAAAGAAATCTGCATGAGGACCTTCATGACAGCTTTTGGTCATTCTCGACTAAGGGGGGACCATGAAGACTTGGCATTTGAATGGTTAAAAACGGCAATAAATGAAAATATTGATACTTCTAATTCTATAATGAAAATTCAAATAAATATTTAAATAAGCAATGAATTAGCATGTACACCATTCCTTGTATGGAGGGATAAAATACTTCCGATCGCGCTACACTGTACAGTGAGACATGGTGAAAGTTCCTCCATGGTTCAATTTTCATCCATGGAGATCCCTGCTCTACTATTGTAGGTGGGGAATAACAACCCAATTTGCAGAAATATTTTTTAATGGATATATAGACATTGACAAAAACTTATCTTGATTATTGAGAAGCTTGATTAATCTTAGCTAGTAGTATGTGATTAAAACATTCAGCTGATTTTTAAAGAGTTAACTCCCTAAGGGGTCTGCAACTCCTTAAAACCAGATAACAATCATAAATTATCCAACTTAAAAAGATGAACTTTAACCTTTCCATTTGAGTTCAGTTTAGACAGGGTTCATTGTACAAAGGATTTTCTTGGATACTTAATTCTAGCTTTTAAAGCATTAATCTAACATACTAAGTTTAAAACTAAAGTGGTACAACCAAACCTTTTTATAAAGGTCATCCACAGAATACCAACGTTTACAAAAGAGGTGACTTTTGAAATTAGATTGAAAATGAATATATGTATAACTACAGTATAAATAGATGATGGTGAACATACAAGAATGGCTAAGTTACTGAAGTTGACCTTTATAACAGGTTTGGTTATACATGGATATATCAACTAATAACTCATTCTCTCGTTATTTTGATTTTGTTTCCATACATATAAATATTTCAAACAACTCTCATACCCTGTAATACTATACATAGGTCCTAATCATAGGAAAACACTAACCTTGTATTTGTCATGTGCAATTCACAAATTCATCTTTAAAAATAATAACTTTTATTCCTGATACAGGATTTGTTGGGTATGTCTACCGTGTAATTTACAAATAATATTTTAAAATTAAAACATATTATTCCTGAAACAGGACTTCTTTTAAATTTCCATTCCATTATCACACTTTCTATCAAACACTACAAAAATCAACCCTGCTTTACATTTCTCATTAAGTACAAGGGTAATTTCAAGCCTTCTGTTTCTGCAAGTCCAACAAAAGCTTGAAGCAGCCATCTTGAAAGCACCATTTTTGAAAGGGTTATCTTCCCTATGTATCCTTTTGTCACCGTGGTTCAGATTTAGGATTGAGTGCAGCTTTAGTAGCTTGTTCAGGCAGTTTGGAGGGATCAGATAGAATACTTGTTGTTGTACTCAGTGATGTCAAGGCATTAGTCACATCTGAAATGAAATTATTTAACATTACTGTAAATTCACAAATTATTGCCATTTTTAAATATAAATGGAGGTAGCTATAAAACCTAGTTCAAAAAAGTGGATATACTTTTGCAACTCATCACTGTTGAGCTGATGCCAAGTTGTGAAGTCATTCTGTTCAGCAGTACAAAGTATTAAAGAAATACCAGACAAAAAATGATGGCAAAATATTTTTAAACTCAAAGTATCAGCAAACACAAAGTAGGTATCTATCTGACAGATGTGAAAAGTGCTTACTCTACAGTTTCTGAGAAAATCACAGAAAAATATGATGAAAACAATTGTTTTATGAACTGTCTGACAAACTAATGGATGAAAGAAATGATTGCAACATGGCTAGCCCCCACTCCAGGATAAACAAGTGTAACTGTGAGCTACTGCTCACTGATGATACCCCCGCTGCAAGTGGATAATGTTAATAGTGTAAAAATATGTAAGTGTTCGGTAAACAGGAAGTTGCCGAGTGATGAATCTGAAAACGCATCACACAGTATAGCTGACTTATATAAACCCTGAAACCAAATTTCAGAAATCCTGGCATTGTAGTTCCTGAGAAAAATGCGATGAAAATTTTCAACTTGGCCATCATGTGTAAAATGATAGTAGTGTTCGGTAAACAGGAAGTTGTCGAGTGATGAATCTGAAATTGCATCACACGGTATAGCTGACTTATATCAAGTCTGAAACCAAATATCAGAAATCCTGGTAGTGCAGTTCCTGAGAAAAATGAGACGAAAAATTTTCAACTTGGCTATCAGGTGTAAAAATGATACAAGTGTTCGGTAAACAGGAAGTTGTCGAGTGATGAATCAGAAAACGCATCACACAGTATAGCTGACTTATATCAAGCCTGAAACCAAATTTCAGAAATCCTGGTAGTGTAGTTCCTAAAAATATTCATTGGACGGACGGACTGACGGAAGGACAGACAGAGGTAAAACAGTATACCCCCCTTTTTTTCAAAGCGGGGGTATAAAAACTGCTGACTTACCTGGTCGAAGGTTGACCAAGGAACAGTGTTGATCTAACCAACTCAGTGTAGTTCTACACAGCTCCTCTGTACTACTGGTAGACACCATGGCATTAAACGTGTCAAATAGGTGGGCTATTATTTTAGAAAACTGATATAATGTTAAGGATCTTATCATTTGTTAACAATTCTTTCTTCAATAATTTACAAAAAACTCTTTCACCCTAAAATCTTTTTTTTGTTTTTTTCCGTTTTGATGCTAGTGTATCAAACTTTTTAAAAGTCTGTTAATAAAGTTTGAAGGCAGAACAGCACATATAAAGTTACTTTTTGTGCAAAAGATTAGATCAATGAGTTACAGAATTTTCTATTAAACACAAAGAGAATGTTTCATAATAGAAATAGGTTTAACAACTTGTAACAATGGCATATTGCTTGATATTGACTCTTGTTATCAAATTTAGATAGTTATAAAAGTATCATTTGTTATCCTGTTAAAAATAATTACAGTTGAGGTCAACATTAAAAATATCTTTGTTTCCCCTCCCCAACTGAGGTTATCAGGGTATGGGTAGGTAGGCAGGCAAATTATTTTATTTTATTTCTAGATATAATTTTTTCTATATTGAATTTTGCAAAATTCAACAGGTAAAACAAGTCAAGAAAAGTGGGGTATTCCCTGATTTCAGTGTACATCCCAGTTTTCTGGTGTTAAAAACTGTATACAGGGACCTCCTTTTTTTCTATTTATTTTATGGTATGAAATCTACAAAAGCACACATTCTTCATGTGATAACAATGTTTAATGAAAGCAAGTGTTTAATTAGTTAAAAATCAAGCTTATTTCAAGTCTAATTCATTTAATTTGATGCATAACTCACAACAAAACAATTCCTGTGTTCACCAATTCATACCTTGATCATCAATTATGAGATGACAAAAAGATATGTTAATGACTTGGGAATTAAAATTCAATGAATGAAAATTTTCAATAGAAGTGAACATAATTCAGTTATGTTCAGCTACACCTGGATCATGCAGCTTGGTCAATTAATTCGAGTTCTAGAAAAAACAAGGCTTCACTTATTCATGTTTTGTTGTTCCTAGAATACTTTGAGTATTTACAAATTCAACTGATGCATTTATAACCTAAAACGTGCCCTTTGTAAATTTCATGCCATAAATTGAAAAATAAAAACACATTTAAACTGGTCTTGTTAACACCAGAAATCAGGGAGGTTCCCTGAAAGCAGGGAATTCACGTATCCAACATTTTCTGACTTGTGCCCAACCTGTTCGAAGTGAAGACAAAGTAGATTAATTTCAAAGCACGATACAGACCATTTTTACTCAAAGATAATATCCCTTAAACAGAAACAGAGGTAAAAGACAAAGCCAATCAAGGTGCACTCAGTGGGTTGAAAGATTCTTCAGATTTTTTGTTTTCAAATATCACCCTTGCACACAACACAAATCATGTGGCAATGCATATGTTTGTTTTCCTTGATTCTGTATCGCTTCAATGCAAAAATGCCTTGATTTAAAACGCTTTTTATGGTTAAGTCAGAAGGAAAAAACAGATGATGTTTTTGAAAAGGTTTTGGACCTTGTGAATGAGAAATGTCATTTGCATTGAGTTTTACTTTTATAAAACATTATAAATATTCTATACAAAGGATACAATCCAGAATTTCCAGTTTGTAAGTGTTCTATTCTTAACATATTCGTCAAACATTTTCTTGAGCTGATCAGCCCTCTGCCTAGTTACAGGAACACCAGTGGCTGGAAGCTGTGCTTGACATTGTCTGTAAATAGAAAGATTAAATTTACTTATTGATCGTTGTTAAATTATCCAATAATCACACTATCAAAATCAAAGCACTGTTGGTACTGTGGGCCTGCCAATCTGATCTGAATGATTGAGTGGTGATTGCTTCACACCACATCAGCACAAAAAGGCTATATAGTCATGACTATTTCAAAATCTGATTTAAACATCCATACATATGACATTTGAATTACTATGTTAAGTCCTGTCTTAAGACATTTTTTTATTTATTAATAAATTGCTTCGCCAAGCGCAGCTGGATACAACCGCAGATGTCTAACCCTGAACCGTTGGGGCAAAAATGGAAACAATTTTCAGGCTTGATACAAGTTTGAATTTGGATTGTAATTAAATATTTGACACATAATAGGTTATGGACACAGAACAACAGTAGTCAAAGAACTTAGAATTGGTAATATGCTTAATTTTTTGCTTTTGTCTAACACTGTGCTGTTGCGAATTGCCCCCCTCCCAAATATAAAGTAGAGGCTCTAAAGAGCCTGAGTCGCTCACCTTGGTCTATGTGAATATTAAACAAAGGACGCAGATGGATTCATGACAAAATTGTGTTTTGGTGATGGTGATGTGTTTGTTCATCTTACTTTACTGAACATTCTTGCTGCTTACAATTATCTGTATCTCTAATTAAGTTGGCCCTTTTGTTACAGAGGAAAATATTTTGTAAAAATTTACAAAAATTTACCAAATTAATTTGTTAAAAATTGATTATAAAGGGCAATAACTCCTTTAGGGTCAACTGACCATTTTGGTCATGTAGACTTATTTGTAGATCTTACTTTGCTGAACATTATTGCTGTTTACAGTTTATCTCTATCTATAATAGTATTCAAGATAACCAAAAATGGCAAAATTTCTTTAAAAACGACAAATTGGGGGACAGCAACCCAACAACCAGTTGTCCAATTCATCTGAAAATTTCAGGGCAGTTTTGGAGTATTTAGTATTTTTAATACGTAAAGACTTACCCTATTGCATTATTTAATGTTTCTATTTCATTCCTCAAGATTTCTGCTTCATTGTGCATTTGTGCTCTTTCTTGTTTTAACTTTTTACAATACTCAGCAGCTACAAAATAGAAGCAAGTGATGACTTTTGTCTTAAGATATTTTAATAGTATTGATTCAATATATTATATATTCAAACATTCAATACATACACTATCATCTTACGAACATTTTTATTTATTTAATAAACAAGCAAGTTCTGGTCTTTTCAAATGTCTTATTTCTTGGAACAAACTAATACACTTGTTATCATTGAATGGATGTATACAGCTGTGGTAATGAGATTTAACAAGTAAAACTGTGCTGCAAGTGGATAATTTTAATAATATAAAAATATGTAAGTGTTTGGTAAACAGGAAGTTGTTGAGTGATGATCCTGAAAATGTGTGATGCTGTATAGCTAACTTGTACAGTCCAAGAAACCAAATTTCAGAAATCCTTTTGATGTAGTTCCTTAAAAGATGCCAAAAATACTTATGGGATGTTTGGATGGACAAAGGGAAACAGTATATACCTCCACCTTGTTTAAAGGGGGTATATTAAGCATCTACATATGTATTGGTAAGGAAATATATGAATTTTGAAGGTTGTATAATTGAAACCAGTATTAATAATAATAATAATAATAATTCTTTATTTAAAGAGGGTTACACAGTTAGCTATAAAGCTAATCTTCCCTGAGGCCCTAATGAAATACAATGAAATATAACAAACAATTACAAAATATCAAACAGACATATACATGAATAATAAAATAATATTAGCACTTAGTATCTTTTAATTTACATACTTTTCTGTAACATAGCTGCTTTACTGATTTTAGCATTACTGTTTTGCATTATTGCTGGGATTAAAACATGAAGGGTATCAAAACCATGCTGAAATGATAAAATAGAAATACATGTATATAAATGAAAATAGATGTTATAATGGAAATTTTCCAAAAAATACAAAGTCGCACCTGGTATGGCTAGTATGATTTTGTTCGAACATCTTTTTGAGCAATCCTTATTAGCAATAATACAAAGTCAAACATTCATGATCTCAAGGAAAATTAAAATCTGCCACCTTTTTCAAATACTCTACTTCAGTAAAATGTAACGGATGCAATTTCTACTTCTGTTTCTCTATCATAAATGTTAGCCATGAATAAAATATCTAATTTTCTGTTGAAAGTTTTTCAATTTTGGCTTATAAATCTACTCATTCAAAATCTTAGAGCATTACATTCCCAAACAAGGATTGGTTGATTTTATCTGTTAAAACCTTCATCAGGATCAAAGCAAATCTTAATTTTGTATATTTTCATTTCCTATGACAAAGTCTCTCCTTTAGTCAAGACAAAGTCTCTCCTTTAGTCAAGACAAAGTCTCTCCTTTAGTCAAGACAAAGTCTCTCCTTTAGTCAAGACAAAGTCTCTCCTTTAGTCAAGACAAAGTCTCTCACTGAGTCAAGACAAAGTTGACCACAAACTATTTCCAAGGCACCAACCTTGATATTAAATCTCCTCTTCTGCTCTGATGATCTGTGTATTGCCTCTTTGTCTTTGTTGTAGCCTGTAGGGGAACCCTGAAATCAAATCCAAAATAATTTCCAACTACTGTGGGGGTCTCATTGGGGGGTTCCGATCCCGGATCCCGCTTACTGATTTGTCAGATTCCTGTAACCCGCTTACACTATTTACGTAAGCAATTCTTATTTTTTTGTCATTTCCTTTGTCCCGCTAGACCTCATTTCCTATTTTCACGACACAATAATTTGACTTTCACGTGTCACACTTACAAAAAATCGGCAATCCGGCGTCACGCTTAGACCCCAATGAGACCCACTACTGTTATATGAACTGTTCATAAATCTTCTTACTTGGGTTAATAAATATATGTAACAGAATTGGTTAGTATTTTTAACATACAATGCTTCAAATTGTATTTTTGCTAGTTTTTCCTGTATACATTCATTGATCTTAATAATTTATTTTCATTAACATACTAATTGTTCAGTGAAGCTTGTACACAATTCAAAATTTGATTTTTTAAGCTTAAAATATTAGTTGTATTAGTAATAATATTCTTCAACAACTAATTTATTTTAGAACAAATTGAGTAAATGCTTAATGTTGGGTTGCTGTCCTTTCATTCAAAGTAGACTTACAAGTGAAGTATCCAATGGATTATCAATGGACTGTATAGGACTACCAGCAGACGACACAGGACTCAGAGGTATGTCAGCACTCAGAGATGTATTAACTGTAGTAAGAAAAACAAGCATTTAATACTGAAATCAAACTGTTAGTTTATAATACTGTAACTTCAGAAATAATTGCAAGGTTTTTATTATTGCAAATAAAGTGACTGGATAAGTATCGCAATAATAAGAACATGCATTCTAATAACTGAAACATAGATCTGTATTCGAAATCGCGATAATTAAACTTGCATTTTGTCCATTCTTAAAAAATCCCAATAATAAATGCAGGCATTAATTTCTGAATTTACAGTACTCATAAATCAAATTAAAGTAGGTGTCGGTCAGATTCAAAAAGTGCATAAAGGTTACAGCTCATCACTGTTGAACTGCTTCAATATAAAATTATTCAGATTAATAGTTTCTGATAATAGAGTAACAATTTTATTTAAAATACATTCAACATTTCCAAAAATTTACCAGATCATCAAACACGAAGTTTACATCTGACAGAAAAAAGCATCTTACTTCTCAAGTTGATGTCAATATATGAGCTAAACTGTTTAGTAGTTTCTGTGAATAGTATGAAGAAAAATATTTGTTGTAGGAACTAATAAACAATCTATTGAAAAAGTTTGAATTGCATATGTCTCAATTTGTATAGAACAGGGTTGAGTTTCATATCGTAGCGGCTACGTAGCTGCTATCAATATCTATGCAATAACTAGTCTATAGCTACACGTTCAATAGTCAAAATCTACGTAACCGCTACAATATTTGAACCCAACCCTGTTCTCTACAAAATTGAATCAAACATGGTGGTCATGGTGGTTTGATTCTTGATTTAGGGAGATCCTGTTTGATTTTTCAAGGCAGTTTTTATTTGTTCCGACCTTGTAACTAGTTGTAGGGTATTGGTTTTGTTCATTGTTGTAGGACCAACAGTGACCTGCTTCTTAAATACATACCATTTGGACTGAGGTGAAGTTTTCTCATTGGTAATCATACTACACATCCTTATTTTAATCTGAGCATACGACTTAGTTTAAAGATTTTACAATATGTTAAAGTTCCACCAATACTCATTTGATTGATTTATGCATGCAGAGACATAATGCTATTAGCTATATAAAAGATTTACTAAAATTTTTCTTGGAAATTTAGTCCGTCATATAGAATAGAGGATAGAAAAGGTGTACAGACTAATAAATAAAAGAACATACAGAAAAAAATACCACTACTCATCCTGTGCATTGCCACAGCTAAGAGGGGGTATAATAAATACTGATTTACTATTACTTACTATGAAAAGTAGGTTTACCAATCGATGATAAAATACTAGTCATTTCACTGTCGTCTGTACTAATGGACTTCAGTAAATGGCTGTCTGTCTTTACAGTCTGAGGAAGATAAATACATACAAAGTTCATTGGTATATCAATTCATACTTAACATTGTAAGCTTAAATAAAATTGAGAATGGAAATGGGGAATGTGTCAAAGAGACAACAACCCGACCAAATAAAAAACAGCAGAGGGTCACCAACAGGTCTTCAATGTAGCGAGAAATTCCTGCACCCGGAGGTGTCCTTCATCTGGCCCCTAAAGAAATATATACTAGTCCAGTGATAATGAACGCCATACTAATTTCCAAATTGTACACAAGAAACTAAAATTAAAATAATACAAGACTAACAAAGGCCAGAGGCTCCTGACTTGGGACAGGCGCAAAAATGCGGCGGGGTTAAACATGTTTGTGAGATTAAAGTAGATATTTCACAAGATGGCTATAAGCAATTGCACAAACTCAAAATTATTTCAGACAATGAACCAAATGGTGAAGCCAATATTGTGTCTACAAAACAACAATTCAACTTAGCTGAAACAATACTTTTTGATTTTTGAAACCTTATCATGATGAGATGGAAAAGACGGGGTCTGTTTGACAGAATTCACAAATTTTCCCCTGTGATGGATATACAATGTATATAGAAAAGATAGGGTCTGTTTGACTGTAGTATCAAATTATCATTAGCTTATGGAAAGGATAGAGAAGATAGGAGTAGCTAAGGCTTGTTTAATTGGTTAGACCTACTTACTGGTAAAGTTTGTTTATCAATGGCTGAAGACAAAGCCGGAGAAGATAAGGCTGGCTTTATTGGTTTTACTGGAGTTGATGAAACGTAGGTAGCTGATGCTTTATTGCCCTCATTCTTCACACTAATTACAGCTCCTGGATAAGTCCCTGAAAAGTTCAATATGTCACATTTAAATGATTGTTTTACTAGACTAATGTCAGTAAACATGGTAAATATATTTTTTAGCTAGTAGTATCTATATTTATAACTTAATAAAATATTTGTAATTCCTACATTTAAATTATTGGTTTGTGTGTATCCACCAAAAACCATGAAAATTGGTACTTAACGAATAATAATGAATCCACAGTAATCAGTAGATCTTTTTTCTTAATTGATTTGTGTGATATATAATTGTGTCAATTTTCTCCTAGGTGTTCTACTGAAAAGTCTTGGCATTTTTTTCTCAAATATACATGTTACCTATATGTTAATTTCTGTGTCGTATTGGTCGAGAGTTGTCTCATTGACAATCATACCACATCTTCTTTTTTATATGTAACTTGTCTTAAGTAAATAACCCTAGAACCTGAAGCACATTTTAACAGGAATTATAGGAAAACATTTTAACTAAATCAACAACAAACAAACAAATAGTATTCTTTCAAATACTTGAACAATTTTAACTCTTATGGTATATTTATTACTAAGGTCTTGACTTTTTCAAATGCACCTTATTAATAAGTATAATATTAAATAATAGATAAATCCCTATTACTTATACTGATGCTCTCCTTTACAAGTTTTACCTGTTTTAAGAAGTTCCTCCAAGGCAGAGTATGAAGTCTTCTGTACAACAGGTGCTGGAGCTATAGTTCTCATTGTAGATTTACTTCTCACTGTAACTGGCTTTCCCTGTTATAAAAGCCATTGGTTCATTAATAGAACATTAATAATTTTGCTAATTAATCTTCTGAAAATATTGTAATCTAATTACTAATATTGAGTTGCTTATATAATTACAATGTATTATTTAATGACCATTTGTGGTCTGTAGTGGTCTTTACAGAACTTTCCTAGACCCTAAATGATTAAGTGCCAATACTATATAGACACTTGTAACCTGTTGATAACTGTTTATTGTTTGAGGAAGACAATTTAGCATGTCTACCTAAAATATTTGCCAGATTATTTTGTCATATTCTACTTTGTTGTTATAGTTCAATAGTTAAAAATATTTGTTTGGTTGACAAATGAATTGATTGTTCATGCACCTAACCCAAAAATGGCAACTGATGAAAGTCATTCTCACCCTCTTATACTAATGTGTCTTAATCACAATATTCTATTTTTAATCTACAATACCTGAGGAACAACAAATCCATCTTTTTTAGTCTGTCGTTTATTTGTGGCTCCCGTCCCTCCTGTCTTGTTGGAGAGGATTGATGTTGCCGGTGTTCCAGTGACCATGGAATTTTTATCCTTTGTCTTTTTATTGGACAAATTTCCAGAGAGAGCCGCCTGCAACGTTGATAATGTTGTGTCCTTGGCCTGACCTTGATTACTAGATAACCTTGCCGAACTATTGTCTGATATTACTATTGCCGGCTGATTTTGATCTGGTATCAATTGCTGCCCTTGTTGCTGTAGTAACTGATTTAAAATTGTTTGTGTATTGTTTATTTGTATCTGAGATGACTGTTGTGAAGCATCTCCAGTTCCAGTTAACAATAAATTGATCAGGTTCAAACCACTGATATTCATCTGACCTTCAGCATTTGTTTGACCTTGAAGAAAATCTGGTTTCATTTCAATGTCTTGCTGCACTGGCATCTGAAACTATTAATTAAAATCAAAATCATAGTTTTAGCACTAAAATATGTGCTAACTTAAACATAAATATTTCGTTACCAATGATATCAGAAATTGATGATTTTTAATACTGTAAAGAAAATAAGATAAAAGTCCCAGAACTCAAAAAAAATTGTTTCAATCAAAATGATGATACGATATACAATGCACTTAACTACACATGACGGCAAACTATTACCAAGGGTACGATATACAATGCACTTAACTACACATGATGGCAAACTATTACCAAGGGTACGATATACAATGCACTTAACTACACATGATGGCAAACTATTACCAAGGATACGATATACAATGCACTTAACTACACATGATGGCAAACTATTACCAAGGGTACGATATACAATGCACTTAACTACACATGATGGCAAACTATTACCAAGGGTACGATATACAATGCACTTAACTACACATGATGGCAAACTATTACCAAGGGTACGATATACAATGCACTTAACTACACATGACGGCAAACTATTACCAAGGGTACGATATACAATGCACTTAACTACACATGACGGCAAACTATTACCAAGGGTACGATATACAATGCACTTAACTACACATGACGGCAAACTATTACCAAGGGTACGATATACAATGCACTTAACTACACATGACGGCAAACTATTACCAAGGGTACGATATACAATGCACTTAACTACACATGACGGCAAACTATTACCAAGGGTACGATATACAATGCACTTAACTACACATGACGGCAAACTATTACCAAGGGTACGATATACAATGCACTTAACTACACATGACGGCAAACTATTACCAAGGGTACGATATACAATGCACTTAACTACACATGACGGCAAACTATTACCAAGGGTACGATATACAATGCACTTAACTACACATGACGGCAAACTATTACCAAGGGTACGATATACAATGCACTTAACTACACATGACGGCAAACTATTACCAAGGGTACGATATACAATGCACTTAACTACACATGACGGCAAACTATTACCAAGGGTACGATATACAATGCACTTAACTACACATGATGGCAAACTATTACCAAGGGTACGATATACAATACACTTAACTACACATGATGGCAAACTATTACCAAGGGTACGATATACAATACACTTAACTACACATGATGGCAAACTATTACCAAGGTTACGATATACAATACACTTAACTACACATGATGGCAAACTATTACCAAGGGTACGATATACAATGCACTTAACTACACATGATGGCAAACTATTACCAAGGATACGATATACAATACACTTAACTACACATGATGGCAAACTATTACCAAGGGTACGATATACAATACACTTAACTACACATGATGGCAAACTATTACCAAGTATGAGAGCTTTGTGTAAAACAGTCTCAGAGGAGTAATGTTCACAAGATGTTAATATCACAATACGGAAGATAATTACCAACCTGCTATAGTAATGTTCACAAGATGTTAATATCACAATACGGAAGATAATTACCAACCTGCTATAGTAATGTTCACAAGATGTTAATATCACAATACACAAGATAATTACCAACCTGCTATAGTAATGTTCACAAGATGTTAATATCACAATACACAAGATAATTATCAACCTGCTATAGTAATGTTCACAAGATGTTAATATCACAATACGGAAGATAATTATTAACCTGCTATAGTAATGTCCACAAGATGTTAATATCACAATACAGAAGATAATTATTAACCTGCTATAGTAATGTCCACAAGATGTTAATATCACAATACACAAGATAATTATCAACCTGCTATAGTAATGTTCACAAGATGTTAATATCACAATACGGAAGATAATTATTAACCTGCTATAGTAATGTTCACAAGATGTTAATATCACAATACACAAGATAATTATCAACCTGCTATAGTAATGTTCACAAGATGTTAATATCACAATACACAAGATAATTATCAACCTGCTATAGTAATGTTCACAAGATGTTAATATCACAATACACAAGATAATTATCAACCTGCTATAGTAATGTTCACAAGATGTTAATATCACAATACACAAGATAATTATCAACCTGCTATAGTAATGTTCACAAGATGTTAATATCACAATACACAAGATAATTATCAACCTGCTATAGTAATGTTCACAAGATGTTAATATCACAATACACAAGATAATTATCAACCTGCTATAGTAATGTTCACAAGATGTTAATATCACAATACACAAGATAATTATCAACCTGCTATAGTAATGTTCACAAGATGTTAATATCACAATACACAAGATAATTATCAACCTGCTATAGTAATGTTCACAAGATGTTAATATCACAATACACAAGATAATTACCAACCTGCTATAGTAATGTTCACAAGATGTTAATATCACAATACAGAAGATAATTATTAACCTGCTATAGTAATGTTCACAAGATGTTAATATCACAATACACAAGATAATTATCAACCTGCTATAGTAATGTTCACAAGATGTTAATATCACAATACAGAAGATAATTATTAACCTGCTATAGTAATGTTCACAAGATGTTAATATCACAATACGGAAGATAATTATTAACCTGCTATAGTAATGTTCACAAGATGTTAATATCACAATACACAAGATAATTATCAACCTGCTATAGTATGATGATAAACAAGAAGTTTTTTCAATACTTCATTGATGAGTCTTTTGTAGACGAAACGCACGTCATTCGAGCGTCACTGATGAGTCTTTTGTAGACGAAACGCGCGTCTTGGGTATATATAAAATTTAGTCCTGGTATCTATGATGAGTTTATTTATTACTCTGCTGAATCAGTCAATGTTTTAATCAGTCTATCAAATTTCTCAGGTATTTATAGATTATTGTTGAGATGACCAATGTTAATATGTTTATTGCTATTTTACCTATGTTCACTTAGTTTCTAGCAATAATTTTTCCTATCACTCTACTGTCCTGAGAAAGGAAATTATCACTCAGCAAGATCAAAGGAAAATTTCGTAAAATAGCAAAAATATCAAATAATGCAAAACAGATTTACCAAAGTTTTTAAGTCAACATATCTAGTGACATTTGTAAATCCCTGTAATAACCTGGCTTGTTATATATGAAAGGATATGATATGTTATATATGATGTTGAATCTAGGATTTGATGACTATAGCTAGGTTTACAACACCAGTAGTATGGAATATAATCAAAAAGTTGTTTGATTTTAACTGTTTTTACCAGTGATACAAACCCCAACAATAGTTGCCTGGTGTACATGTCAACTGCTGTGATGAATACTTTTAAAACTTGATAAATGTGATAATGGAAATTTATAGAGCTTACTGATTTCATTACCACTAAAACCATGGAAATTTAGATTGTCTGGTTTGAAACCAGTTCCCGTGGAAACTGACCCTGGGATTGGTTACTATGAAAACTTACTCTGAGATTGTCGGGTTCCTGACTACTGTTACCAGTAAACTGTATCACATT
Organism: Mytilus edulis; assembly: GCA_019925275.1. Lineage (NCBI taxonomy): Eukaryota > Metazoa > Mollusca > Bivalvia > Mytilida > Mytilidae > Mytilus > Mytilus edulis. Next base: position 43,812,541 of record CM034360.1, on the reverse strand, counting down.
GTTTGTCAATGGTTGACTTTGTGAGAATTGGATCATATCTAAAAGAGATAAAGGAATAAAACTATTAAATCATGTTTCAACATAAAACAATATATAACCGTGATAACAGATTGTTCAGGTGTTCTTTCAAATGGAGTATATACAAATTTCTCTTTTTGTGTTAGTAGGCAAAGCAAAGATCAAAAGTTATCAGTACACATGGTATATACAGTGTTTTAGTGCATGAGTATATGGACTGTTTGAAACTAAATCATACATTTTCAGAAATTTATCGTCTTAAAAAATACCATGTTTATGAAAGTTATAATGTTACTATGTTACATCCTGGTTCTTTTGGTATTACATGGTCAATTACAGTAATGACATGTCTTCAGATCCAATGAGCTCAAAATCCAATTTTTTTTTCATTTCATTAAGGTGGTACCTAACACTTTCACTAAAATTAATTTGGCTCGTTTAATTTCTTAAAATTTTGACAAAGTATTTTTTTCACCGTGTATCATCGTACAGCAGATATAGGTACTAACCAAGGGGGCGTGAGCGATTTTGATCTTACATGGTAATGAAAATCTTTGTTTTGTTTACATTATATCAAAAATATAAAAAAATCAAAAAATTTGAACCAACCGTTTTATCAGAAAAAAAATTACACTGGTTATATAGCAGTTTGACAAACAATTATTTTGATCATTAAGAAGCTTAATATACCCTTATAGACACTACATCATTAAAACGTTCTTCTGATTTTACAGAGTTATCTCCCTGTAGTGTTAGGTACCACCTTAAGGACAAATAATGCACAGTGCTATGTTAATGTTATAAATCAGGTTGCTGCCAATTTTTAAACACTGTTCCAATTATAATACCTGAAATAAAAACTAAATTGTAAAAGTGGTTTTCACTAAAAAGAAAGATTTAAGAAATAGTGTTACCTTGGAGATCAAACGTATCCATGGGGAAGTCTTCTAATGTTGGTTGTAAAGACAACAAACCAGGCTGTGTTAGGTCAGCAATTCCAAAACCAGCTGTTAACAGAATCATGTATTGATTATAACTATCATGCTAAAAACAGATGTAGTGATACAATTTTTTTTTAGAGCATTATTTAATATTTACAATTTTTTTTTAGAGCATTATTTAACATGTTTAATATTTAAGGAAATATTGGATACAAACGGCATTCCATATTTTTCATCACTTTGATGTTTGTATCATTTTTGTTATCAATCCTCTTCTTTCAAAATGTAAAACACATATTAATTTTAGAAAGCAGTGATTTTTGAATGTTGAAACATATTTAAATATCATTCATACCTCCTTTGTATGGTAAATCAAACCAAGATAAAAATAACACAAATTTGTTGAAATCATTACAATTTTAAAGTTAAACTAACTACAGGTATATAATATCGGCTAAACATTCCAAATCCAGTTGTGTGATCAAAGATGTATATAATGTTTTGTACATATAAGTCTAACATCGAACTCCACACTAGTTGTCACCAAGTGCATATTTATGAGAATGATTTTCATCACTTCAAAATCTGGATGATAAACATTTAAATCTACAAATCATTAATGCCAAAAACTGAAAAAAAATTTCACACTCATGTGAATTGACGAAGACCTAAAAACGTGTTTCTAACTTACATATATTTGTACCTGTATTATACATGAACTTACTAAATTCTTTGGCAGTAGGGAAGGCAAATGGCTGACTCTGATTGAGCTGGGAGAAGAAATCCTGAGTAAAATCTATATCCATACTCTCTAACATAAGATCTGTGGCTGAGCTGTGCTGGGTGTTATATGGTATCTGATGCACATCTCTCAGTCTATCTAGTAGTTCTGCATGTGACATCACCTGCAATGTAATTAATCAAAATTCATTAAACATAGAATCACCCATCAAGGATTTCTTATTACAACTTGTCAAGGAGTTCATCGTCTCAGAATAAAGAACAAAATGAACATAATAACTTGTCAAGGAGTTCTGCAGGAGACATCGTCTCAGAATAAAGAACAAAATGAAGATAATTAACTTGTCAAGGAGTTCTGCAGGAGACATCGTCTCAAAATATCGAACATATTGATCATATAATTTAGTTGTTAATTTAAAAGAACAAACAAATAAAACATCAAAACGAGACTTTTCTTAACCTCTCTATGACTACATCATGTGACTTTACATTTAAACAAGGGAGATAATTATATTTCATTCTTAGTACCTCACTGAGAGAAGGATCAGGTTTGGATCGAGCAAATTTGCTTTTGAAAAACTTTCTCCATCTTTTATATTCATGTGTAACTGTGTCCAATCTTCTTTTCCAATACTTACCTTCCAATACAATAGCCTACAAAATAAAACATACATGAAAGTTTTATTTAAAATATCATAAACAGAAGAGAAAACAAATATTGGTCCTTCATTAACAGATATCACAAACATACTCTAAATATCTTATGGCACGGTTGACAATTGAATCTATAAAACTAATTGTTCCCAATGGCATACCCCAGCAAATTTTTTCAGAAATGATTTACCGGTAAGTCTATTCCAGATCTAGATTTATTTTATCTAAACTTTTTAAACCAGCCTTGCATGGTACATGTGGTACAGATAGAAGACTTGTGACTGACCAGTGTTTCCATTAATCCATTGAAATCCTGTCTTCTTCTAAACCTCTTTTTCTTAAGTGAATGAATATCAATATAATCATCAAGAGCAAATAGAACTGTGAACTAATGCTCACAAAGGATAGCCCACCTATAAGTATTCAGCGAAGAAGAAGTTTATGAGTAGTTGATGTGTATTACACAGTAAAGCATACTAAGGTGAAACTTTATTCCAAATTTCAAACAGCCCTGATATTTCTAAGGTGGACAATTATGTGTAAACAAAATTATATTTATGTATTCAGTAAACAGGAAATTGTGTGAAATATAGATTCCTACACTGCAACAAGTGTATTACGATATTTCTCCACTCGAGACAGTTAAATTCTATTATTGAAAGCGTGAGGCTTGCAGAGCATTTTAAATAATTAAATTTAACTGTCGATAGTAAAGAAATATTGTAATACACGAGTTATAGTGTCGGAATCTGTTTCTCTGATGACTTTAATCATTCTTTTTCAAAGATTTTCAGAAACTTGTGTTCTTCATATGCAACGTCATCAGGATAGGTCGCCTTTTATTATGACGTCACAATAGGAAAATTGAGAAGAAAACAAAACATTTTGACGTCATAATCAAATTTCAATTAATCATTTGCCGAGAACAGATTTTTCACTAGTGAGGAGAAATATTTTTCTCACACCAGTCAGGAAATGTGAAAATAGCACAAAAATTAAAGAATCTGATTTTTTGATGATTGATTGTTGGTGTTTAATATAAACTAGAGGCTCTAAAGAGCCTGTGTCGCTCACCTTGGTCTATGTGAATATCAAAGGAAGCAGATGGATTCATGACAAAATTGTGTTTTGGTGATGGTGATGTGTTTGTACATCTTACTTTACTGAACATCCTTGCTGCTTAAAATTATCTCTATCTATAATGAACTTGGCCCATTAGTTTCAGTGGAAAATGTTAGTAAAAATTTACAAATTTTATGAAAATTGTTAAAAATTGACTATTAAGAACAATAACTCCTAAAGGGGTCAATTGACCATTTTGGTCATGTTGACTTGTTTGTAAATCTTACTTTGCTGAACATTATTGTTGTTTACAGTTTATCTCTATCAATAATAATATTCAAGATAATGACCAAAAACAGCAAAATTTCCTTAAAACTAACAATTCAGGGTCAGCAACCCAACAACGGGTTGTCTGATTCATCTAAAAATTTCAGAGCAGATAAATGTTGACCTGATAAACAATTTTACCCCCATGTCAGATTTGTTCTAAATGCTTTGGGTTTTGAGTTATAAGCCAAAAACTGCATTTTACCCCATGTTCTATTTTTAGCCATGGCGGCCATCTTGGTTGGATGGCCGGGTCACCGGACACATTTTTCAAACTACTAACCCAAAAGATGATTGTGGCCAAGTTTGGATTACTTGGCCAAGTAGTTTCAGAGGAGAAGATTTTTGTAAAAGATTACTAAGATTTACGAAAAATAGTTATAAATTGACTATAAAGGGCAATAACTCCTAAAGGGGTCAACTGACCATTTCAGTCATATTGACTTATTTGTAAATCGTACTTGGGTGAACATTATTGCTGTTTATAGTTTATCTCTATCTATAATAATATTCAAGATAATAACCAAAAAGAGCAAAATTTCCTTAAAATTACTAATTCAGGGCCAGCAACCCAACAACGGGTTGTCCGATTCATCTGAAAATTTCAGGGCAGATAAATCTTGAACTGATAAACAAATTTACACCATGTCAGATTTGCTCTAAATGCTTTGGTTTTTGAGTTATAAGCCAAAAACTGCATTTTACCCCATGTTCTATTTTTAGCCATGGCTGCCATCTTGGTTTGATGGCCGGGTCACCGGACACATTTTTCAAACTACTAACCCAAAAGATGATTGTGGCCAAGTTTGGATTACTTGGCCAAGTAGTTTCAGAGGAGAAGATTTTTGTAAAAGATTACTAAGATTTACGAAAAATAGTTATAAATTGACTATAAAGGGCAATAACTCCTAAAGGGGTCAACTGACCATTTCAGTCATATTGACTTATTTGTAAATCGTACTTGGGTGAACATTATTGCTGTTTATAGTTTATCTCTATCTATGATAATATTCAAGATAATAACCAAAAAGAGCAAAATTTCCTTAAAATTACTAATTCAGGGTCAGCAACCCAACAACGGGTTGTCCGATTCATCTGAAAATTTCAGGGCAGATAAATCTTGAACTGATAAACAATTTTAACGCTGTCAGATTTGCTCTAAATGCTTTGGTTTTTGAGTTATAAGCCAAAAACTGCATTTTACCCCATGTTCTATTTTTAGCCATGGCGGCCATCTTGGTTTGATGGCCGGGTCACTGGACACATTTTTCAAACTACTAACCCAAAAGATGATTGTGGCCCAGTTTGGATTAATTTGGCCCAGTAGTTTCAGAGGAGAAGATTTTTGTAAAATATTACTAAGATTTACGAAAAATGGTTAAAAATTGACTATAAAGGGCAATAACTCCTAAAGGGGTCAACTGACCATTTCAGTCATGTTGACTTATTTGTAAATCTTACTTTGCTGACCATTATTGCTGTTTACTGTTTATCTCTATCTATAATAATATTCAAAATAATAACCAAAAACAGCAAAATTTCCTTAAAATTACTAATTCAGGGGCAGCAACCCAATAACGGGTTATCTGATTCATCTGAAAATTTCAGGGCAGATAGATCTTCACCTGTTTAACAATTCTAGTCCATATCAGATTTGCTCTAAATGCTTTGGTTTTTGAGTTATAAGCCAAAAACTGCATTTTACCCCTATGTTCTATTTTTAGCCATGGCGGCCATCTTGGATGGTTGGCCGGGTCACCGGACACATTTTTTAAACTAGATACCCCAATGATGATTGTGGCCAAGTTTGGTTTAATTTGGCCCAGTAGTTTCAGAGGAGAAGATTTTTGTAAAAGTTAACGACGACGACGGACGCAGGACGACGACGGACGCCAAGTGATGAGAAAAGCTCACTTGGCCTTTTAGGCCAGGTGAGCTAAAAAGAAGATGTGGCATGAACACCACATTTAGCACTATTAGTTATATTGTGGCAGTCAGTTTTAACTGGTGGAGGAAGCAGAGAATCATGACCTTCAACAGGAAAACTGACAATCTTAGTCAGAAAGACTGGAGTTGATGCATCTGCCGACAGGTTCAAACTCATTACCATAGTGTTTGTAGGCTAGTGATACAGTAAATGAATTAGTATTAGAATACCTACCTCTGGTCTAGTGTGTATGTCATCAGACATAGGTGAAGCAAACTGGCAGATCACAGTACTTTTCCCATAAATATCTAAAAAGTCATAACAATAAAAGTTAGTTGTCTTGAACTTATGCTCAGCAGTCTATAGAGCTCATTTAAATGGTTTGATGGCTTCTAGTTTTATTCTTGGCATGATAATTTATTAAGATGTCATATACTGTTTAAGGTTGCATATGGAACTTTTGTTCTCCTTGTAAACATTTAAGTATCATAGTTATATTTCAAATTATGACAATAAATTTGGCTGCTCATGCCCTTTTCATGCCTAAAGTTAGTCTAATTGGCAATCATACCACACCTTCTTTTTTATAAATTTACTTATTATTACTGAAACATTTAAATCTTAAAAAATAGTGTCAGTTACCATGGCAACCACTCATATTTTCCCACTCAAATTGATTTTTTTAGCGCAGTATTTAAGTACTACTTCTACCAGGCAACTTAGGCCGTGTTCACACCAAACGCCATGTAGAGTAAACATGTTTACAATTAGTTTAATGTAATCAACTCTGGTTTCACATTAAATTTGTTCACATCCATACACTTTGTTTAGTTACCTGTGCATAAGTTTTGTTCACACTTATAAACTATATGTCATTTAAATGTTCATTGCATAGAATCTAATTAAAATTTCTTGGACAGATTTTCTAGCAGTAATGAAAGCCATTTTTGATGATTTGCACCTATTTTAAAGATACTGAAGATGTCTCGATTACCAGAGGCGGATGAAGGCATTTTTAAAATGCATGGGGTTCCATAATTTGATTGTCCGAAAAAGGGGGTTCCAACCCCGGGAACCAGCCCTATCCAAATCCACCACTAATTACGCAATACATCAAGTAGGCTATAAAAGAAGAAGAAGGATTGGGATGTTAAGAGTGTTTTAGTAATGCATTTATGAGTGAATCGTTGATTGACCAGCTGCAAATATTTCTGTGTATGTCTAGTCAATTCGGGAAGACATTTTCAAATGAATTATGTGTTTCACAACACTGAGTTTAGGTCAATGAGAACGTGGCCTTATACAAAAATATCTGAAACTCTCATAGAGCTGTACTTAATAAGCACAACTTAAAAAATATTCCTCTCAATATTTACAAAATGAACTGGTAACTATATATAGTAACATACATTGCATATACCATTCCCTCCAGATGATGTTGTTTAATCTGACCTTGTCCTTGATTGTCATGTGAAGGCCTCGAAATGCCTTCCATTTTGGAGATACCAACTTTCCACTGAAAAAAATAAGTACATACTAACTATTAAATTGTACATGTATAGCACTGAATTTTCTTTGATAATTATGTTTTTCAAATTTAATAAGACTTTTAAGAAAAGTCATCATTACAGATCTACATAATAAAAACAATGTTCCAATGTCCCCACACTGATCATGCTAATACACATATTTTATAAACTTGGAGAAAAAAATGTTATTGAGGCTTAATTTAAAATATTGTTTGATTGCAGTTTACCGACCAACCATCAAAATCTGCCCGCCTGAAATTTTTTATTGCTTTTATCTTAAAGAAATTATTTTAAATATTTCTATTGAAGCTTAAGGGATCCAGTTAACATGGTTAACATATTTTAATATGTTATTGAATAAAAGATTGGTTTTCCTGTTTGAATGGTTTTACACTAGTCATTTTTGGAGCCCCATATGATATAGCTTGCTGTTTGGTGTGTGCCAAGGCTCCGTGTTGATGGCTGTCATTCACCTATAATGGCTTACATTTACATATTGTGACTTTGATGGAGAGTTGTCTCATTGGAACTCATACCACATCTTCTTTATATCTACTTTATGCATTTAATTTATATTTTTTTTTTTTTTATCGTACTGCACATGCATGACATGCTTACCTGCTTAAAGGCATTTTATGTTTACCTGTCTGTTAACATTTACCATGTTTACTGTCATACAGACTTGGGGTCAATTACATTGGAATGTAATTAATTAAATTACACATTGCATTGCAAAAATGGTCAATTACACTAATTACACATTACACAGTTTTTGAAATGTAATTAATTAAATTACAATTACTTTACTAAAGTAATTAATTAAATTACACATTACATTTCATCATGATATTTTTTAACAATATTTTACATGTTTACATAATGCATGTGTAAAATAGTCATGTAAGCAGAGTTTAAGTGTTGCATTTGATAATCATTTAATATAGTTATTTTAATGTTTTGTCAATAAGTCTGAATCTTCCGGTCTGAAAAAAGCATTTGTAAATAGTCTTTCGACAGGAGCTATTGTTGTGCGCTAGATATTGCTTGATCAGGACATGGAAGTTTTATGATTAGAAGATCATTTTATTGATAGGAGAGGGAATTTGTTCATATTAACTTGCCAATACATCAAGGGGTATTTTGACATCTCAGAAATGAACTCATTTGAATTAAACATAATATGAATAAAGAAATTATAAATGAATTTAAAATATTTTTTTATTTTACTTTAAAAATATTAAAAAGTGTGCTTGTCACAATATTGAAAATAATTTTTAGTACAACAGTCAGGGGACTTACTTAAATAAGTGATTTTCTAAATCACTGATTCAAGTAACATTATTTCCATAAAGGTTGGAAGTTAGAGTTGTCTTTCTTTAATAATCACATATTTACGTAGTACAAATTAATCACTAGAAGAAGTGATTTAATTTTATTGTAGCTTTAAATATAGAATACTAATGATCCAGGTACTAATTATGTTGCTAAACTTATCAGAACCAACATCTGTGTTGTCTAGGATGACCAGGTCATTTCAGGTGATGACCTTGTACTGAATCTAGGATAATGACATAAAAATCACTTGTTTAAGTATCAGACATCAATTTCCTTCCCAAAAATCACTTCTTTAAGTATCATTCTTTTAATAACCCCCCACTAATTTCAACACCCCCGAACAGTGAAATTTTTATCGCGAACAGTAGAATTTTATTACATAATCTGAAAGATGAAACCTTGAACTTCACAGTAAAATTACTCCCACTGCTGGGAAAAATCTTTTAAGAAAGTATCAGTTCATTATATAAAGCCATTATTACAGCATTTTTTCAATTAAAATTGAATTTTCAGCTAAATGATAGCATCAAAGGCATAAAACTTGCTACTTAAAAGAAGCAAAAAGTTCTTTTTTTTTTTTAATTTTACTAATTAAAAGATATTATTTAAACCTATGTGTTTAAAATTTTGAAAAAACTACAAAATCCAAATTTGTGACAAAACATCAAATTTGCTACCCAAATAAGTGATTTAAAAATCACTTATTTCAGTAAGTCCCCTGACTGTACAAACAATGTATATAATGTCCAAATATTAGCAATATTTTGCTAATTAGATAAAATATATGTAATAGTGGCATTGCCCCTGGACATTTTAATCTGATTAATTGCTGTTTGTTTTTACAGCTGTTAATTTTTATTTCTATAATCCTTTTGTGTATACTAATTTGACAAAATGATTGTATGCAGTGATTTTAAATTCTAAATGAACTGTCTCAGAAAGATGTTTCACAGTGACAAATTTTATTGTTTTTATTAACAAGGTGTTTATTACTTATCAATCTATTAGTTTTGATCTTTCTTAAAAACTGAACAACCCTTATATATGATTATCACATTTTTTAAATTATAAGACTATTCCAAAAAAATCTGTAGGTTAAATAAATGATATAAAAACTTCAGAATAAATTACAGACTTCATAAAAATTATTAAAAAAAGCATTGATATTAATATTTGAAAAATACAAATAATTTTACAATTTATATTATTAAACACAAATCCTTAACTGTAACACAATAAAAGTACATGTAATTGAAATGTAATTCAAAAGTAATTGAGCATTACATGCTTTTTTCAATGTAATTAATTAAATTACCATTACAAGTAATTAAAAAAATGCTCAATTACACATTACATTCAATTACATGGAAAATTGTAATGCATTACACTTAATTACCATTACATTTTTAATTACCCCATCCCTGCTGTCATATACCCATTGACAGTGTTTGAGGGTCATGTCATAGATACTATTAGTTGACATTCAGTCAGAAATTCACAAGAAATATTAGAAAAAATTTCTTACATTGCATATATACAATATCTATTGTTTCCTTTAGAACTTTTGATGTACTGATTAGGATTTAGATAACATTTCGATATATTTGTGCATTTGATCCGCATTTTACTGGATTGTGTCAGCATTTATATAGTAATTCTTATTCTGCAATATTAAGAGGTGGATAGTGTTTGAACTGAAAACTCGTATCCAAGGCTTGTCCCAGGCATGGATTACCTAAGCCGTATTTGGCACAACTTTTTGGAATTTTGGATCCTCAATTGCTCTTCAACTTTGTACTTGTTTGGCTTTATAAATATTTTGATATGAGCGTCACTGATGAGTCTTATGTAGACAAAACGCGTGTCTGGCGTACTAAATTATAATCCTGGTACCTTTGATAATTATTGTAAGATATCCAGTGATTTTAGATTTTAAGTACTTAGTTTGCGTGTTATATATGGAATAATTGCTTACCAAATGAACAGTGGAAAGTTTTTTTAGATTTTAAGATAACAAGGATAGTGTTTGAACAGTAAACGCTAATGTGAGGGCAGGAGTGTTATATATAGAATAGTTGCTTACCTACAATGTAATGAACAGTGGAAATTTTTAGATTTTATGATAACAAGGATAGCGTTTGAACAATAAATGTTAATAATTAAGGGCAGGAATGTTTAGCCTATTTGATATGGAGATATAAATAGTCAACTGGCTATGGACGATTGGACTGTGTAATATATAGAGAATAATACATGGCAAAATCCGTATCAAAAGTCGTATCATCCCGACACACCAATATCAGCCCAAGGGCCTTTAACCCCGAGCCTCCGAGGGATGATTTTGGTCGAGGGTGATACGGATTTTACCATGTTTTATACGCTTTATCATATATTTCAACAGGAGAGTATTATTTTATATGAACTGTTTTCTGACCCATAGCACTGGGTTATAATGTTCTACTTTAGTCTTGTTTTAAAAGCATCAAAAGAACTTATCCGAAGCACCTGGATTACCTTACAATTTGCGTTCTGTTGTTTTAAAAATATTTTGTTTACTGTATTTTTTTGGGTTTTTTTATAGTTGCATTTAGTGTGCCAAAAAATATGAAATCTTGACGTTCGTGACGTCACATGCCAAACAATGACGTCATTCAATAAATTGCGTCACGGTCGAATGACCGTTCATTTTAGACCTATTTTGAGGAAAAATATTTCTTCTTAAGCTAATTAACATAAATAAAAACTGACTATGTAAAAAAAAAAAAAAAGGAGGGGTGTGATAAAGGGTGCGATAAAGGGTATGATAAAGGCTGCACATCAAAGTTGCGCGATATGGATTAAACAGCAGGTTATTTATCAAATATTCAAAACTACTGTATTTACTACTAAACATACATGTATGATAAATATAGTTAACTTCGTTTACATGGTGATGGATTAGTCCGAATGCTGTATATATGTTACTGTTATAATAACTACGTATAACTGATTTTACGAGTGCCCCGTGTGTAAGGGTTAGGGTGCAAATAAGGGTGCAAATTAGAAGTACGCTTTAGAAGCGAAGCTCCTGCTAGAGGAGGAACATAAAGACTAGGTAACAGATAACGTTATATCAAATTTGAAAGCTTGCACAAGTGCATAAATTAAGCAGTTAATGCCCCTTTAAGTTAAACATATACAATGATGGCCAATATTTTGTTTGTTGGGTCAGCGTGCTCTTAATAATTTCAACTGAAGATAACAAATCAACCGACTTCTACCATGTCTACAGTGCAGATGTACTAAATTTTGGGACTAGAAGGGGTTTCCAATGCACTACAGATGCACAATGTAGCAGCCAGAGTGTATTTAATGAAAGGACAAGTACAGATTGGGTTATGTCCATTGCATATCTGAAATGTTTATATACCTGTAAGCTAAACTTAGACAGTCAAACAATTTTGAAAGTGAGGTTTCAATTGTTGTTGAAGGTTGCTCCTTAAATTCATAAGATTCTGCGGGCTCTTTCTTTGAGGCTGTAAAATCGTAGGGTGCAGGTTGATCGATAGCGGCCAGTGAGGAGGAATCCTCATCATCTTCGTCTAGATTGGGGTCATGGACTCGACTCAACATAAAATGACCACTGTGAATGCACGAGTCGGGGTCTCCCACTTCTTGTTTAATGTCCATATTCCTACTATCCGATTCCAACAGCCCTGGTATAATTCTCGAACTCTTTAATGTCATAACCGCAGCCATATGTTTGCATCTCAATGTTAATAATTTGCAGGATTCTCAGTTCTTCGTGCTTGTTTTTTTCTAGTCCTAAATCTGAAAATATACCTGAAAACCTATAAAAATCTGATATCAAAACGAGCAACAACGGCCTAAAAACACAAAACATACGATACCATCATATTTAAAATACACCAAAGCGCTTATTTATAAAATGATTTAAATTTCTCCAAATTTAGATCTGATTAAAAAATCCTTAATTAGACAGACATCTGAAACAGATATGAACGCTAAATAGTTTGACGTTACGCGCGATGTTCGTACATGTAAGCGTAACACAACGTCGCGAATATTTCGTAACCTTCAAACTTAAATTTCGACTGAAACGTTGTTTTTAATCCAGTACGACATTCTTGTAAGACTCCGTAAAATCGACGGTGCCTTTTAACTACTTATTGAAAGTTGTTGTATCAAAGTTTAGATTTTTGAAAACTAAGAAAAATAACATTTTAAAAAAATCATAAAATTCTACCATTATAAGAGCTCTGATAAAAAACAATTGACGTAAATTTGAGTTGAATTCGTTTTACGTCAAAAATGGCAGATTTACCCTTGTAGTATGGAACACTTTTTTTTCTATGACGTCATAAAAAAAATGCATAAAAGACTGAAGGAACCTTTCTGTTAGGGAGCTACCTTTTGATTTTTATGGGGGGGGGGGGGGGGGGGGGGCTAGGATAATTTAAAAAAAATAGGCAGAACAGGAGTTTTGAGTAAAACAAAAGGCAAGATGAGCACTTGCAAAAAAAAAAGTCAGGACTACAATTTAGGTAATAAAAAGTCAGGATAAACTAAAAAAAAAGCAGACGAACAGAGTGAAAAATAAAGGCAGGACAGGATTACAGCTAAAAAAATACAGGACAAATTTTTCATCCAGCCCCCCCATAAAAATCAAATGGTAGCTCCCTTAAATTGGAAAAAAAAACGTTTTTCAAAATATCAAATAGTTTAGACGAAAATTATAGTTTAGTGGTTACAATAAATGAAACTATGTTACGCGGGACAGGCTAAAAATAGCCGGTTTTTTTTTTAAAGCTTGTCGCATGCAGCATAAAACATAGTTTGAACAGTTATTATTTTCGTTTTATTTTAAAAAACATTTTTTTTTTAAATACGTACAATAGCAATGCATATGATCACAAAATTATATATTTTGGACTTGCATCTTGCCAACTACACCGATTTTCCAATAAGGCGTAACGTCTCCGCTTGTGGAAAAACTCAGTAGCCTGACCAGTCACAGTTTCATTATCAAATCCAAATCAGTAGTCTGTTATAGCTCGGTTTATTATCGGTTTTCGTAAACTAACAATGATATAATGTCCCAGGTTATGTCTATAACTAAATGTGATTGTCAAGCATATTTAACTTAAATAATCAGTAGTACGGTACCTTTTGTCTAACGATGAGCCGACCGTGCAAGGGCTGCATAGTCAGTCAAGGTCGTTAAAAACTTCCATTTGTTGTTGTCGCGTAACGTTTGCGTTTTTCATCTCATTTACTTCAAAATACTTGAACTTGCGTAGAGTGATTTTTGAGCTTTTCTGGGCCTTTTGTGGGAAAAATCTGGTTGATTATATTATATAAGGAATCACTGAAGCATTTTATCTTGAATATTTTTATCTAAAGATGACCATAAACGTACAGCAATAATTTTCAGCAAAGTAAGATCTACAAGCAAGTCAACTTGACCAAAATTGTCAATTGATCCCTTCAGCATTCATTAAAATTGAAAAGGAAATGGGGAATGTGTCTAAGCGACAACGACAACCCTTTAAAAGTCATTTTTTTTTACAATTTTTCGTAAATTTACCAAACTTGGCCTCAATCATCATCATTAGGCACCTAGTTTAAAAGTTGTTTCTGAAGATCCTACTTGCCATCTAACATGGCTGACATGGCTAAACATAGAACATATTGAAGTGTAAAATGTAGTTTTTGGCTTATATGACTGAAACTAAAGCAAAAGTATAATGGTGCGGCATTATTAATGCATCAATTGTAAACAAAAATATCAGGTGAGCGACAAAGGCTCCTAAGAGCCTGTACATTTAAATTATATTATAAATGGTTGTTTGATTGTTAAGTTTGCATGTTTTTGTGTTTTTGAATTTTGTAGTTTGTTTGTGTTGTGTTCTTTTGTAAATGGGTACTTTTTTGACAATTGTTTTGATTTTGTTTTTATATGTTATATTATATGTATATTCCGTGGATTTTGTTATTTTTAATAAAATCCTAATTAAACTCTAAAAAAAACAAAAAAAAAAAAACATTTGACACTTTTAACGAATCTCGAATATAATTAATCGCATTCCTGATTATGTATTTTCCTTATTTTTGGCAAATGGTCTTCCGATTAAGCAGTGAAGTTGAGAGGTGTTAATATACATTTACAAATTTCTTGGGGTGCTTTTTAAGCACTTAAATCATAATTGTACATAGTTGTTCATGATATATTTCTATTTAATTACGGTTCATAGTTGTATCTTTCAAGGCCATATCGATTGATCACGCAAAACAAACGTGCCTTACGATACTGTTACTTTATATAAACTTCATAAGTATGCCATCTGATGTAATCACTGTTTATATCTTAAATTAGATATCAACATACTTAGGTGCGTATATTTTTATGAAATGTACCATATGCGATCGTATGCACCTATTCTGATTAAAATTTTCTTTAATACCTTTACTATATCTTATATGGCTTATCTATGACTTTAGTGTAACTGCTCTGAACAGATCTAGATCCGTTTTCAGTTGTCTTTGCAAGAATGTTTTCTAACAAATTATTGGACAGGTCTATATTCGACCATGAATTGTAAAATAAATATATTTCAAGAAATTAGAATTTACCATTTCCTACACTTTTCTATATTTATAAATTCCCATTTTAAAAATATATATCTATTAATGTGCACGGTGGCGTTTCCAGCGTGGTCATATTGAGAGAAAAATGTGTGGTCATTGAGGTTTTTTAAATGTGTAGTCCACGAACAAAAATATTGCGAAATAGAAATTAAATGTTTTCCAGAGACCTTCATGATAAAAAATGTACGAGTTATTCCCCTTCTAACGAATAACACTTAGAAAAGTAATATCACTTTTCAATTTAAATTTTTCATGTACTGTTTGTTATAAAAACTTGACATCTTTCCTTCCCTAACTGCTTATTCAACTCGATGCAAAAGCTGTAAATATTTGCGTGATTTACGCATTAGAGATCTTGACACTCTTTCGTGTTTGATTTATAGCAGCGAACTGAATGAGTGGTATAGATCTTAAAGATATTATTTCTAACACACCTGTATATGATTTGAATGAATTATCTTTCCCCCATATCTTCATATGATGAGACCTTTCCCCCTTTTTCATTTAAAAATGGCATTTGAAGTGTGATAATTTAAAAAAAAAAAGTTTCTTTACATGTAATTTGCATACTCCGGCGGAACATTGATTAGTAGTGTTGTAGTGGTACTCAGTGACTGGTAGGTTAAAATTCTATAATTAAGAACTTTTTACCGCGATGTTTGCTTATAGTAGCTATACCAAAAGACTTAGTCAAGAGTTAATTTTGACTTAAGACTCACAATAATGAATTAAAAATGTTGCCAAAGTTATGATATGTTATTTGATTTTTAAATGCATTTTCGATTAAAATACAATGAGCAAATCTCTCCCTTCAGTTTGTTAGAATCTCTTTACTTGTTAGATGTTTCTTTGCGCCTCTATCCCTATTTGTTGACTAGACAGTCAAAAGAAACCCTTTGCAGATATGTCATTTGTGGAGCAAAGGCTTATATATGGGCGTTTTTCAATAAAAGCGTGACTTTCAGACCTAAAAAAATTAAAAAATCAACTTGTCTAAAATTTTATTTCAAGAGTTATTTTGAATACTTCTATTATAGACCTGTTTGTAAACAAAAAGTGCAATCTTAAATACTCTTTAAAATGATATTATTTTAATAATTTGTGTACTGTTTCGAAGGGGACATTTGTCCACTACGAAACTGCTTCTAAACACACATCTTATTGCAATTTAAATGTATCCTATAGACATTCGAGTTTGTTTACTTTATAAACTAGAAAGATCTCTTTTTTTCTGAATTGGAGAACCATTTTTTTTATCGATAAAGATTAGACAATACTTCACATATGAAGGTACAACTCATGTTACGTAATTGACATTATGATACGTTTCGTAGTTGACAAAACCGTTTCGTAGTGGACAAAAAGTTTCGTAGTTGACATCAACCCTATTCTATGTTAATAAAAACATACTAAAAATTACATGAAACTAACCCTTGTTATATGTTTTGCACGAATATAGTTGAGAAAAGAGTAAAAAAAACCTGCATGGTAGTGGTAGTGTCCACTACGAAACGTTTTTCTTCCATACTTGTTTCGAAGGTGACTGTTTCGTAGGGGACATATTCATATGTTTTATTTTCCCCCCGCAATCCCTATATTACAATAGTAACAATATAAAAAAGAAGACTGATTGTATTCATCAAAGCATGTATTAAGCTGTACACTGATATTTTTTTCATGATTTTAAAACCAGATACTGAAGGAGATTTGACCGTTTCGTAGTGGACATTAACAAAAATACGGTATCACTCTGGTCCATTTGATGTGCTCAATTTTTCTTACCAACAATTTAACTGTCGTTACAAAAGCATCACTTCTTTTGCAAGACCCTAATGTTTATATCTCTTGCAAACAAAATTTCATTGATTTTATTAAACTGTTTATTAGCAAATTTTAATGATTTCGTTTCGTAGTGGACATTTTGTCAGGGACACACCTTCTAAAATTAAAAATCCTATGTTAAAAGCTGTTTATTAAAATATGTTGGCTCTAAACATACTTTTAAACAAACATGTTTAACCCCGCCGCATTTTTGCGCCTGTCCCAAGTCAGGAGCCTCTGGCCTTTGTTAGTCTTGTATTATTTTAATTTTAGTTTCTTGTGTACAATTTGGAAATTAGTATGGCGTTCATTATCACTGGACTAGTATATATTTGTTTAGGGGCCAGCTGAAGGACGCCTCCGGGTGCGGGAATTTCTCGCTACATTGAAGACCTGTTGGTGACCCTCTGCTGTTGTTTTTTATTTGGGCGGGTTGTTGTCTCTTTGACACATTCCCCATTTCCATTCTCAATTTTATTTTGATTTATTAAAGAACTTATATTAAGTAAAAATAACATTTATTTGTACATTTTTGTACGATATTTTAGAGTATGAATGTTGAACAGGCGGTCTAGGGACATGTCATTTTGGTTGTTTTGGACCATTCAGGAATCAATATCTTATCAATCCCTCTAAAACATAGACTGTTTCTTTGCTTAAAAATGTTAAATCTAATTCAATGTACTGATTGCACAAAAAATACTTGTAAAGATCAAACACATTTTTTTTTAAAGTGGCTGGGACAAGAAATCACGTTTTTATTGAAAAACGCCATATACCTCTTGATATATGTGTCTCTGTGTCCCAAGCCAGGAGCCTGTAATTCAGTGATTGTCGGTTGTTTTTGCTGTATTTATTATTTTTTGTTTTGAACATACACCAGGCTCTTAGTTTTCTCGTTTGAATTGATAAACCGTTGTCATTATGAGCGCTTCAATAGCTTGTTGTGACATATGGATTTTTCTCATTTTCAAAGCCCGTACGATGATTATAGTTGCATTATATGAAAAAAATCAACACAATTATTTGTACACTTTAATTTAAACTGTAATTGTACTGCTCCTCGGGGTGTCTTGATTGACAAATAAAAATTGTTGTTGTTGTTGTTGTTGTATATGGTCTCTTGCAATTATGAAGAGTTGTCTCATATGCAATTGTACCAACATATTCTTACGGTTTTATTTTTGTTACTTGTTTGAACAATTATTTAAAAGCGTTGAGAGGTTCCAGGTATAACATGATTGTTCATCAATTGGAAATATTTGTAAGAAAACGGTTTCATGATATTTTTTTATTCGCTGACTCTATTTTAGTGCAATTGTATATTAACTCCTTATTTGTTCCTGGGCCGATGTGTTTGTAAAAAACCTGCACAAGATTTTTTTTCTCTCACTTTTTATTGATAATCGGGGGCTATTTCAGATAGTTCCATTTATGAGGTAGTAATTTGTATACCATGTTTAGTTTACAGCAAATGTAGGCCATGCATCAATCTATTATTCAATTCACTCCAAGTGTGCTAGTGGGTTTGACTAGGTAATCGTTTTATGCGGAAAATGTTTCCGTCTAATAAATTAAATACAAGGCAGCAATTTTATAACTTGTTTCCCAATCCACTATAAATAAATATGTTTAAACTAATAAATTTGATACATGTCTATTTTTCTTTTCATACCTTTTGCATCTATCATTGCCAATTATTTCACTTGTTTTATCTCACTAAAATGTTCCAGATATTTCATACTCAATCACGAAAGTCGCTTTTTCTAAATAAAAAAAAAAGGAAAAGAAAAAGTTACAAAGACCTTGTTAACGTGTTAAATTATTCCTTTATTTGTCTTAATGAGTATTACGTTTACCGCTTTGCGCGTCTGGCGTATAAAATTATAATCCTGGTACTTTTGATAACTATTTAGTTTATATATTTGTTTGTTTTTAAAGTGATTAAGATAATAACACTAGTACTGTTGACTGATGTACCCCTATTTTTGACATTTTTAACTATATTGGGTTTTTTTTGTATACACATCGTTGTCAATATAATCGAACTTTACGCGACTGTATATATAAGTGATCGAGAAGTTAAGCTTATTTATAAAACAGGGTTTTATCCACCATTTTCTACATAAGAAAATTCCTGTACTTAGTCAGGAATATAACAGTTGTTGTCCATTCGTTTGATGTGTTTGAGCTTTTGATTTTGCCATTTGCTTAGGGACTTTCCATTTTAAATTTTCCTCGGAGTTCAGTATTTTTGTCATTTTACTTTTTACAAAACAGTACTTTCTTGTAAAAAATTGTGGTATAAAACCAACAAGCGAAGAACACTGCTTGCTTGTTTTTCACAAAAATAAAAAAAATAATATTTATAATTTTACATTTACTACACATGATTCATAAAGTCAGATTCGTCTTTCATACTCGACAAAACTCAGAACTTAGTTTGTAGAATGATAAACACATGGGGTGTGAATTGCATTCAAAAATAACATAGTAGTCTGGTGTAGTTAAAATATCGACAGCATGTTATACATGTCTGAAAGGTCAACTTGTTTTGATCATTTAAACACGTTGAACTTTTATATAGACCCGACTGTTGTGTTATTTGTAAAAAACATTTTACACCTTCCGTGAAATTTCTCAGCATGTGTTTATTTGCCATGATTACAAACAATCTGTTATTTTACCACCTCATAATCACACCCTTTGTTTTCCGAAAGCCTCAACATTAAACTTTATCATGTTGAATAAGAAAACCAATACATAAAGCCATTCTATTTCATGGGCTACTTGTTAAATGTTTTCTGCAGAATAGTTATCTAGGAGACAAAGCTATTACCTCATATAGTCAAAGGGTACCATTGATTACAGGCCAACTAATAATTGTTCTGTTCAAACAGGTTATTACTACAAATTAAATTATTTAACAGTGATAATTACACAATAAGTTTTAATCATCTCAACACATGGAGCTCTGTAGTGATTTATGAGTACGATAGTTCTAAATCAATTTAAGATAAAACGTTATTGTTTAAAGCATTAAAATTAATGAGATCTGTGTTGACTGTTGTCTTTATGGAGGATCGATCATCCAGGAGTTTCAAATTTTAAAATAAGTGTCAGATACATATAGAAAATTCGAAACTTGCCTTTTGTATCCTGTCATATTTAATGAATTAGATTTACATTCCACGCAGTGTTAGAATAGCTATCGTTTATGTTTATATATTTCCTTAGCCGTATTTGTCACAACATTTTTGGAATTTTGGGTCCGCAATGCTCTTCAACTTTGTTCTTGCTTTAGCTTTCTAACTATTTTGATCTGAGAATCACTGATGAGTCTTATGGAGATAACACGCGCTTCTGGCGTATCAAGTTATATGCCTGGTAACTTTTAAATTTTTATACATAATTTTTTTATGACTTTTTACGCTGTTGTACGTCGAATTTTAATTTGTGCTTTTCTACTATTTGTAAACTTTCATCTGTGTGTAAAATGATTTAATTGCTGTATGTTTATATCTATGCTACCGCTTTTAATACTTTCGTTTAATATTGTATCCGTTGGTGTTTGTCCATTTGCTTTGCCTTGATAGAATTACTGTCTACAAATTTGTCCTTTTTTTTGTGGTGTCTATCGAATGTCCTTATATAACATGAATAATTATATAAAACCTCAGTTCATTTGTTTAAACGTGACGCTGAAGATGGTGTTTTTCACAACAATTGGAAAATTCAGAATAAAACCAAGCAATTTTAAAATGAGAAAAAATATCAAAAAATGAAAAAATGAAAATTTTGTTTAGTGGCCTTTACCTTTTACGACTACACAAACCAAGTTCGTTCACATTATTATGCATAACATTAATGCTAAAAACAATTAAAAGAAAATAAGATGTTAAACACCCTGAACAAATAAGAAGATTACGAAAAATTTGAAATCATATTTAATGTGTTTGGTATACAACTACATACACACAATCTTAGAAGATTATGACTATCATCGCCATTTATTGTTTTGTACAGTTGCAGATTCGCATTTTGCAATTTATCTACAACTCTATTCGGGTGGAAAATAATCAAACATAGATAGCTGTAAAAACAGAAATGTCGCTATCATCACTTTAGAGTTATATTTGTCAATTTTCTTTGAAATCATCTTTTATTAGAGAAAACTGTTAATTGATCGATTCAAGATTGCGTATTGATTGGTGACTTCAAAAGAGTAAAACAACCATTGTTGACGATTTGTTTAGCTCATCACTGACCTTCCAACTGATACTAACTAAAGAATAGAAAAACAAAAAACTATAAAAATGACGTTCTTTCGATAGATTGTCATTTACTGGCATTATATAAAGAAAATATTTTGATTTCATTGTTGTTTGTTTTATATTTGTATTTGTTTTGTTTTTCGCCTTTATTGGGCTTCGTTTGTTTTCTTTGTCCAATTTATCATTAATGTATATATGTCCTGCTCGATCTTTCTTAAAACATATTCATTAACATATTTTAAAACACATATAGACTAGTCAATCTAGCATAAATTTGGAGTAGGTTCAGTAAGACCCCTTTTTGGCCCCAAAATAAAGCAGTTTTACAAAATTATGAAAAGGTAATCTTTGAGATATTTACTGGAAAGTAGAATGATTCTGCTACATAAATATGGGCTGTTTTTGACAATACAATGCATATATAAATAAGGCAACAGTAGTATACCGCTGTTCAAAACTCATAAATCCATGGACAAAAAACAAAATCGGGATAACAAACTAAAACCGAGGGAAACGCATTAAATATAAGAGGAGAACAACGACATAACACTAAAATGTAACACACATAGACAAAATCCCACGAGAATAATATATATAACATCAAAACCAAATACATGAATTTGGGATAGACAAGTACCGTGACACGTCTTATCGCAATGTGAATTTACACTCAAAAATAAGAGAAAACAAACGACACAACGTTATAATGTAATACACACAGAAACGAACTATAATATAACAATGACTATCGGGTACTAGCATCATTAAGTCATGCTAAATTGCTAAAATCTTCACAATTTAAGCATTTTAGTTAAATTTTAGTCGGTTTCCGTCTTAAATGAAAGTGGCCGCATTCGTGTTCATCCATAATATTGAAATGTAAGTTGTATTTTATGATTATACATAACATATATAAAGGTTGAGGATGAACACGGATGCGGCCACTTTCATTTTTGACAAAAACCATCTGAAAAGTGACGTTTTTTGGCATATTTGATATATTTTTCATATTTAAGCTTTAATCGGAGCATTTTTAATAACTAAATCAGTTAAAATCTTTCACATAAACTAATTGAATCAATTGAAATAGACACTTAAGTGTTTAAAAAGTGTCCAAAATCTTTCTTTAGATGAACTTGAAATTTGAGGCCAATATCGGCCCTTACCGGACCTACTCCTTTGACCCTAACCCGAAAGTAATTGCAACAGAAGATTTTTAAGTTTTAATCTTTAGCATTATACCCAAAATATACACAAAAAAGTCCCATAAAATCTAACCCGAGGAAGACTAAAAAAATCACCATTTATAATTCCTTTGGAGATTTGCATTGAAAAGGGAGATAACTCTTGCAAAAAAGGCAGAAATATCAATAAAAATTGATACCAAATTATAACTTTACCGCTTCTATTCATCAGAATGTATTGATTTTTGATTTTGTAGCGGTCTTTAGAGTATAACAAACAACTCTAAAGGTGTTTTCATATATTTTATCCAGCTATAATCTAGATTTCGTAATTCATAAGTTGACCATTTATTGAATTTTTCAACATGTCAAGGTAATGAATCTCAAATTTAATAAGAATAATTAAGCATGTATTCTTCTTTTTGTGGTTTAAAGTTTCTTTAGATAAGTAAGTTTCTGAAAGAATATAATATACAGATATAAACAATACCAAATTTTCACATTATTTTTTCAAAATGGTTACAAAGCTCCAAATTTGCAAGATCTTTAATGAAAAATACACGAAAAAAAATAAAACTACCCATAACACTCCCGTTTTGTACATTTCATGAGCAGAAGATTATATAATTTAGTCAAATACAAACTTATAACCCATCAAAGTATCATACTTTACATAAATTTCAGGAAAAACAACAAAAAACTGACAAAAAAGACTAAATTTTACAAGAATTATCTCCCCTTTCAATGTTAATTTCCATAGGAAATTAAAGATTCTGATTTTGAGTTTTTCTCAAGTAAGATTTTCTGTGTATATAAAGGGCATAATGTTATAGATAAGAACTAAAACATTTTCTGTTTCAATTAGTTTGAGGTTAAATCTGAGTTTGACTGGACTAATAGGGTATTGCTATGATATACCAAGCGTTTTTCGGTTTATTACTTTTTTTGGCACAACATTTTGGAATTTTGGGTCCTCAATTCTCTTCAACTTTGTACTTGTTTTGGCTTTCAAACTTCTTTGATTTGAGCGTCACTGATGAGTCTTATATAGATGAAATGAGCGTCTGGCTTATAAAATTATCAGCCTGGTATATATATATATATTAATGTGAAGAATTGATAAGCACCAAAGTATTCAAATATTTGGGCTAAAACAAATTAAAAGACAACAGTAGGTAACCGATGTTAAAATCTGTTTAATTCATTTTGAATATTCAAATGAAGAAAAAAACACACGAAAAAGGATAATTTAAGTCATATAAGTAAGCGGTTTAGCTAGATATACAACCAGGTTCAATAAAAAAAAATTCTACATACCTGTAGAAAATACCTGTACCAAGTCAGGAATATGACAGTTGTTATCCATTCGTTTGATGTGTTTGAGCTTTTGATTTTGCCATTTAATAAGTTTCTAACTGTTTTAAGTCTATGTAATTTATCACTCATGTACGCTTTTTGTGTATGTCTAAAAAGTATATGTGTACTAGTATCTAGATATGTTATTTAAAGTCATAAGAAACGAGTGACCGGTGAAAAATAATGTTCTTCCGATTCTTGAACCAATGCATACAAACATCATAAACTTAGTCTTCTGTGCACGAATTCATCATTTTTTTCGTGTAAATTTCGTATAATCATCATTTTTTTTTCTCAATCGGTCAGTGTTGTTGTGAAAATATGGCAGGTAATTAAAGTAAACTTCTTCTAAATATGAATAAATTAAAGAATTTTCTACAGAAAAAAAGTATATGTACATAAGTTTTATAATGAAAACTATCCATTGAGTTATAAAAAACGTATGCATTATTTTTTTTGGATTTGAGGTTTCTTATGACTTTAAGAATAACCGGTCTTAAATAGTTTATTTGCTTACTTTTACTGGTAAAGTATTTAGGAAAACTTATTATCAGATGCGTATCTACGGGGGTGCTTTGGTGCAGCAGAACCCTTTCATGAATCTAATATGCAGTTGGAGGATAGATCCTTACAAATCCTATTCCTAATGGTGACTTGGATGGTCCCCTATTCAAATTCATTGATCCAAGTCAGTTTGTAATTTTATACCAAGGCTAATTTCTTTCATATATCTTTAATACACTTTGTTTCTACTTTTGCAGAGTTGTTTAACATTTGAATATAGTCAGTGGGGTTTCAGAATTAGACAACTTTAATTTCTAGAGATTAACGTTGTAGTGAATAACGAAAGTCATCCTTGATTTTGTCAAACTGACTTATTGATAGGTCATTTACTGGATTAATAAGTTTTGCCGACGTTGTGTCTAATGCTTTAATTTCTCTCACAGAATTCAAGGAACAATGTGACAAAGATGTGTTTTAATTCTAATAATTGCCAATGTTGTTGTTTGCTGTTAAATTGCTTGCGCTATTATGGGATTATAACTATAGAAAAAACTAACACTTTGCAAAAACGTAAATGCGTTTGATAATAGACGATTTCTTTAGTTTAAGTACATATGTCTTTACAAATGAACAACCTATTTTTTTATCTATTTATCTAGTCGTGATATCAGTTATTTGGTCGTCAATTACGTTCATTCATGACACGTCTAGACTTGAACCGATTGACATATATATATGGCACTGGCTACGGTTACATGGAAATGTAACAATTATAAAAATATTATTGTTACATTGGAGACTAATTGCCGGAATGCAAAGTTGGGTAAGGAACCGATTAATTACGAATGTAACAATAATTATTGAGGCTACGGTTACATTGCGTTATTGTTACATGAAAAACAGCAATGTACGCTAGATTTATTAAACTTAAATCTTCTATATAGTTTTGTTGCTTAATTCCTTCATGTCTACTAAATAATACTTGTTATAATAATAAATAATAAATATTATTATTCAACCAATGGTGTTTAAATAGTTTTAGGTATTAATGGATTTGATGTTCTTAAAGATACTACTTCAAATTAGTAGTGCCAAAGGCGAAAAATAAAGTTTAATGGTTTATTGTTGAAAACTCGGGCTGAGAAAACTGTTCACTTTTAAGTATTTAACCGCAAACCTACTCGTATTACTGTCATTATACTTTGAACAAAAGATGAAGAGATTCCTATTACCAATTTTGTTTGGGTGAAAAATTTAAAACTTGCATGGGATGCGTTTGAAACGAAACTGAAACAATATCAAGACACAAATTTCATACAGCTATACAAACGCACTTACCAAAAATTGATACATCAAAAGCAAAGTCTGCTAACTGTGAACTAACACTGTGAACTTCTGTATACATGTATAAAATTGAGAATGGAAATGGGGAATGTGTCAAAGCGACAACAACCCGAACATAGAGCAGACAACAGCCGAAGGTCACCAATGGGTCTTCAATGTAGCGAGAAACTCCCGCACCCGTCGGAGGCGTCCTTCAGCTGGCCCCTTAACAAATATGTATACTAGTTCAGTGATAATGGACGTCGTACTAAACTCCGAATTATACACAAGAAACTAACATTAAAAAATCATACAAGACTAACAAAGGCCATGCAAAGGCTCCTGTCTTGAGAAAGGCGCAAAATTGCGGCGGGGTTAAACATGTTTATGAGATCTCAACCCTCCCCATACCTCTAGCCAATGTAGTAAAAACAAACGCACAACACTACGCATAGTAAAACTCAGTTTAAGAGATGTCCGAGTCTGATTTCAGAATTCATGGAGGACGTACTATAAAAAATAAAAAAATTGTATGTTATACTTGTATGTATATTGTAAATATAAGATAATGTCTTCAACTTTTATTATTTAGTACATATTACTAGTCCCATCGAACATTGCTGTTTTTCATGTAACAATAACGCAATGTAACCGTAGCCTCAATAATTATTGTTACATTCGTAATTAATCGGTTCCTTATCCAACCATGCATTCCGGCATTTAGTCCCCAATGTAACAATAATATATTTATTATTGTTACATTTCCATGTAACCGTAGCCAGTGCCTATATATATACCGAAACCCAATTCGTCAGCACAGTCACAAAGAAAAAATACAACATATTTATAACATCAAATTGCAAAACGCAAAATTGCATTTATGTTCTAACGTGTGTAACTTGCAAATTACAATATGTTGATGAAACAGAAACACCATTTAACATCCGACTAAATAACCATCGGTCATTTTATACAAAAGAAAGAAACTGCCCAATTACAAGACACATTTTAACCCTCTTGCTGCCGACCGTTTTTCAAGGTTGCATTTCATATGCCGGAAAATACGACAGCTCAACGTCTGTGACGTAACATGCCAAACAACAACGTCATTCGATATATGACGTCACGACAAAATGACCACTACATTTGGGACCAATTGGAGAAAAACATAACCCTGTTTATTCTTCCGTATTTTAATTGAAAGAGATACAGCATTGATAAGAAGCTTGCATAAATTTATCCATGGACATATGTGTCCCTCCGGCACTGCCGGTTTGGACATATGTGTCCCTCCGGCAGCAAGAGGGTTAAGAGCAAGACATGATTTTGAAAATGTCACATTTCAAATCATTGAGAAAAATTATAATTGGGATACACAAAGAAGACAAAAGAGAAATAAATTTTGGATGCACCAGTTACGAACTCTTGAATCTGATGGACTCAATGAGAGAGACGAAAAAAGATTTACAAGCAAATCAAAACCATAATTATCTTGAAATTATACAAATTAATTTATAGAAATTCATACAATTAATCGAACATCTATAAATGTGTTAAACTTTTATTCCAACTTTATGTAGATGTAGCTACAAACATATTTTATGCAACATCTATCAATATTTTACACTTTTCCTCAAATCTTGTATAGATTAAGCTACAAAAATATTTTTTTGTCATGCATCCGATTTCACCTTGAGAGATACACACGCCTGATGAAGCTAATTTATTTAGCGAAATATTTGCGTTTTTCTATGTAAAATCTAATAGAACTTGTTAATGTATTAATTAGTGTGTTTAAGTTATATTCTTAGACATCTATATATATATATATATATTCATTTTGACATCGTGCTATTATTGAAGAAGGATATCTGTTATCCGAAATATCTAATATTTGTTCATTTTATAGTTTATTAGTGGTGATGTTGTACCCTTTTTGACTTGTTATATATTATATTTTGTAGTGTACAGAATCATATTACCTGATCCATCGCCCTGTAAGATAAATCGTTGACTATTTATTCAGTCGTTTATTTAACTCGTCTAAACATCAACCCAACAATGTTAGATCTGTAAATTTGCTTTCGCAAATTTTTGGTTCTTCCCTCGCCGGGATTCGAACCCATGCTACTGTGATATCGTGACACCAAATCGCCTGCACTGCAGCCGTCCCGCTACACCACACGACCACCTGGGCTCTCAAAAAAGAGCTTTCGCTGGCCATGTGTTACCTTTCCTCGTCAGTTTTAATCTAGCGGCGTACTACAGTACATGATATATAAGGCATGAAGATGTTATTGTTACAGATCAGCTAAATTATTTATAGTAAAGGATCCTACAAATTAATGTAATATACAGTCACAGAAAATAATTATATTTATAAGTACGTCTGAGTCAGTGACAACTCTAAAACAGATGTATCCATCGGGTCGCCATCAATGATGGTGATACATGGCTGTGTACATAATGTATATACAACTCGTCTAAACATCAACCCATCAATGTTAGATCTGTAAATTTGCTTTCGCAAATTTTTGGTTCTTCCCTCGCCGGGATTCGAACCCATGCTACTGTGATATCGTGACACCAAATCGCCTGCACTGCAGCCGTCCCGCTAGACCACACGACCACCTGGGCTCTCAAAAAAAGAGCTTTCGCTGGCAATAAAAACTATAACACAAATTCCCATACATTTCGGCCATTACGGCCTTCTTCGTTGTAATAAATTACAACATTGAAACAACAATTACATTGCTTGGATACATTACGTTATAATAACTTCTATGACGTTCATTTGCCGCGTTTTTCGCTTTTTTAATATAAATATTTTTATTATCGTTCATACATTGTGTTGAGTCCTTCAGGTTCTAAAGTTTTTAATTTTTTTTTATCCAAAAGGCTTCTTTAGTTTTTCTGTAACTAAATTGAAATTGTGGCCAAGATGTTATGCCACAAACACAAGGTGTCAATATTTTTTGTGTACACCAGATCTAGATATATATACAAGTCTAAATTTAAAACTACGTTCAAACCTATGATTGCGTTGGATAAAAACCGCAATTTTTATACGTGTGCGTGTAAAAAAATTTCGTTGTAGAAGGGTCTAAATACAGCACATACAACATTTTTCAAAAGACCAAAAAAGTAAAAAGTTTATTTTAACAAAACGCATTTAACTAACAGGTCGAACAACCGATGTTCTTTAACCTGCTAGATTCTATTGGCGATTGCCAAATAAAATTGATCACGAGATGTAACAAAATGGATCTTAATATAAATTTAATACTAAACAGAAAACAATAAACTTATGGCCAAGATGTTATGCCACAAACACAAGGTGTCAATATTTTTTGTGTACACCAGATCTAGATTTCGACAATATATGTCTCTTCAGTGATGTTAGGGATGGAAAAGGTATTTGGAAGGCCATATAATTTACTCTCAATTTAAGATAGACTGTTGAATTTTAAGAGTCAATATAGGATGAACGGATCATATAAACCGGAGGGAAAATACGATACAAGCCCAAACGAAAAAATATAAACAAGTCTAAATTGAAAACTACGTTCAAACCTATGATTGCGTTGGATAAAAACCGCAATTTTTATACGTGTGCGTGTAAAAACAAATTTCGTTGTAGAAGGGTCTAAATACAGCACACACAACATTTCCAAAAGACCAAAAAGTGAAAAAGTATATTTAAACAAAATGCATTTGACTAACAGGTCGAACAACTGATTTTCTTTAATCCTGCTAACTGCCATAGGCGATTGCCAAATAAAATTGATCACGAGATGTAACAAAATGGATCTTAATATAAATTTAATACTAAACAGAAAACAATAAACTTGTGGCCAAGATGTTATGCCACAAACACAAGGTGTCAATATTTTTTGTGTACACCAGATCTAGATTTCGACAATATATGTCTCTTCAGTGATGTTAGGGATCGAAACGGTATTTGGAAGGCCATATAATTTACCCTCAATTTAAGATAGACTCTTTAATTTTAAGAGTCAATATAAGATGAACGGATCATATAAACCGGAGAGAAAATATGATACAAGCCCAAACGAAAAAATATAAACAAGTCTAAATTGAAAACTACGTTCAAACCTATGATTGCGTTGGATAAAAACCGCAATTTTTATACGTGTGCGTGTAAAACAAATTTCGTTGTAGAAGGGTCTAAATACAGCACAGACAACATTTTTCAAAAGACCAAAAAAGTGAAAAAGTATATTTAAACAAAACGCATTTGACTAACAGGTCGAACAACCGATGTTCTTTAACCCTGCTGACTTCCATTGAAGATTGCCAAATAAAATTGATCACAAGATGTAACAAAATGGATCTTAATATAAATTTAATACTAAACAGAAAACAATAAACTTATGGCCAAGATGTTATGCCACAAACAAAAGGTGTCAATACCTTTTGTGTACACCAGATCTAGATTTCGACAATATATGTCTCTTCAGTGATGTTAGGGATCGAAACGGTATTTGGAAGGCCATATAATTTACCCTCAATTTAAGATAGACTCCTGAATTTTAAGAGCCAATATAGGATGAACGGATCATATAAACCAATACAAGCCCAAACGAAAGAATATAAACAAGTCTAAATTGAAAATTACGTTCAAACCTATGATTGCGTTGGATAAAAACCGCAGCTCATAAAATGTTAGTTTTATTTTCCCTTTCTGTTGATAAACCGAGTATACGAGTGCGTGTAAAACAAATTTCGTTGTAGAAGTATATATATATTTCGATTTAAAAGTTTAGACCACAACAACTTAAACACTGCCTGTCAACACTTTGGTTGTGAACTTGAATTCAGCACATGGCATTCGACTCCATTCTTAATTGACAGAGATTGCTAGCTTTTCAACCGAAGGTCGGTGCTTCTCTCTGGACACTCTTGCCTCTTTCACCAATGAAACTTTGTCGCCTCGATGTAGTCAATAGTGATGAGAGGGCATTACATTTTAAATTTGAACAATCAATGAAATAAAGTATTGCAATTTTCATTGTTATTAAATGTAATATCAGTATTTAGTACAAATCTAATCTTAAATCAATCCTAATTCTATCTTATTTTTGATAGATAGTTTTATTCATTCAAATGTGACGTCATTTTTTGTGTACTGTTTTACAAATTCAAATGTGACGTCATTTTTTTGTGTGCTGTTTTACAAATTCAAATGTGACGTCATTTTTTGTCCTTTTTTACAATTTCAAATGTGACGTCACTTTGCGTTAAGGCCTTGACTAATTCGGGTGTGTTTATTTTTTAGTTTTGGATTTTTGTCGGTTTATGTAATGTATCCGGTTGTTTTCTGTAATTAGTTAATACTTCAGTTTTATCATGTAGATCTTTTATATAGTCATTTTATAAAATTTACTGTTTGCAATAGGATAAATTATTCTAAAAAATAGGGATGTTCTGGTCTCAAACAGAAAACCCTGGCCGTTTTTGGCACTTTTTTTTTTGAACTTTTGCTCCTCGATGCTGTTCAAACTTTGTACTTGTTTTGTCTTTTAAATTTTTGTATTCTGGGCGTCACTAGTAAGTCTTATGTGGACTAAAACGCACTTCTAGCGTATAACGTTGTGTTTCTTTTGTGTCGTTTGTTTACTCTTATATTTGAGTGTGAATTCACATTATTATAAGACGTGTCACGGTACTTTTCTATCCCAAATTCATGTATTTAGTTTTGATGTTATATTTGTTATTCTCATCGGATTTTGTCTTATGCTTAGTTCGTTTCTATGTGTGTTACATTTTAATGTTGTGTCGTCATTCTCCTCTTATATTTAATGCGTTTCCCTCGGTTTTGGTTTGTGACCCGGATTTGTTTTTTTTTCTATCGATTTATGAGTTTTGAACATCGGTATACTACTGTTGCCTTTATATAGGACTAAAGTAAATTTGCAAAAAAAGAATGAATATATTGTCTGTCGAAAATTCAATATGTTCCTATCCCCCACTGCTAGTTGCCTATGATATTCTTCTTATATGAAGCAAAATTAATGCAATGCAAAGAAGTATATGATTATACCTACGTACTTAAAGCCTAAGCCTCTCATTCAAATCATAATAGTTTATTTTTCATTATAACAGATATTCATCTTTTTTTAGAATTTGAATATATTTTACAAATTTAACTGAATGTCTATCCAAACTGCAGCCGAATTGTAGAATGTCTTTCATAGAAATCATGTTTTGTTTTAACTTATCGGGTGCGTACATCTAAATAAGAACGGAAGGTGATTCAATTATTTAAGAACATCAAAAATAATTGACACTCATCCTGAAATATTTTTCTGGCAAATACTCGTTTCCAGTGGCAACTTTTTCATGCATGTTCAGGACAAAACAAATATTATAAAAATGCCTCTCCGGATAAAAATATTTTATGTCCAAAAATTCCAATAGCCATTCGTATTGGACAATTTATATAACCAATGGCAGTATTTGTCAATGGAACAATGGATACATTACTGTATTGACATAGCCATACAAAGCACTTACGAATACTTTTCTCGATGAGTAGACAAAAATAATTGTCCACCTCTGTAACCGATCAATTCAAGCTTAAACTTAATGAAGGTGGGAAGATTTTCAAATCAATGATACCGACTCAGTAAAAACATTTCTATGCGTCTCCTTGTCGATCAATGATGGAATTTAAAAGTCACACATTTGCATGGAAAGTCTCTGTAAGAAGGTGACGTTAGGAATCAAATGTCAACGTGCAGAAAGCATTAAGTTCGGTAAGTCATGTTAAAATACTATTGTTTTATGTTTATTCTACAGTTGGAATAGATGGTATTTTCGAAGATACATATACTCTAAAAAATATTGTCATGTTAAAGTACTAATTGTTTTTATTTTCATTCTATAATTGAAATATATGTTGTTTTTGAAGATACACATACTTTTTAGATATTTTGTAAAAAGAATTGTCATTTTGATGTATAATCATCTTTGAGCATAAATAGAACAAAAACGTGTATATAATAATTTTTAGCCAAAAGCATGCCGAAAGTATCAATATCGTTATTCAGAAGGCAAACTTTCAATATTTGTAAAACAAAGTTACCAGTATTCAGAATGAATTATATATTCTAATAAATTCATTTAACTGAAAATTGCATGTTGTGCATACAAAACATAAATTTTAAAACGTATTTGTCACGTACAAATTATTCTGGTCATGTTCTGTTATTCTACTTGTAACACATGACGATCTAGAGAATCTTAATAAGTTTAATAAATTTACAGACACCGCATTATGAGTTACTCTGAAACTGTTTGAAAAATAGGTTTGAGTTGGATTGTTTAAGAAAAGATTTGTCTTTCAAATAAAAAAAAAGATTGTTGCTGGATTTGTCAAGCATGTTCGTTAATTAATCTTGTTTTATTAATTTCTTTTTTGTGAGCTTGTCTATTTGTGATTATATAAAGACCGGAATATTCCATAGAGCGTGTTCTTAAATGTAATTTGAATAAACTTTGCCAGGCTTTATTCATTATACTGCTTATCATCTTTAATCTTTTCCTCGTTTCATTTATCCATACATTCATTCATTTCAAGGGAAATATTGAATAATTGATGACTGCATTTTCTAATCCAATCTTAAAAAGTTAAAATATTATTTATAATACAACAGTCGTTATAAATCTTTGGGTATAAAAGATGATAGTTTGTTAAAGGAAACAAAACTGCTTACGAAAATTTGAATTGTGCGAAATGTTAAGGATTTTCTACCCCACAAATATAAGAACTTGGCTGTATCTCGATACATCACTTAAATGCACTTAAACTTTGTATTCTATTTTGTCTTTTATTCATTATTTTTTTTATTGAAAGTACGTGGTGAGTATTTTGTAGACAAAACGCGCCTGGCGTACACATTTGATGATGAGTTTATTTACAACCACTGGGTCGATGCCAATGCTGGTGGAGATTTATTTCCCCGAGGGTATCACAAGCCCAGTAGTCAGCACTTTTTGTGCTGACATGAATTATCATTGATATTGTTATATTTATAAATTAATTGTTTACAAAATTTTGAATTTTTCGAAATAATAAGGCTTTTCAACCTCAGGCATAGACTACCTTAGCTGTATTTGGCAACACTTTTAGGAATTTTGGATCTCGATGCTCTTCAACTTTGTACTTTATTTGGCTTTTTTAAAACTTTTTTGGATTCGAGCGTCACTGATGAGTCTTTTGTAGACGAAACGCGCGTCTGGCGTATATACAAATTTTAGTCCTGGTATCTATAATGAGTTTATTTATAAGCCTGGTAACGTCGATGGGTTTGTTTGTACAGTTATTGTAATGATTTTTATTATTTGGAAAATCACGGAATCCCTTAGCATTCGTTTCGGGGGCTCAGTCTTGTCTTTTGTTTTCTTGACAGATTTATTTCTATTTTACTTTTATTACACGTGTTAGGCTGCTTCTACACTCTTTTTTTTCCATAACCACGAGTATCAAAGAATCAAATCAAACCAAATCAAAAGCATTGCAAAAACATATAAAAAATGTTAGTAAGTAAAGCATTTATATGGACGCAAACCAATAGAGAAAATAACAAAAGTGATGCCAATTTTTTAAAAGGGATCAACAATATCTCTGGCAAATGAATACAAACAGTCTGAACAGCAAATTTGCTAAACTTGACCTCACCAAGTAGATCCCATGACATCTAGGATAGTGATACTTTCGTGCACACAATTTATTTCAGCAGGGCAACAACCCTTTTATAGTGAAAAGTTTTCAGATACACTATGCCTGATGTGTAGTAGAGCAGACATTCACTTCCTTTGTTTACATTAATCTAATATTGGCTAAAACATCAAACATTTAGAAATCAAAATCAATTACAATTTAAAAATTTATCTGTTCATTTGGATCTTCCGTCACCTGCAATCACGAAATAAGTAATCTATATACTAGTATTATACGTTCCTAATTTTATGAATAACGAATTGAAGTACATTTACAACTAGAAGCGTAATAGATTCTCTCCTGGTTATATTACAAATTTATTTCTAGTTGGTGAAGAAAAATTACACAGAATTTCTTTAACCTTCATGACATTCTTCAAATACCCACATTAATTAAAACATCTTGGAAAATACTCAGGAGTAAATGTAAAAGATTTTCACTAACATGTATTCATTTTACGGATTTTAAAACATCAAAATCTTATTTAAATCCATAGAATGTTAGAATTAACACCATAAGTTTCCTATGATACCTTATTTATAAGTATAATTAAAAGGAGATGTTGAGTCTGCGTCAATACATACTATTGGATGGTTATTGGATCATACAGCTGGCTGAACGTTATAAGAATATCACGACAGTTCAGCTGTAAATTGAGAATGACCAGGAAAACCTAACAAACTGTGAACACAGAACTATTTATTTAATATAAGGCGTTCCAATACAGTCTATATTACAGATTATTATACAAAATTTCTCATTATTTTCCCTTCCGAATAATAAATTGAATATAATATTGGCTAGTCAACAAAGAAGAGCGACAGTTTGTGTATTCCTTTTTGTTTTGCAAATTGTATCTTATCAGATATCAGTATTTAATGTGCGAATTGTTTAATCCGAATTTAATTTTTAACTCATTTTAGTTTAAATTGACTGGGTTTAGCTCTCTTCGAAAAAATCCTACCTCTTTTCATTCAAAAAGATTGTATTCGTTTATATGTTTGTTAATAAGACATCTTGTGGTTGTAATCATAATTCGATGTAGGTTTTAATATGAATAATGCATAGTATATCCGTAAAATTGGAATTTTTAATTGTATTATTATAAGTTTAATATTTTAATTTGTGAATATTTGGTACACGTATTCATTATATATCGTAAGAGCAAGTTTAAAAATGTGTAGATCAATGAACAAAAAAAAACCAAGATTTAGATTAAAGAAAAAAAACTAAATCCAACTGAAAAATGTTTTGCTCTACTTCTAAATGTTTGATCCTAGCGAAAGAGAATCAAATAAAAAATATTTTGACCCGGATGGCCTCACAATCAATGAGGCGGTTCACATTATAAGGATTATTGTCAGTAAAAAATATTACATGCAATTATATGCTTGACAATTTGTTCATACACATGCTTTTATTATTTGCATACTTATTTTTATAAAGCATGACCCTTAATACATTTGGACATCGTTATTTCACTGTTTGATAAACAAACTACCGGTATATCATATTCTTTCAAAACTAGTTCCATATAACATGAAATCATAGCATCATCATTTTATTTACTAAATTAGGCTTCATGTTTTTAAATCAAAGACAACCTCAATTGTAAAACGTTAGAAAAATCACTCATAGCGTCGCCTTAATTTTGATTTTCCATTTCTAGAAACTTACATGTTAAAACACTCACCAATGACAACAGTCTTATGATATGGTTTGCCAAGACCCATGTTTCCTCGAAATAACTGTCAATCGAATCAAAATAATTGGGCTGCCAAAGCATATGACAGTTGTAGAGTATCAAAAACCGAACATTTCTAAACGTTGTGCTAAATACGACAAAGACAATATATGTCTGGGATATCAACCCTTAGTGTTTCGAATTATTGAATGTTAATTAAGATAACTTGAGTTCTACATACGTTACAATATGTAAACCATCATTTTATAATTTTATAATTTCTTAATACTTGATGTAATTTAATAAGGCAAACTCCTTGTTAAACATATTCGGAACGATCAATATTCGCGATATTTTTCTCTCGCGAAAATAGATTGGGTTATAGTACATTATCTTTAACCTGTTCATAAACATCTTTTTTTATATATATATCGTTATTTATAGTTTGTGTTTATCAAAATAATTTCTAAAATATAAAATATATAGACTGGTATCATGATGATCAGGTACCAAGTTACATATTTCTAGTTTACAAGTCCTTTTTAATATTTCCAAATCAAGGAACACAGACACAATTAGTCGTTAACAAATTTTTTTCTTCAACATTGGTTGGAATTTAATCACTTTCGCAATCTATTTTCCTCTTTCTAATCATTTATTGGACATAGTAGATTAAGATAACTAGCAAATGTGCTTAATATGCAATAACTATAAAAGTTGAATTTGAAAATAATAGATTGTCATCTAGAAGATAAAGCTTAATATGTTCAATATTTGTTCATTATATTATAGGCATGAGTTTTAATAAACACTTTACAATTCCCAATTTTTAACGACACGAATGTCGTTAATACTGTAATGCAATAGAAAAGTGTATGATGAAACTCTATCGTTACTACATTGAGTGATTTGAATAACATCCCAAAAATAACAATATCATCTCAAACCCCACTTTCTAGGTATCATATCACTAGAAATCCATCCCAAGGAGCATTTGAGTAATGATAACATTGATTTAAGCAGCTCATGAAAAAAGAACATTATTTAAAATAACAATGAAGAGATAGTTGAGTAGTAATAATTTGTAAGCTTATATTAATGTCATTTGAAAGCGTTGAAACGTTAAACGTTCTTCATAGAGCAAATAAATAACAATAATTACAATTAGTACATGTAAATAATCAAACACTGTTGGTACAGTCAAAATCAATACTGAGGTGTCATCAAAATATCGAATAAAAACTAGTTATAATGACAAATTCTCGAGTTTCTTCCCAATTAGAAATACTAATTATTTTTGTTAAATATATTTTGGATGAAAATGAA
This sequence comes from Mytilus edulis, assembly GCA_019925275.1. Taxonomy (NCBI): domain Eukaryota; kingdom Metazoa; phylum Mollusca; class Bivalvia; order Mytilida; family Mytilidae; genus Mytilus; species Mytilus edulis. The sequence continues at coordinate 43,775,141 of CM034360.1, read as the reverse complement.
ATAAGAATTTTAAAATACAAGGTGGGCATCAAGTACGCCGACAAAACTTTTGTTTATATTTAAATTGTTTAAGAAGGTAAGAATTAAGATTGTAAAATACCTACTTATAAAAGTTTATTAATAAAAGTTTATTAAGAAAGTTAATGATAACGTTTTAATCTATTTTAATGGTTCAAGACTTCCGTTTGTAAACTTCCCTCGGAGTTCAGTAATATTTTATTTTACGTTTTACAAACAGATGAGAAATTGAAGGTTGTGATTTCTGAATTTCAGACGCACATATCATAGAACTAGCCCTAAAAACTTCGGGAAATATTTCTTCTATTTCCACAAATTAAATTTTCTTTACTGTATCGTCGTAAGATATTACTAATGTATATATAAATAAGATTGACATTTATATTTTATATAGACCAATCCACGATATCTTGGCTCTATTCGTATCTTGTTTGTTTTTATGCCCCATTTATGGGCATTATGTTTTCTGGTCTGTGTGTCCGTCCGTCTGTACGTTCGTCCTTTCTCCGTCTGTCCCGTTTCAGGTTAAAGTTTTAGGTCAAGGTAGTTTTTGATGAAGTCGAAGTCCGATCAACTGGAAACTTAGTAAACATGTTCCCTATGATATGATCTTTCTAATTTTAATGCCAAATTAGAGATTTTATCCCATTTTCATGGTCCACTGAACATAGAAAATGATAGTGCGGATGAGGCATCCGTGTACTTTGGACACATTCTTGTTTTGTTTTTGTTTTCACTTTGTTTGCAACAACAGCATTGCAGACGCTGTTAAAATCATTTCACTTACACAAGCTGTCTCAATGATGGTCCTCGTCGCTAAGTACCACCAGTTCAGGGATTCTACATGTAGAATGTTTTTTGTTTGCAAAAATATTATATAACATAAATATTTGTTATTTGAAATTGTTTACCAGTTTTATTTTAGTGAAACAATGCAGTTATAATTCGAAGACTAATAAAAACTTTAAACCTTGACAAAATATAATCTTTTAAAAAAAATCATTTGAATCTAATGAATTACAAAAATTTCCATGGGCTTCACTAAGGGACATATGACATCAGATGAAATGTTACCCTAGTACGATAACGTAGTCGTGCTTTGACTTTAAAGGATACTAATTATTAATCAATTAAGATTAGTTGATTTTACTACGATCAGCAGATGAGTTGACATTATCCTCACCGTGTTGAACGTTCAATTATCTTTTCAATCGTTAAGTATTGAAAAAGACCTTGACTAAAATGTAAACACAAACAGTAGGGTGCACCAAATTTTTACTGATACCAACATGGGCAGTATTTTATCCTTAAAATAATTATGCCAACTACAATACTATTTTCTGAGAAACAAGAACTTATTTCCGTTGAATTATTTCCTATTAACTGTAGATAAATAAAATTTCAGCAAGAAAAACATGTTTTTTTCTTAAAATTGGCTGCAGAATATGCCTATTTTACATTTAATTATTAAGTCCGTACTTCTGGATAATTATTGGATCATACAGCTGACTGAATATTAGAGGAAAATCACGACAGTTCAACAGCAAATTGGGAATGTCCAAGAAAACCTAACAAACTGTGAACAGATAACTATTTATTCAATATTTGGCGTTCAATACAGTCTGTTAACAGAACAATGTAAAACAAATTACTCATTACTTTAACGTTCATATAACTATATATAATTTGATAATGTTTTAGTTGGTATATTTTTTAAAAGAGAAATGAGAAAAGCATTTATTTAGAAATCTGTACCAAATTTTTCTTGCCTTCTGTATTCGTCCTTGAAGTTTCGTGTTCTAATTTTAGTTACCACAATCCTGTCCTCGTTTGTCTGATTGCGTTTTACCGAATTAGACTTCTCAGCAGATTTGTATGAAAAACGCAACGAGTGCTGCATGTGGAGCAGGATCTTCTACTATTTTGGAGCATGTCAATTAAATAAGGTCTTTGGTGAGGTTAGTGTTGCACAATTGTTTGTTTTCTTTGTAATACATTTGTCTTTTTTATTGTCAATTTACGAGTTTTTAATATCTCCGTTTTATCTCACCTCTCTTTTTACGGACCCCATATTATTTTGTTGACGGTAATTGAACATAAGCATCACAGCTGACCAATAAATACAGATTCACATGAAGTTAATAGCTTCCTATTTTCCTCGATTGTGACATTACCAAATGTAACTTATCACTGGATTTGTACTGAACAGCAACACGATGGGAGCTACTATTAAAACAGAAACTGCCTTATCCTCCTGAAACACGTAACTTTACCCTCGGTCTTTATTTGTGTTTTTTTTTTACAATATTTTGTATTGGTTGTTTGTCTTTTCGTTGTAATTTCCTCATTTGTATCTTATGATTCTTGAAATGAGAAATGTTGGACGTCTGAAACCAAGGTTTCAAATATATTTCCATATTATTCATCCTCCTTTTTTCATTATTTTTAATATATTTATGAACTTCTCTGAAAACTCTGAATCAATAGAGTCCTTAAAACATGGAACCCGTAAATTGTAGGAAGAGTATATATAATTTTATGTAAAATGAGATAAATCAACAGTATAGGAGGAGACGCATCCAGAAAAAAAACAATTGACATCCAGATTAACGTCCAGTGGAAAATATTTAATGCATATTCGTGACTTTATCAAAGTGCATGACGTCGCCAACATTTGGGGCACGAAATTTTAATAGCAAATTATTTTGGTATATTCACCAATATTGGATTTAACTTATGATGCAAGGCAAATACAGGAATGGTATTTATGCTTTTTTGGACAACAAAATATCAAGCTTACTTTACAATTTCACAAGGCACACGCGCGTTTCTTCAACATTCGACTCATCAAAGTAGTTACGAAATTTAAAAAATGGGAAAAAAATATCGAAATCTTTTGCTTAAAAAACAGCAAAGGTTTTCTATGACCAATAGTAGAAAACGTTAGTGTATCGGAAAACATATACGTTTACAAACGTTATATTTACAAAAATGAATATATCAATGGTATGTCATGGCCACAACAAAGTAATGTCTACGGTGCTGGTGATACCATAGAAACTCAAATTCAACCAGTAAAGGCATTGACCCAGTGGGTGTAAAAACCGCGTCACATATATCTTGCTTATAGTTTGATGCACCAGACGAGCGTTAAATGTGCATTCAATAATGAAGAGTAATTAACTTTCTAGAAAAGGAAATCAAGTACATATTTTAAATTTTACGGACGCCATCACGAGTTGGTTGACCGTTATGGAATAACCGTTTCACAAATGATATCGTATATGTTCCTTACGTCGTAACTACAATCCCCTTCCCTTTCATGAATGTGACCTACCGAATTAGACTATTTACTGTGTCATGTGTGCTGTTGTTTGTTTGTCTTTTTCATTTTTAGCCATGGCATTGCCAGTTTGTTTTACATTTATGAGTTTGACTGTCCCTTTGGTATCTTTCGTCCCTCTTTTACCAAAAAAAGAAGAATGAATATACGTAAAACGTAGTTCATGCTTAATTGAAGGAGCACTGAGGTAAATGCATATTTGATTTTGTTACTTTATTTGCAAATCATCTATGCATTTCTATATATCTTAAAATTATACCTTTAAATATGACATCATCGGTAATTACTGACACAAGATGTTCATTAGTTTGACAATTAGTTTTACATTATATCATATTTTTTTTTATCTCTTTAACTAGATTTCATCCCATCTAAAACAAAAGTAACCTAAGTTTTCTGTTCTTTTTATATCCGTTTCCTTTTTCATATCCCATAATATTGTTTTCTGTTGTAATTATTTTCACGAAGGATCGCGATATTGATTAATCTAAAAAGGTGTTTCGTTTGCACTACTTAACAGACGCGGAATTGTTGTTTTACAATTATTCATTTTCATCAGAAAATATAGAAACTAGATTAATATGCTCCAGCATATCAGTTTAATAAAACGAAAAGCATACACATAAAAATTATGACACATTATTATGTTTCCAAAGCTTAAAGATAAGACTGTTTAATAATAATATCATCAAGTAATTGCAGAGATATTGGTAAACTATCGCATTCTTTCTTTCTATTACGTAGTCATTATTAAATTACAACACACATTTGAACATTACAGTGCTATATGATTCATTAACGTTGAAAAATCCAACTTTATCGCAAATTAAACTTTCAAGGTATCATATTCACCAAATATAAATCATCAAAGCATTCCACTAATGGAAGCATTGATTCTAAGAAGTTATAGAAAAACGGAAATAGAATAAGTTATATTGAACAGAAAATTGATTCATTAATAGTTTGTAAGCTTACATTAATGATATGTGAGAACATCACATCTCTAAAGATACTTCATCAAACGATTAATTAACGATTAATAACCATTAGTACAAACGTAAATAGTTCAGACACTGTTAGTAATCGGTACTGTCACTATCAATATCGAGGTTTCCTCAAACTATAGAATAAATAATTAAAAAATGTTATAATAATATCCAAAATTGTGAAATATAAACTCGTATCCAATTTGGGTATGTCACAACTGTTAAGGTGGTACACAACACATTCACTAAAATCAATTTGACTCGTTTAATTTTCATAAAATGTTGTCATTTACTTTGACCCTTTGACAAAAATATAAAATAAAATCAAAAAATTTGAACCAACCATTTTATCTGAAAAATTACACTGGTTATATAGCAGTTTAACCAACACTAGTTGTGATCATTCAGATACTTAATATTCCCTTTACAACATAACGTAATTAAAACGTTTAGCTGATTTTACAGAGTTACCTCCCTGTAGTGTTAGGTACCACCTTAAGCATGTCCAATCACCAACAATCAGACAAATTGACTGCAGACGGCTTTAACATTTTCCTCCACATGTTACATGTAATTCATTCATCTTTCCAACTTTATTCATTGAATTTTAAATGAAATGATTGGGAAAAGATTGTTTATCCGTAACAAATTCCTCCTAGTATAAACGTATTATCTGGGAAACAATAACGTATCTCCGTTGTTATGAACTGTTTACTTCACAATTTACCAAGGTTAGGTTAGATTTTATCATTTGAAAATCAAATAGAAAGAGACTTATTGTCAACAACAAATCTAAATGCTGCTTAAAATTAAAACCAATAGTTAAAAAATGACGTATAACTTGATTTTCTACCTAAGGAATAGATAAACTTAGCTGTATTTGGCAAGCTTTTAGGAATTTTCGGTACTCACTTAGCCTTTTCCAGTTTTTTTTATTCGAGTGTCACTGATGAGGCTTTTGAGACGAAAAGCACGTCTGGTACAAATTCAAAATATCAATCCTGGTATCTATGATTAGTTTATTTAGATGTATTTGGCAAAACCTTTCGAAATGTCTTGGCCTCAAACCACTTCGTAGGTTATATGACCTTTAACTTTGTGGATTATTGCGTCACTGAGATCTTTAGGACAAACTGCGCGTTTATCGGACACGAGTATAGGTCTTGTTTGTTTGACAATTGTTTTTTACTGTAAAAAAAATATATATCTGCATCTTTTCGAATATTATATTCAGTTGATACTTGGTTCATATTGTTTTATATTGTAATTGCTTAAACATAACACGAATGCAAAATCAACAAAATTAACATTACAATGATGGTATCTGGAACGATTTTAAATTAAATTTTAGGCTTAACAATCCAGCAATAGAATCATTTCAAACGGGATGTTTTGGTTTAGATTTCTTGTTTTCGTCCGAGTAACATGATATTTCGGGTAATTATTACTAATATAAAGTTTATGTTTTCTAAATTATTGATGACCATGGCTTGGGACAAACACATACATACAGAATGTGGCGGGGTTAAACATGTTAGCGGGATCCCAAACTTCCCCTGACCTGGCACAGTGGTGAAACAATACAACAACCCTTTGTGAGCACTCAACCCATCCCGAAGCTGCGACAGTGGTGTAACAGTACAATAAAAGAACAACCTGCACTAATCAGTTACAATTAGATTAACCCAAAAGATCGCTACGAGACGCTCACAAAAAACTAACATTCAGACAATAGACACAAAACACCAACATAAGAGTATTTGCAATTACTAGAAGTTTGCTCAAGGCTAATAACAACTAGTCCTGAAATAAACTTGCTCTCCCAGACTAAAGTAGCAATCAGTACACAACGCGCAGCAAATGATTTATTAAAAACGAAAACAGTCTGAGAAACGTCTGGTTTACGTTGTATATACATATAAGAAGATGTGGTATGAGTGCCAATGAGACAACTCTCCAACCAAGTCACAACTTGTAAATGTAAACCATTATAGGTCAAAGTACGGTCTTCAACACGGAGCCTGGGCTCACACCGAACAGCAAGCTATAAAGGGCTCACAAAAAAATTACTAGTGTAAAACCATTCAAACAGGAAAACCAACGGTGTCTAATCTATTTAAAAAAAAACGACATACTTGTATATAGATCCATTTACAATAAAAGTTTTTGAAAAGTGGTGGTCCAAACGTTTTGACTTTTGAAAATTTTAAATAGAAAAAATAGTTAGAAACAGAAGATTTTTAACTGCCTTTGCACGAACTCGCACGAACGCCAGATTTAGTTAGAGGGGCGATATTCATTCTGACGATTTTCAATTCTTGGTCACTCATGTTTAGTAGGAAAGGAGAGAAATCCAAACAATAACCGACCAATCACAAACGTTTTTGCAAATTTGACCTTATGACGTCAAGGAATTTCCTAGAATACAATTATTGCATATAAATAAAAAAAACTACTATACCATTGAATTAAAAATATTGCATTCAAATGAAAAGTTATACCAATTGAATAAAAAATACTGCATTTAAATGAAAAATATCGAATTTTTGCAACCAATACGATGCCATGACCATACTCCCATATGTTGTTCTATTCGAAATAACGAGGCTTGCAAAAGAATAAAAAGATACCGAAGGTGCATGTAAAAAAACTAAGTTAAAAAGGTTTAACAATAAAGACAAACAAAACAATGACCAAATAAACAAAGACAAAAAGGAAAACAACATTCTACATTTCGTAGATTTTGCAATTTTGCAACTTTCATACAAGTGAGAGGTTAAGCTATCTATGAAACCAGCTACCATTTTTTTTTAAAGATACATGGTAGTGTCAAAATCTGAAGAATAATTTCGCATTTAATAAACATTAAATTTACAGAAAAAGTACATATCAATGGAATTTCACGACAATACAAAATTAGACAGGTGATTCTTTCAGAGACGAAACAATCACAGCAACTGTATCGACTCAGTAGTTTACAAAACTCACCAAAAATACCAGGCTTGTTACTATGGATTCATTATTATTCGTTGGAAACCGATTTTCATGGGTTTCGTGGATACAGGGGAAGCACGAATTCATATGTTCAACGAATAACAAATTTGGATATGAGTTTTGCATGTAGAGATTAGTAAAACCACTAAATCGGATATCCTCGAAAATGCAAGTTTTCATCAATCCAAGAAAATTGATACTCACGAAAATACATGAATCCACAGTATTTGGATCGCTAGACTATAATTCTTTAACTCTTAAAGATGATCAAATTTGAGAGTTGATCAAAATGAAAATAATCCTAATATAAAATTTATCTTAAAATGCCAAGAAATGAAAAAAAAAGAAATATGAAAATGGTTTAACAAGATCAGTTAAAAAATCTGAAGTGCAGGTGCGTGGAGTTATGAGTGTCAAACATTCGGATTCGCATGTTGAAACCAGAATCATTGACATAGTACTTTTGTGATTGTATTACAGGTCTCCTGTGATTCCATAATTATCAGCTGCAGGAAGTGTTGGAAGTAGCAACACAATTAAAGCGTTAATCTTGTTAGTAAGCATATAGGAACTATGTGAGAATAATATTGTCTTTAGGGAGTTGAAACAGTATAAAGAGTAACAAAATTGATGGAAAACCCAAACATGCAACACTAATCCGAAGGATGTCCTTTTTATCTTAAATTTTGTTTCCTTTCCTTGTTAATAATTATGGAAGTTTTATCCTTTTCAAATACATCTTACTGTTAAAAATGAATAATAATTCTATGCCAACAAAAAAACGGATTATTGTTCGGAAGCGATCATGTAACATATGAGAGTATTATTTTCGTATCTTTTTATGTCCAAATAAAGGAACGATAATATGTATTATTTTAATGTACGTATTGTTACGCGTTTACCCTTCTACATTGGCTAGAGGTATAGGATGAGGATTGAGATCTCATTAACATGTTTAACCCCGCCGCATTTTTGCGCCTGTCCCAAGTCAGGAGCCTCTGGCCTTTGTAAGTCATGTATTATTTTTAATTTTAGTTTCTTGTGTACAATTTGGAGTTTAGTATGGCGTTCATTATCACTGAACTAGTATATATATTTGTTTAGGGACCGGCTGAAGGACGCCTCCGGTTGCGGGAATTTCTCTCTGCATTGAAGACCCATTGATGACCTTCTGCTGTTGTCTGTTCTATGGTCGGGTTTTTGTCTGGTATCTATGATGAGTTTTTTTGACACATTCCCCATTTCCATTCTCAATTTTATAAACTAACTTTACAAAATTTATGACAATAAGCATGATTGCAGGATCGTTAAAACGCTTGGTTTAGAAATTATTGCATTACATGTATGCTTTATAAGAATCCATAGTTTTGATTGGCTGCAAACAATCGTTTAGCATTCAAAAAATAGATGCTATTTCCTAATAAATAGTCATGACATTGCGTGCTTCCCATGACAGCATCACACCAACGCATAGGAAAACTAAACAAAACTCGTAATTTCATGGTTGTAACATTAAATGTTACTCTAAGAATTAAATGCTTTTCTTATTCTATACATAAAAAATGTAAAAACGTTGACCATGCACACCATCCAGTACGCTTCAAACGAAAAAGTGTTTCGGTCAACGATTTGAGAACCCAATACGAAAACATTAATTGCTTTGTTGGCACTATACAACTCTTACAAAAATTTGTCCGTTATTCTTTAGTAGTAAATACCTATCCATTTCCGAAAACAATTATAAACAAAGCATAATTACTATTTTGATGAAATGAGAATATGCCCAATAATATTAATCACTTAATATTGAATTTGGCGATAAACAGAGCTATGCGACACATGTTAAGTAATACTTCAAAACACTTAATCAGGTTCGGTTCGGTTCTCAAGCATAATGTATGTGTGGTGTCTTCTTAAGATACATCTACATCAATCGTTGAACAAAATTTCTCATTAAGAGATCTGAAATTAATGTCATGTATCTGTTAATTATTGTATTAGGGGGGAATCATTGATTATATGGTTTTAAGATAATCTTTCTATAATGACAGTTAATCATTCAAAGATGTGTGTGTACATTTGAAATATACCTTAGACGTATATTTAAGGAATATCTTTGATGTATGTGCCTTCAATTTCTGAAGAGTCACAGAACACGCAAAATAACCATGAAACTGACATAAACTGTAATATTAATAGTATTGTTCGCATAAAAAAAATCTAGATACATAAAAACAGTATTATAATAATTTTTAAATACCCACTTGCCTTACTGTTGTTTGTTCACTTTTTCGCGGACTGCAGCACAAACTTATTAAATATAATGGATGATGTAAAGAAAGGCCCTGAAATTTCCAAATTTCCTTGCTGTAATAATTGCACTGAAAACACTTTGAAAATAAAAGAAATACCGTCTTAAACAGTTTATTCGTTTTTTTGCATATATATGTTGTGTACAAGATGTAAGTTTGTACAAATTATAATTTGTACAGGCTTTTTGTACAAGTTATAAGTTTTTTGACACATATCTTCTTGCACCAGATGATTAGGTTTATCTTCTTAGATGTACCAGTTAAATGTTTAAAATACATATTTATATACTTCAACCTAACATTTAATGCTACTCTCCTTGTGCTCAAACTGGAAATAAGGATACCTTAAATGGTTGAAATTCTAATTTTATTTTTTCCTGATAACATATTTATAGCCATACAAAGTCTTTTTTTGGTCTTACAATGTTTGTTGTATCAATGTTTAGTATTAGACTGTATCATGTAGCTGTGAAAATATGACAGAAATATGCGAAACAAAAGACTGGATGCTTGCATCATCCATGTGTGTTAAGCAGTTTATAAAAAAACTGATAACTTGTATGAAATTTCTGTACAAATTATAATTTGTACAACATTACAACTTGTACACAACATATATATAATATGTAACTGATCGCTTATAAAATATAAGGTTACGATCCAAACCATTTGTTGATTATTTCACCTGATAATTATAAAAAAAAATTTGGTATGATTGCCAATGATACAACTCTCCAGAAGACATCAAATGACACAAAAATTAACAGCTGATAAGGTTATTACAAAAACGCGAAATGTACGCACTGTAACCAGTTCGAGTCGTTTTTCCTTTTGCCCAAAATCTTATTTCTGATTGTTTAAGCTCAACTGTACAAGAGGGTCAATGTGTATGTCTTCTCCCATTTTAGATTTCTTGAAATTTCCCAATAAGGGTCCAAGTAAACTTACAATACATGTCCTCTGAAACTACTAGTTCACGTTTTTAAAAATTCATTAACAAATTGATTGATAGACCATTGGCAATATGTATTTAGATGCCAAATGGTGGCAAAGATTTCAATACGTATTTAGATGCACACATGGTGGCAAAGATTTCAATACGTATTTAGATGCACACATGGTGGCAAAGATTTCAATACGTATTTAGATGCACACATGGTGGCAAAGATTTCAATACGTATTTAGATGTACACATGGTGGCAAAGATTTCAATACGTATTTAGATGCACTCATGGTGGCAAAGATTTCAATACGTATTTAGATGCACACATGGTGGCAAAAATTTCAGATAGATTCAAATAAAGCCATTAAGAAATAAAATATTAATGATAATTTCTTTTATTACTTTTTTTCTGAGAAAGCAAAAACAAATCTTTTAAAATTCCATATAAATTAAGACTTAGAGACAATCTATAAAGATTCCCATACAAAATCATAAAAAAGCTAAGCAACACAAACCCTACTACAAACTTGGGGGAACTCAGTGCTCCTGGAGGGTACCCTGACCCGGTCCCACATATAACACCAATGGATGTAATTGAATCTGTAGCAAATATAAACGCAGTGTCAAAACAAATAGACTAAGAAGATATATTACAGGTAATTGAATTTAGTAAAATCGATTTCAAATGTACTTATTAGATTTTGTAAACAAATGCTTTTTTCAAACGATTTATACTGAGTTTATTCACAGAAGTCTACTGCGGCAGAAACAGGCGTATTTCATTACAGATTCTTCAATCTAAATATCTTGTAATTTGGAAGTTTCATTTCAAGAAATAAACTGCAAATCTTTCACATTGTTTCATCATGTCCATTAACTAAGTAAACATTATTGTTAAAATAATCAATCATAACTTTGAAATCTAAATTTATGAACTATATAATACTTTTTGTTTAGGTATTGAAATTCGAAAAGTCAGATAAAGGAATCTTCCAGAAACTGGTTTGACTACAGAAATAGAAAAAAACATTGGAAGAATTCAATAATTTGGAATGAACCGTGACCTCAGCATTTAATAGGAAACGAAACATCGTAATTAGCAAAAAGTTAAATCACAAGAATATTGAACTCCAATGAAAATTCAAAACTGAATGCCTAATCAAATGGCAAAAAAGGGCCCAATTTTGTTCGTAAATCAGTCTATTTCAAAAGCCTAAATGCTAAATAAATCAGTTCTTTTCATCAAACTACATACTATCTACAGAGTAGACCCAGTTTGGAAAATGTGTCAAAATATGATGATTTTATGAAATTTTCGTACCTAAAAGTTGTAGGAAAATATTGGCCGCCACTTACGATCCAAAATGCATTGTAACCAAAAGATTCAAATTACGATATAGAATTCACAATATTAAAATCATTATCAAAGGTACCAGGAATATGATTTTATGCGCCAGACGCGCGTTTCATCTACATAAAACTCATCAGTGACGCTCAGATCAAAATAGTTATAAAGCCAAACAAGTACAAAATTGAAGAGCATAGAGGACCCAATATTCCAAAAAGTTTTGCCAAATACGGCTTAAGTAATCTATTCCTGGGATAAGAAAAAAACTTGAATCAAAATTAACCAAAATTGCCCTTAAATACAAATTATGTGTATTTAAGGGGTCATAGCTTCATAGATTTTAAAGGAAGGTTCCAAATAAATACATTTTTGTCTTAATAGTATTATCACAAGTATTTCTATGTAATTTATAATTTTCAGTCCAGATTTAAAAAAAAAACATGAAAAAAACTAAGGACAATTTTAACGCTTCGTGAACCTTCTCCTTTAAAAAATTGAAAACAACAAGTAAAAGCTCAGTTGTTTAAAAACCAAAATTAAGTTTAATAGAAAAGAATTAATCATTCAAACGGCTTATGAACATGATTTTTTAAAACATTAATTTTAGAAACGCAACTAAACTAGGTTGAAGGTTTTTTTTAATTTCAAAATACACATTACGCACGAAATACTAAATTGTATATTAAGTTGATTCATTTTCTCATCGTTTAAGGTAAGTTTGAAATTAGAAAGTAGAATTGAGTACGTCAAACTAAACGTTTAAATCATGTGATATGTAATAAAATCGTTGTTTTATCTTCATTATTGGTCGACAAAGACAGCTGTTAAAAATTTCTAAACGTTTGACAGAATGGTTAACCATTACTGTTTGGAATGTTTTTAGTCAAGTTTTCCCCCTTATGATTTTGTACATTTCCACCTATTTCAGTCTGTTATATTAGTCGAAAAAAACTAAGGATTTTCTTATTCCAGACATAGATTACCTTAGCTGTATTTGGCACAACTTTTTTGTAATTTTTTATCCTCAATGCTCGTCAACTTTGTACTTGTTTGGCTTTATAAATATTTTGATATGAGCGTCATTGTTGAGTCTTTATGTAGACGAAACGCGCGTCTGGCGTACTAAATTATAATCCTGGTACCTTTGATAACTATTGCAGTAACGTGGTGTACATTAAAACCATTATTAACAATACTAAAATTGATTATGTCGCATATCAGCATACTACTGCTCATGTAAATCTGCCTGTCATGACATCCAACGACTTGGTACAAAATCTGACGTAGTAGCCGTTACATTGTGTTCGAAATTACGTTGGCTGATTTGATTGAAATAACGTAACGTTAAACTTCATGTTGACCAGGTCAATAGCTGGTGACTTACGAGTAATGATTACCTGCTCGGAAGTTTCAAGGACTTAACAGTAATTTTATAGTGTTTATTACCATGTGTTACCATTTGTCAATTCACCTTTGTCTTAGCAGTTTTATATGATATGGTGAATTACTATGTTTCTTTCGGGATCGATTTATTTGATCTCTCTATCTTCCGCGTTTCTTTATCTTTTCTTTGGTCATACGTTTTTCGTCGCACTTTCACTGGGTGGTATTTTATGTCTTACTAGCGTGGTCATAATTTAGGTCACTTCGTACGAAAAAGATGTCGACGAAAAGAGTATGGAAAGAAAATAATTCAATAGCAGTACATTTCTGAAAATTTAGAGAAAATAAAGCATTTTCTTATAAATGAAAATCTTTTTACTAATATATTATACTTACACTTTGGGATTAAAATATACAAAACATATTCTTTTTTTTCATTTTAAGTTATTTATGTTTTTAAGTAAATGTATATAAGTAAATAAGTACCAAAAGAGGAATCTACTATATTTTCTTCCTCAGTGTTAAAACAGCAAATTGATAAGTGAAAGTATTCAATTATATTGCCCATTTACACTTGTAACGACCTGAGTATTCACTACAAGACAATAGAATAAAAGTTATATTTGGTTGTAAGCTAAAGTACATAACTAGGAATCGTTTAGTTTTACGGACCGAAGTGGTACAGTATGCCAATTAAAGCCGACATATCTAGTTGCGAACATTGAACATATATCACTTTATACAAAAAAAATGAACTCTAAGGAGGAAAATTCAAAAAGGAAAGTATGTAATCAAATGGCAACATCAAAAGCTCAAACACATCAAACGAATGGATAACAACTTTCATATTCCTGGCTTGGTACAACTTTCTGGAATTTTGGTCCTTACTGCTCTTCAACTTTGTACTTGTTTGGCTTTGTAAATATTTTGATATGAGCGTCACTGGTGAGTCTTATGTAGACGAAACGCGTCTCTGGCGTACTTAATTATAATCCTGGTACCTTTGATAACTATTAGTACAGGCATTTTCTTATGAAGTAAATGCTGGATTAAACCTGTTTTTATAACTAGCTAGACCTATCACTTGTATGACAGTCGCATAAAATTCAATGATATTAACAACGATGGGTGAACAAAACAAACATGTCACATAATTTTAATTCATAATATGTTGATCTAATATTAAGCAAAACATTTTTAATCATATGTAATAAAATAAAGTTGTATTCCTCGGTTTTCATGCCACATACTCTTAAATAGAACGTTAAATGATAACACATTTTACGCGAAAGTGTATACCACAGCCAGGATAATAAAATTGATATTATCAATTTGACTTTTTTTTTAATTCCACGCAGAGATTTATTGTTGAAGTGTGATTCAACCTGTACGAATCTAATAAATAATGGTATTTCGCATCAAGTTTTTGACGGTAATATCATTTATAAAAGTAACAAGTTTGTCAAATGTCCTTCAAAACTTTGTAGACTAACTGATGAAGTGCATGATTGTATTTTTATTGTTCAACTACTAACATTTTTTGGAATGAACATCCCCAGAGGTAAATAGAATATTCGATAATGAAGAGCAACTGATATTAAAATTGAAAAAAAAAATGAAAAGATCAGTGTAAAAACGTTGAAATTAAACAAAAATGTTAAGTCATATTTTAAAGGACTACATTCCATACTTCTTTTATGAACATTTTGCTAGAATACTGATCGAGAGGGTAACTACTTTAATCATGACACACATTCTTGAACCTATTTCAAGTCTGGAATCGCATCATTGGTTATCTTATATCATACCTTAATGTGGTTTTTTTTTTATAAAGTTTTGATATTTTGAATATGTGTATTTGTTAATTCTTATAGTTGCCAAGTGTTACCATTTGTTAATTAAACTTTGTCATACCTGTTGCTCGTAGATCTTTGATAGTATCGGTTCAATTTCTTTCACACCTTTTATGGGTTCTTACTTATTATATTAACACGCGTCTTTTGATGACGACATTAAGTTGCAGATGTCTCTTGGTTATATTTATAGTTGACTGCAATCTTATTAACTCATAACTCACATCTTACTCACGTAGCATGTCGTGCCGACAACATCATTGTATTCGCCTGAAGTAAGTAGGCAATTTAATGTAGATTCTGTAAATTCAGAAATTATTGCGATGTGTTTATTATTGCGAAAAATGCACCTGAATTAAGTAGGCACTTTAATTATATACTAGTATACAGATTTCTTAAAGGTTTTTGACATATATATTTGGTGACACTCAAATCAGGAAAAACATTTCTTAATTTCTCCTCACAATAGAGATTAGATAGTTGCCACTTCAAGTTATTCAATTTTGACTTTACAATTTCTTAATTTTATAAAAACTACTTTACAAAATCCGAGAACTTGCGTTTTTTATCATGATTTTCTTAAACGACTGTTATTGTTAAAATTGAAGTTTTTGAACCAATGATACCTCGAGGTAAAGATGGCGACATTCCTTTGGAAATAGTATGAAAGCCATCATAATGTAAAACCCTTGCTACTTTTCATTGATTTTCTCATAACCCTATGCGACTTATTCCGAATTTTTACTTGAAACGATTAACATGATAGGTGTTTATAGTGAAACAGAAAACCCTTCAATGGCACGTATCATTTTACCAGGGTTCGTGATTCCCAATTTCTAGTTTTCTGTTTAGTGTTTTGTTCAGTTTTGGTTCTATTCATATTTTGACGCCCCATTTTTGGCCAAGTGTCTTTTTTTTCTTCGAAAATCAATCATCTAAAAAATATTATCAACATACAAGAAATGAAGCTGAAACAATATTTTACTTCTCTATATCAATAGTTTTTACGACTTGGCGTTCCATATCTCTGTCACTTATAATGATAAATGCGTTCAACAGCTAAAGATATTAACTTTTAATCGAATTACTTCAATAATTTTGTCTAATCGATCTATGACATTTACAGTGTTTAATGATCAATTTTCATGGTTTCTGGCTTTGATCGCAGGATTAATATATCAAGCATAAAAATGAACAAAAATGTCTCTTAAATAAACGTTTATGAGTAGGTGTGTTTAAGAATTGTTGATTTATCAAATTGAAGTAATTAAGTATATTTGCTGATAAATTCATAATTGCAATATTTTCATAAAAGAAATCTTTTTTGCAATATGGAATTAATATATTCATCAAAAACATGTAAATAATAGAGTTAGTTCTGTGAGCTTGTCAGTTTTAAAATATGGGGTCTACAAACTACTAAAAGGATTCTTAGAGTGTACGGAAAAAACGTATAGTAAAAAGTTAATGTTTGTAGCTGGATACTAGATGGATGCATGGTACTCTGGAAGTAAACATGTTAATTCATCTTAAAACGCCATCACAAATCACACATGATTAACTTGAAAAAGTTTTTTTTTCTAAATTCGAATTTGAGTGGACATGTTGGATAATAATGTTTTTTTAAATTGTGTAAAATATATTATTGATATTATTATTATTATCATAAGTAATTTCATTATTATTTCAGAAAAAAGATCGTTGCCAGTTAAGCAAAAATAATCAAGCATGTAGAGAAACCTGGTAGAAGAGATATTCAAGCTGCTTCTACATTAAACAAAGTTCCTGTCTACCAGTATATTTTGCATGGTACCACGAAAAGCATAAATCGACCATTACTAAAATGAGTGAGCTAATAGGCTTCAACATTACTTGAGCAAACACACCGGATGACAGTAACACAATCTAGATGTGCTTTTTGATATTGTTGATACATAAAAAGGTCTAGATTTTGAATTCCCAATTTCAAAGGACCATTCTGATTATGTGACAATCAATTAAAGTTAAAAGTATAGATTGATAGACGATGTATGATGAATAATTTGACAATAAATGTAACTGCTCTTTGGATGCATCTTACAACTATTGGTTAGTACCGAAAATAAAGAGCTAACAAAGTAAAGAGTGATAATTGATAAAATTTCACAGTAACATATGTATGAATAACTAAAATCGAGTTGTCGGTGATTATCAAAGACACGTGACAGTCTTTCTCTTCTTGAAGGATCAAACTTGTACATTTTTTTCCATTTGATAACGTAAAAGATACACAATGATTCTAAGAGGCTGTCCAACAAACATCATTGCAGTAACAATAATTTTCTTCCTATACAAGACTGGAGAGTCCATGTTAGATGCAACTACTCGGCCTTATATATTGAAAGCCGTCTGTCATGATAATTTCCCTTTCAATGCAACATACTGTCAACATATTGACTGGTATCCCGACATAGAGAGTGACATACAACGAAAATCAGCAACATACTTAATTTATTACAGAATTCTGATCAATGTTCCGTCTGTCATACTGGGACTATTTTGTGGTGCATATAGTGACAAATATGGAAGAAAAATACCGATGATGCTTCCCAGTCTTGGTAGTGTTTTTGGGTACTTCTTTACATGGCAAGTTTGGTATACGACGAATTTAGAATTCCATTGATTCTGATTGGTGCAGCCGTTCAGGGGATGTTTGGTAAAAGTACGGTTATTACAATGGCGGTCAACAGTTACATAGCAGATGTAACGGAAAATGACGAACGAATCCGAAAACTTGGAAATCTCTTGGCAATGAACTTCTTTGGGTTATTTGTTGGGTCATTCATGTCCGGAATACTACAGGATATTTCAAATCTTTTAACAACATATTGTGTTGTGATCCTGCTCCATGGTTGCACGATCTTGCTGACTGTAGCTGCTATGAAAGAAAGCGTTGAATATCCAGCGAAATCAGAAGAGGGAAAATCCGAATTTCTTGCTTTGTTCAACCCGGCCAACATCAAGGATGCTTTTGGAGTCTTGGTAAAGTATCGACCAAACAACATGCGTACGGTTCTATTAGTTTTGTTCTTACTGACATTACTAAATCAAACGTGTAAAGTAGGTGAGATGGATGTCACGGTCTTATTTGTAACTAGGTCACCACTCAGCTGGCCTAAATCATGGTATGGATACCTTCTATCTGTCGATTATGCTGTCATGGGATTATGTCTGCTCTTTGTACTTCCGGTGCTATCAAGCATCATTCATCTGTCTGATGCTTCAATACTTATGATAGGTATAAGCTGCAAAATTGTTCGTTTGACGTGGGCAGCATTCGCTTTTAGGACGTGGATGGTTTATGTCTCCGTAATCATTGGAGCGTTTGCTGGATTAATTACATCTGCGGTACGATCACTTGTCAGTAAATCGGTTAATGAGCACGAAGCAGGGAAACTATTTTCACTATTAGCATGCGCAGAAACAGCATCAAAGTTGTTTGGTGTATTAATATTTGTGAATTTGTACAGTGAGACGGTTGACCTGTTTGCTGGAGTAGCATATTTATTTGAAGCTGTTTTGTATATTTGCATGATCTTGTTGGTGATATGGATATTCAAAGATCTGAAAAATGTAGGAACAATAGATTTAATGCAGGCATTAGAAGAACATTCCAATTTTAACAAAGGTTCTGTCAATTATAACACATTGTCAAATAACCCACTTCCGGTGTTAGATGAGTTGGAGGAGCAGCCGTCGTATCCTACTCCTCTACCAGCCACTACCCCATAATGAAGAACTGTTATGTTATCATTGATTGTTAAAGTCTGTTGATATATGGTTGTGATGTTTGTCAGTAATTATAAGCAAAGTTCACCTACTTTCCTTGATTTCATTTGCACGCACTAGCAACATTCAAAGAAAATAACATGGTTATGAGATAATGGCATTTTTGACATTATGCATCTAAGAAGGTATCCGATTAAACCCCAAAACCACAAAAACATGTAAAACCAAAAAAAAACAAAACACTTTCCATAAAACGAGTTAACTAGGTAATAAGGTAATAGTAATGATAATTATAAGGACTACATAAAACATATTTAAAGTATGTACTTATACATTGTGTCGTCACGTTCTAAAATGGGGAAACGTAGATACAAATTCCTTGTTCTAGGTTATGAAAAATACTTTGTAAAGAACCACACTCATTCCCATAGTAAATACACCGAATATGAAATTACTCAATGCAGTGAATTGATATTTCAGCAAACAGTCGGAAGTTGGAATTGGTACTAATTGTGCATCACAACTAACTGATTTGATGATTTGATTTGTACTTATACGAAGCAGCACATATCAAAAACCTTCTACAAAACAAAACAAAAAACAAAAAAAGTCTTGCAAAGATCTTTTATGTCACTTTTAAATATATTGATGATGTTCAGTTAGTGCTTACAACTCATATAATATCCTAGTGAAGTTGATGTAAACGATACTACCGAATGTAGGTCAACGCCAGGTAAATGATACCAACGTTAATAATGACAAATGGGCAATAAACGTAGTTGTGTTTTCAAGCAAGGTTAAAGCGTTGATACACTCGTGTGAAAGACACATAGTTCGTCATTCTATTATGCTGTTTTTGTGCAATGTCATAAGTTAATTTTAGGTATTTGTAGTTATTCTGTGGTTAACCTCGGCTTTAGTTTTTAGTCCGGATTTGTGTTCTCTCAATCGATTTATAACTTTTGAACAGGGGTATACTACTGTTTCCTTTACTTATAGTAGTTAAGAAACTAAGATACTTAAACTGTCAAACCGACCGTTGATTTTTTAAGGAACTATTCTAGTTGTTCCTCCTTGCATGTTAGTTCTTAAGTAAAAGGTGTACATATATAACTGAACAAAGGGGCGGAAGATATTAAGGTGACCTTCAAAAATCATAATGAAGATGGCGGAAGATACCAAGTGACATTCAAAAATCATAATGAAGATGGCGGAGATACAAGGTAACATTAAAAAATCATTCAAAAAATTCCTTGTTCCGACTTCGAAAAAATTTCCGATGTTTGCTGAATATCAATTCACTGCATTGAGTAATTTCATATTCGGTGTATTTGTATGGTAATGAGTGTGGTTCTTACAAAGTATTTTTCATAACCTAGAACAAGGAATTTTTTGAATGATTTTTGAATGTCATAATGAAGATAAACTCTTATAACATATTTCCAACAAAAGACGAAAAGACAAACAAGCTTACAAAACAAATCATGGACAACCAACCAACCAAAAAACAACTAGAACCACCATAACCTGAAAATTTTCTAACAGGTAGGGTAAAATGCATATGAGACACGTAAGGCATGATAAAATTTTTCTGCAAAGAATTGAGTTCAACAATAGAAAATGAATTCATTGTGTTCTTAATAGTCATGAGTTGTCTGTCAACGTGACTTTGGAGGACAGATTTATAGAATCAGGTTGTATAGTCACTGTAATAGTCTTTTTTTCTTAAGTCTCTTTGATGATTTTGTAGTAATTCTGCTTTTATAACCCAATCTGCTTTTAAATTTAGTTATAAACACTTTTATTATAGCTCCCAATACTCAAATTATCACTTTTTCTCCATTACGTGTCGTACAAATTAAGCCGGAATAATAAAAAAAAAAATGAAACACATCTAATTTGTTTGACGTCATTCAAGGGTTATTTTAGTTTAGATCTGGCTCAATGAGTGTTGGAACCGGGTTAGAGAGATTAACTCGAGATGTTCAAGTAAATTCGGAGTGTTGAAAGTTAAGTTATATCGAGAGGTCCAAATGAACTCGGCCACCGGCTGCACAGCGTCCAGCAATGAAAAAAACCTCATACCGTATCTTTCTATATTGTTCGGGAACTTACGTGATCAGATAACATGTGTTTTATCTTATCAGTTGTTCCTCAGTCTTTTGTCTCTGAAATTACTTGAGGAGGCCTATAATTAAAAGCACTTCTAACGTAGAAAATACAGTTAGCTTTCAATTGTCTCAATTTATCAACCTGGATTCTTTTTATAGATTATTAATGTAATTCTAAAATGAAGGTAACATTTTTTAGATTAGTGCGTTCAATTCTGAATGGAATGGCTGGAATACTAGTAGTAAATATTTTTATTAAAAAAAAGTAGAATATTAAATCCAAGGGCGCAGCACGTGTTTCTGTAACAACCTGCATTAGTTAAGCTCGACCCTTTATTTTTTGAAACCCACAAAGTAAAATATAAAAGCGTTGGAGAACTAAAAAGAAAAGAGCCTACGCAGAGACTTCGAAATCAAAAACTTTGCCTAGGAGAATTGTTACATCAGCTTTAAAAAACAGCATAATTTTATGAACTGAATATTAACAAAAAAAATTCCATCAAAGCGAAGCTATCTGTTAACCCGGCAATTTTGGATTTGAGAATGAAATTGAAATAAAATTGAGAATGGAAATGGGGAATGTGCCAAAGAGACAACAACCCGACCATAGAAAAAAACCAGCAGAAGGTCACCAACAGGTCTGAATGGTGTTGCATAGTTTTTGTTTCATCAATTTTAACTGTTCTCATCCAAAAGTTGTTTTGATACATCAAGTTTTGGATAGAGTGTTGTTTTACAAGATTAATTGATTGTTTGCAGTTGGACGTCTGTGCATATGGAACACAGAGAAAATTCAATTAAGATAATTCATATTTTCTGAACACAAAGTGATTGCAAGAATGATTTGACAATTTTGACAGCAGTTAAACATATTGATAAGCTCAAGATTTAACATTACTTCTATTTGATTATGGTATGCTGAATTGACATTTTTCTGCGTTTGATTTATAGCAATTTGGCAAAATTAAAGATCGTAAAAATTATATACCAGAGAAACTTCAACAAAACCGACGAAATTGTCCGCATATACTTTTTATCAGACGTTGGTATTTCAAATGAAGGGGAAATGCAAAATACATAAACATTTTCAATTTGATTTCTAAATAACACGAGTTTTTGGCTATGTTATAGCCTTCTTGAACCATTTGCAAAATAGTCGCAAAACTGTCTCCGTTAAGATGAACGTAAAATAAAGATCCGATAAAAGCATTCAATGGGACAGCAACCCAACACTAAATTTCAAAATACAAGGTTTAATATATCCAGTCTTCAACAGCAAACAGGTGGTTTACAGTTTGAAAAGCTCTTAATCGCCCAAATAACAATAAAATTGTAAATGAATTTAGCAAGAACTATTGAAAAATCTGTAATATGGATTATTTTTTTAGAGTGTAGGAAACTTTCTCATCATACAACACTATATGCTTCATAGTTGAATCAACAGAAAACCTGTAATTTTGCTGAAAACCTCATGCAATTGCAACTTGATAAAGTAGCAACTTGAAAATAGAAGCTTTGAAGTTAGACTTCTAAGAATAATGTTTAAAAAAGACAATAATTTAACAAGGAAGTGTTCAGAAAATGATTCCAATTGGATGCTTTTCAAACGAGCAATTACATGAAGCAAGATAGAATCGAAGTTTTAATTAATATTAAATGGAATTTTTCATTAATGAAAGATCTGAGAGAAAAGAACAATTAATTTCAATAAATGGTTTGAAAGAAAATATATGAGTGCCACTTTAGATGCAAGGTACTGTAGTTTGTCGATGTTAAATTTTCATATATCCATTGAGAAGTTAACAATCAAGACAAAAAATTAAAATCGTAATCGTAATTCTGCAAATTAGTTAACTGTTGAAATAATTTTTAAATACAAAATTAAGTCATCACACACTTTAACAATGATTCGCCATCATATGTGATGCTGGCATGCACTTTAAAACATTTATTCGTATGCATGAATTCTATCAGATTAATAGTATATTTACCTCGATCTTCGAACAAAGAACGAAACATGCTAGTCATGTGTCTTATATTAAGTATTCACAAGCTTTATATAGTATGTTAAATCTTAACGAAGTTGGATGAATGAATAGATGTTGACGGCCAATGGCAAATAGTACACACAAAGTAAAGCCATAACATGTTCAAGGGATGTGAGTACGAGCCTTTCGTTTCTAAATACCGAATTTTAATGGACTACTTCACGAAGTAACAGTCCGTAGTAAAATATATCACCCTGCCCCAACACATTATTTCTATTTCGAGCCTACCAATCTGTTCCTTACTTTTAAATGATGCATGCACTTGGACGAAGCCACGACCTTGCAACCTTCTAAAGGAAACTATGTCTGTGTTGTAACCATGCAAAAAGCAACGTTGTAGGTGTTGTAACTGTTCACAGGTTCTTCTAACCAAAGAATTACCGGAATCAATCTGAAAATTTTACACCAAACTATCTAGAAGTAGTCCACAAGCTATCTGAAGAAAAAACGTTTACACGGAACAATTTTAAAAAGAAATGACTTTCAATTTTGATGATCTTGTCCTTACTAAATTCTTTTTAAAAAATGGCGTTTATTCGATTGATATTTACTCAGATTCTTATTCATCTAATGATCAAATTGACATAAAATAAACAGCTGCGCCATGAGCGCATGATACGCCCGACGTCTTATATGGAAGTCTTATGCAATAATCATAAATAGTTTATGAGAAAGTTTTAAGCAATAACCATATATTGTTTTAGAGACACGGCGGGACATGTGAAACCCCCCTCCCTGGTTTTTTTTTTAAAACTAAATATTACCAAAATAAAATTTTGAATCAAAACCAAAAAGTATACAGATCTTTAGTCTAATATATCAAAGAAGTGTGAAAAGTTTTAAGCAATAATCATAACTTATTTTTGAGAGACGGCGCGACATGTAAAAAACCCTCCCCTGTTTTACAAAATACTCAATAACTCAAAAATAAAATTTTGAATAATCACCAAAACGTATACAGATCTTTAGATTAATAGAACAAAGAAGTGTGTAAAGTTTTAAGCAATAATCATAAATCGTTTTTGAGATACGGCACAACATGTAAAAAAAAACCCTCCCCCTTTTTTACAAAATACTAATAACTCAAAAATGAAATTTTGAATCATTACCAAAAAGTATACAGATATTGAGATTAATATAACAAAGACATGTGTAAAGTTTTAAGCAATAATCATAAATAGTTTTTGAGATATGGCGCGACATGTAAAAAACCCTCCCCCTTTTTTACAAAATACTCAATAACTCAAAAATGAAATTTTGAATCATCACCAAAAAGTATACAGATATTGAAATTAATATAACTAAGAAGTGTTTAAAGTTTTAAGTCATAATCAAGAATCGTTTTTGAGATACAGTGCGACATGTGAAAAAACACACCCCTGTTTTAATTATAAAGTGCCGTAACACCGGACATTTGTATACCATAATACGTCCCGTCAAAATTTTGATGGGCGTATAAAAATTATCAAATTGTATAAATGTTTACTTCAGTGTTATTTGTGCATGTTTCTGAATATTTTATCTTCCAAACTATGCACATTTGATCAGTTTAAGATTATGTCTTTCCAAATAAGTTTTAAAAGTAGGAAATTGCTTAAATTTGAATTTGGATCTTTATTTGTTTAAAAAAAAATTAACAGATAATGTCAGCACGAGTGTCTTCCGGTTCTGTTATTGACATAATAGCTTTGTGAATTCTTCTCTGTAGTAGTCACCGATATTAGAGAGTAAACAACATAGTTTAATATCATCAGCAGATTGAACAACTGCCAAAGCAAATAACAATTTTAGGCACATATTATCCTGTCTTAGGGTAGGGTTGAGCACTCGCTGGCATGTGTAACATCGCCACATTCACATATTGTATGTGCATGTTCCAAGTCAGATGTCTGTTATTCAGTAATGGCCGTTGGTCGTATTTGTTTTGTACAAAAACATGGTTATTGCATTCTTCGTTTGAATAGTTTTGCATTTTGTAATGATCATTTCGATGCCTTTTATAGCTTAATATATGGTATGGGTTTTGTTTATTGTAGAACACCTTTCAGTGACCTGCAATTGTTAAGATAAGTTTCATTTGAAATATGTTAGATTGTTGTCTCATTGACTATCATACCACATCTCCTTATTTTATATTGATTCGGTTTTTTTTACGGTACGTTCACTTGAATGAAGACTGAACTCATTAACATATTTTCTACTTCGTCTTCATTAAATTGACATTTTACAACAGTTTTGATTAAAATTGTCAATTTCGCTATTTTACAACACAATTATTATGAGAGTATAATAACTCCTCTTTTCCAATGATTAGCTGATTAAGGTGTTAGGTAGAAGAAATAAAAAGATACAAGGCTTATAATCAAGTATGGTAGATGGCTATATTAAAGATAGAAAATATTCGTCTTTGGTTGTTTATCTTTAGACCGCTATAACACAGCCATCGTAATATTTCGACGGTTACAACACCGGTAATGTTACATTTAGGCTGTACCAACAAAGGCAACGTTATATTTAGGCGGTTTCAACAAAAGTAACGTTATATTTAGGCGGTGTCAACACATTTTGAAAACCGACAACGTTACATTTGGACAGGAACAACACATACAGCGTACATTTAGACGGTTATAACACTAGCAACATTACCTGTGAACGGTTACAACACATACAACGTTGCATTTTGATGGTTACAACACATACATCGTTTCCTTTAGAAGGTTGCAACTGAGGCAACGTTTTTAAAAGACGGTTATAACTCGGTCTACGTTGCCTTTAGACTGTTGCAATCAGGCAACGTTGTGATAGTATCGATATCAGAGTACTAGTATAGACAAGTTAAGCCATTACAAAACCAATTCTATATTAATATTTTTGTAAAATTACACCATAACAAACACAATCCCAATTTTATTTAAGAAATAATTGATGCAAGCTATACTTTATTGTAGTTTTAACATGGGTAGGCATTATATTCGTGATTATTTTTGCCCAAACGATATTGATGGCTAAAATAACACGAATATGATGCATACCCATGTTAAAACTACAATAAAGTATAGCTTGAATCAATTGTGATTAGGACAATTAAGGTAATTTATATGTCCGATGTCTATATGTGTAGAGCATTTGTGTAGGCTCTTGCATGAACCTCCCTTTTTGTATGAAAACAAGCAAACGACTGACAATGTGATTTTTCAGAGGGAGCAGTTTTGAACAGCCAGCATGAACGGTTTGTCATATCTAGGTCAAATATGTCAATTTCGAATTGCAACACATTACAGTCATGATAAATGAATAAGTAATAACATTTGCATCATTTAAGAGTTTGGAAGTGTTTTCAGTTAAGGAAATATAATAAATGCATGCCAATTTGATAAAGTTCATTATTCTGCAGTAGTCACATACGCATGTGCAAACAAATTTTATTGGATTTAGAGCATTGTTTTATTCATAAAGCGAAAGAAGCACATCATATTAGAATTTCTATTTTAGAAACTTACCGGTGATAAAATAAACGTCACAGAATAATGTCACTTTTTGTGGTGATGATATATTCGTGTGACGCACAATCCATAATTCTATCGTGTTGTACTGGTGTACTATTTTTTATACATAGAAGGTGTCCGTGGATATTCTTTGGTTTACATGTTGCAATGTACTATTATATCATCTTTTTATGTATTTCTCTGTCCTGGGTGTTCTTGTGTTTGATTATATTGTATGCATGTCACGGTATATTGTCATTTGAGCGGTATTTTAATTGAACATTGTCATTTAAACGAGAGGTTTGTCTAGCCATAAAACCAGGTTTAACCCATCTTTTATTTTTTTCAAATCTGCTGTACTAAGTTAGGAATATGGCAGTTTTTATCAAATAGTCATTTTCTATATATCATATGCATGTGGGTATTTGTTTTTGTAGCAGTTCAGTGTTTCTGTTGTTCCTTTGTTTTCCTCTTATAATTATAATGTGTTTCCCTCCGTTTTGGTTTGTGGCAAGGATTTGTTTGTGCTTAATTCATCGATTTATTTCTATTTAACATCGATATACTACTGTTGTCTTTTTTTATGGTTACAACACTGGCAACATTGCCTTTAGACGCTTACATCTCAAATTATGTTATCCGGTCCTGTACCGTTAGATAGTGATTGGTTGATTGATTGTTGCCTTCTTTACAGCAAGTATCAAATACTTCATGAATGTTCAGGTTGATCGTGTCGAAAATATAGAAATACATATTAAAATGAAACCATTCAGGTCTGTTTTATCTTTGAAACTTCTGTAACTTATCGATGTCACTTTTGTTTCATCATATACAATACAATACAAAATAGGTTATTTACGTCTCACCATTAATATTACAATACATAACATAATACACGAATACATACAATAATATAAAATATTAATGCCATTCTAAAAAGAATTATGAGAGACGGGATTAAAATGTATATATATATGGAAAATTAATAATTATAAATATCACTGTACAGCTAGATTAAAAATTTTCCTTAAAATATCCTTAATATATCAGGCGCTGGTCTAGTTAACGAAAAGGAGGGTTTCAACCCCGGAACAGCACGAAACGTTCACATAGTTAAACGAGAATACAACAACAAAAACACCAATCATAAAAGAGAGATTCCAACCCAAGCCCCACACCCTGGATGGCAATGCATATGTATGTCATTATAAGTTTAATTAGAGCTATCATTCATCCCAACAAAAATTAAGGCTGCGATTTGAGATTCGGGTAGGAAAATGCATATCATAGTCTATCGCAGAATGATACTTAAATTTAAGGTAAAAGCTAATAAATATTCGATAATGAGGTAATTTCCAGGTAAATCGAAGAAAAATAGTATTTTAACAAAATAGCAATTATAGCACTATTGACTAAACAACTTGATATAATATTATTACAGTAATATTTACCCAAGACTAATGGTTGGTTTGATTTTAATTGACGCTCGATAGATGCATTGTATCATTGTATGATGTGTTTAATATAGACATTGTTTGCTATCTATTTGGTGAAATATTCAAAATAGTACCATTATGATCGCTGGATAGCCAGAGTAAACAAATCATACTGTAATACTGTCGATATCATTGGATTCTCTTTAATTTAGATATACAATGCATCAATCTAACTAGTTATACAAAAAAAATACGCATTAACTCTATCCAGACAAAGCTTACTACAAATGCAACAAATTTAAAGGTGCTTGAAAAAAACTACTCCAAGAACACAAAAATGCAAAATTTTCTTTTAACTTCTAGTATCAAATTAGTGTTATGTCATATGCATGTAGATGTTTAAAAATGTGTATGCTGTCTCGGTCTTATTTTATAATACAGTTATTTGAAAATGATTGTTTTCGATTATCATATTGTAATTGCTTATGTGTCAAATTTCATCTTGGAACGCATTGTATTGATAACATGTGTTTGGAGTCATCGAAAATATCGAAATCAAGGATTAAAATCTAAATCAAGTGTTTGGTATTTATGAATTTTTATTCAATAAACAAAATGCGGATTCTTAAAAACTGAGACAACTATACTATTGATAATTTTAAACTCCAGTAATTTTAAAACAAAAAGAATGTTCGAAGAAAAAGGTTAACAGAGGGATCAGAAAAAAGGGTAACACAAGGGTTCATCGAAAAATAAAAGTTTATTTTGGCAATAAACCAAATGAACTTCAACAGATACAATGTGAAGAACTACTTTCTACATCATAGATAACTTTTGCTTGTACTAATTCGTTTTTAAGGATCACAAACGTTTGATATATTTTTGGTTCTTAAAGGTTGCATTTCTGTAAATATTGACAATTCAATTTCCCATAGGAACTCCTTTTACGGCTAAAACTGTACCACTTTTACTATGAAGTTTTGAAAAAAATCTTATCCTAGCTAGAATTGAAAGTTCATATGCACCACAATTTTTTTCAAAGGTCAAAATATAGGGCTGTGCGGCATATTTTCAACGTTTATATGCCCTGAACTTCTCAGAGTTTAAACTTACACTAATTTTCTTAACTACCCCTACCTCGAATGAAAGGTTACCACAGATTTCAATGTAAACAATATGCACGTGTTTATTTACTGGTAACATTCCCAAGTTCTGTCTCTGCGATATGGAACACAGAGAGCATAACTGGAAACCAGTATGTAAACAAAATTAATTTTCTATGAATATTCAATTACTCCCCAAAAGAGGCGTGTTTTGAAACAGCTGTATTTACAAAGTGCAACCTAAAATACATCTTCGCTAGCCAAGGGTTACGATCCAATGGGAGTGGATCGTAACCCTTGGCTAGCGAAGATGCCTAAAATAGTAATGGGCGTTATTCAAATAATTAGGTATTGTGTTCGATTCAGCTGGTCATAGTTAGATTCTCGGTCAGAAAAGACTTTAAATTTGATATGTGTTGCTACTCCGTCAGTATATTATGTGTAAGTACAAAGAGTGATCTAATTGGAATCAAAATAATGTCTCCGGGTAA
This sequence comes from Mytilus edulis, assembly GCA_019925275.1. Taxonomy (NCBI): domain Eukaryota; kingdom Metazoa; phylum Mollusca; class Bivalvia; order Mytilida; family Mytilidae; genus Mytilus; species Mytilus edulis. Next base: position 43,745,519 of record CM034360.1, on the reverse strand, counting down.
GGTAGCAAATGGGTAATATAACCAGACTCAGACTATCAGTCAGTTACAATCAAGGTATTTCCATACCATATAGACCAGATATCGCACTGATATGCAAGTACTGTTTGTCGCTGGGCGTATTGCAGTCACCAATTAATGAAGTATTTTACCGTCATCTTTAATTAACAATTGAACATATTTTTGTAATCTAATTTAAAGTTTAAAGTTCGAGCTACACACAAAAATGTGTTTCATTCATTGCTTTTACAAACCTATAAAATTGCAAAAAGAAGCATTCAATTCTTATAATTACATTTTTATGATATAACCATGAAATTGGGATTAAATCAGGCTTCTCGTTTGCATTCCTATGGATTGTTGTACCGTTGTCATGGATAGCACGTGCAATTATAGTTGCATTTTATTGGAAAATAAACAATGCGACGGAAATCTTAGGAAACATCTTTATAGTGTAATTATTCTGGAATATAATAAAACATTAAAATGTACTTTATCTGTTCACAGTGAAATCAAGCTTTTTACAACAAAATGAATGCTGGTTACCGGTCTGCACCAAAGAACTTATCCTGGGATTCCGCCGGCCCAATCTAGCCTCGCGTCCCAAGGACAAGTTGAGACAGGAACACAGGCAACAAAGAACTTAACCTTTCTGACATAAATGCTGCACACTCAAACATTGGCCCTTGTTATTCTTAAACGATTTCGTAAAACATATTATAAAATACAAATGATAAATACGATCTTGAGTGAAGCTCGTATGTTTTAGTTCTCAAACCTAAATAATTTAAAATTAGGAAAAAATTATGTTTTGACATTTTTTACAAAACTGATAGGAAATTGATGGTTTTCCAAAAACGACAAAGTTCTAGGAGAATGTATTCGTAACAGGAAAGATTCCGATATGTTATAAGAGGTTATGATCGGTTATGTTATCACAATGGCAAAACATTTAATTGATCATAAACTTTTGTCCGTTCAACGAACATATTATGTACATACCACATGTAGATAAACTCGAGTAAGAAAATGCTTTATTTTTTTGCGTAATAAATTGGTTTCAAACAAAACAACGACTATACATTACTAGAGTATATTTTGCAAGTGAATATACACCTGAAATCAAGTGATATATCAAAGGTGTGGAAAGCAAAGAAAAAAAAGATGGCCATACACATGATATAGAGATCAGAGAGACAAGATTAAGAAAATTTAAGACGTACCAGAATAAAATAATCATATCTCGGGAAAAACGAAATCGAGACATCATTTATTTTTGTATGACAAATCTAATCATTTCGTAATCTTCTTCTATCCACTCAAACTATTTAATTTGGAATGGTTTTCCTGTCGTTTTGTTTTAGTGATCATTATATTTATGATGTTCTAGGATTGGTTTTTCTGTATGAGACAGTCCTGTGAATATGTGTTGACTTCGATAGTCAATATGATTGTATTAATCTATTCTTAATGCAATGCTTGAAATGCCCTATGTCTATCACAAAATCATACGTGCTGAAATTTTGTCGTACTTGAAAAGATAAATGTCTTTTGCAATCGGATAGGGATTTCTTAATTTCTATTCTTAATTTGACGACAAATTAATTTCCAGATGAGTATAATACTCCTTCTTGAATTATAGATTCTTTTCACAAAAATGCTTATTCTAATATGTTTATTTTTAACTTAATTATTTTGGTAGCTTATATTAATTGCATTCCTTAAATAACTGAAAAGGATTAAAAATACAACTAACTCGTGAATACGAAAAGAAAAAATACTGTGTGAAAAGTCATGAAATCGTGACCTTCAAGATGATTCGAGATTACAACCCCTGTACTATATTGTATTAATAATAACGGTACTAAACGTATTTGTAAGTGGGCATATATTTTTTAGTATATATGTAGAATTCAGTCACATGTTGTCTGGACTCCAAGCATGTTTATAGCCATCTTCGCTAGCCAAGGGTTACGATCCACTCCCGTTCTCATTCCCGGCTAGCGAAGATGGTTTAAAGCTTGTTACAGGAAAAGAGTGAAACCCGTACGTTAGTATAGGTCTCAAATATGTTTTATACCAGCATTATGAAGAAATTTGATGGACCACATGTACTTGTGGTATAGTTCCAACCTTTAAACTCTTTTAATCTGAATTCTTTTGATATGCAATGCTGAACCAGATCAACGTGCAGCAATGTATGCAAGGAACAAATCAAAATATATTACTACAGAATAATAACTAGGATTGTAGATGAGGGGAGAAAATACAAGAGAGACAGTCAAACTCATAGATAAAAAAATAAACTGACAACGTCATGGCTAATAAATAAAAAGACAAATAGACAAATAATAGTACATAAGACACAACATAGAAAAACTGAAGACTAAGCAACACGAACCCCACCAAAAACTGGGCGGATCTCAAGTGCTCCGGAAGGGTAAGCAGATCCTGCTTCACATGTGGCACCCGTCGTGTTGCTCATGTTATTACAAACCCAGTAAGTAGACTAATTTGGTAGGTCACATTCGTGTTGAAAATGGGAAGTGGATTGCAGTTACGATATAAGGAACATCATCTGTGAAATGGTTATTTCATAACGGTCACCCGACTCGTTATGCCGTCCATAACATTATGTTCATCCTTAATTGGCACATACAAACATCCATCGGTTTGGGAAATTTATTATTGATAGCAAATATATCAAATCTTTTTTCAACTTTTCTAGACACGGGATGACCTATAGAGCTTAGCACATTGTACAAATAAATGTGTTCTGTTGTAGATCTTATGTTGACCTCTAGATGTATGTTGGTTTTTTGTCCTTGGGTCGATGTCTAACTGATGTATATACCACAAGTTGTTGTTGATCATGGTAAAACGTAAGACGACAATTTTTCAGCTTAGATGTATATTAGTGTTGACCTTTAATCATTTTGTCTCTAATGGTGAGTTGCCCCATTGGCATTCATACAACATCTTTTTATTTCTGTAACACTGTATAAATTCTATGAAGAAAATTATGTAAAACGCTATAAAACACAAAAGCAGTCCAAAAACAACACGATTGTCAAATGTTAAACATAACGAGACGATCTGACACAATCACAACTAAATAGTCAGTTGGCGTAGTATAATGGTTATATTTCTATGGTTCGAAGCCAAATTACAATTAAAACATTGTTATCTACATAAGCGCTATTTCTAAAATGTCATATCAAACATACATAATATTTGTCCGGGGTAATCCTTCTATAACGTCATTTACAGAACGTCTTAAAGGTTAAATATATAACTGGACTGGCTATTTACCATTACCTTATCACAGATAGCTGTTCTGGTTGTTTATAGAATTAACTCATAATTTCTATCGAAGAACAAGCCATGTTTTTACAAATAAGATTCCGTCACTTGAGAGGAAAAACTAATAGACGAATTGATTTTTGCTTCCAAACTTATTATATTGTATAAATACGGCGCATATCAAGAGTCATTAATTAGCATATATATTGGGTTGCTATTGATAGAAGAATAAAAGGTGTTTTGTTAGAATGACAAATAACTTCTGACTTAGTGGAAGGACTTCTGTGGTTCAGAATTTAATAGGTTTCAGTCTGTTGACTGACATTCATATGCAGATTGCGTCACATGGCTTAATTTGCAAAGTTATCATTCAAATTTATTGGAGACCACTTAACTTTAAATGTCCGACTTTTTTGTTTATTGGCAATTAGCTATGGCATTACCGGTCATTGTTTTAGAAGTAGGTGACCAAACAGGATTGTGCTTACTTAAGTTGTTGATTTCTTCAAATATTTTTTACCCTATTCACTACCACAATTGTAAAAACTTAAAAGAATAAACTCTGAGATCGGAAAGCAGATAGTAAAAACTCATTGTAGATTATTCCTCTAGGGAACCTTTACTTTCAAGTTTGCCTGTCAAAAACAAAGTGGTGTGTCAAATAAACTAATCCGCTTAGAAATAGTTTCATTTGACTACTCTGAACAAAAAAACAAAACGTTGATAGATGTAAAGACCCTTTGCTTCCGGGAATCAAATCTTGTTTAGCCCTCCCCCTTTTATAAGCTCACCTGGCCCAAAGGGCCAAGTGAGCTTTTCTCATCACTTGGCGTCCGGCGTCCGTCGTCGTCCGTCGTCGTCGTCGTCGTCGTCCGTCGTCGTCGTCCTGCGTTAACTTTTACAAAAATCTTCTCCTCTGAAACTACTGGGCCAAATTTAACCAAACTTGGCCACAATCATCATTGGGGTATCTAGTTTAAAAAATGTGTCCGGTGACCCGGCCAACCAACCAAGATGGCCGCCATGGCTAAAAATAGAACATAGGGGTAAAATGCAGTTTTTGGCTTATAACTCAAAAACCAAAGCATTTAGAGCAAATCTGACATGGAATAATATTGTTCAACAGGTCAAGATCTATCTGCCCTGAAATTTTCAGTTGAATCCGACATTTCGTTGTTGGGTTGCTGCCCCTGAAATGGTAATTTTAAGGAAATTTTGCTGTTTTTGGTTATTATCTTGAATATTATTATAGATAGAGATAAACTGTTAACAGCAATAATGTTCAGCAAAGTAAGATCTACAAATAAGTCAACATGATCAAAATGGTCAGTTGACCACTTTAGGAGTTATTGCCCTTTATAGTCAATTTTTAACCATTTTTCGTAAATCTTAGTAATCTTTTAGAAAAATCTTCTCCTCTGAAACTACTGGGTCAAATTTAACCAAACTTGGCCATAATCATCATTGGGGTATCTAGTTTGAAAAATGTGTCCGGTGCCCCGCCCGCCCAACCAAGATGGCCGCCATGGCTAAAAATAGAACATAGGGGTAAAATGCAGTTTTTGGCTTATAACTCAAAACCCAAAGCATTTAGAGCAAATCTGACACACAGTAAAATTGTTCATCAGGTCAAGATCTATCTGCCCTGAAATTTTCAGATGAATCGGACATTCCGTTGTTGGGTTGCTGCCCCTGAAATGGTAATTTTAAGGAAATTTTGCTGTTTTTGGTTATTATCTTGAATGTTATTATAGATAGAGATAAACTGTAAACAGCAATAATGTTCATCAAAGTAAGATCTACAAATAAGTCAACATGATCAAAATGGTCAGTTGACCACTTTAGGAGTTATTGCCCTTTATAGTCAATTTTTAACCATTTTTCGTAAATCTTAGTAATCTTTTAGAAAAATCTTCTCCTCTGAAACTACTGGGCCAAATTTAACCAAACTTAACCATAATCATCATTTGGGTATCTAGTTAAAAAATGTGTCCGGTGACCCGGCCAACCAACCGAGATGGCGGTCATGGCTAAAAATAGAACATACGGGTAAAATGCAGTTTTTGGCTTATAACTCAAAAACCAAAGCATTTAGAGCAAATCTGACATGCGGTAAAATTGTTCTTATCAGGTTAAGATCTATCTGCCCTGAAATTTTCAGATGAATCGGACATTCCGTTGTTGGGTTGCTGCCCCTGAAATGGTAATTTTAAGGAAATTTTGCTGTTTTTGGTTATTATCTTGAATGTTATTATAGATAGAGATAAACTGTAAACAACAATAATGTTCAGCAAAGTAAGATCTACAAATAAGTCAATATGACCAAAATGGTCAGTTGACCACTTTAGGAGTTATTGCCCTTTATAGTCAATTTTTAACCATTTTTCGTAAATCTTAGTAATCTTTTAGAAAAATCTTCTCCTCTGAAACTACTGGGCCAAATTTAACCAAACTTAGCCATAATCATCATAGGGGTATCTAGTTAAAAAAATGTGTCCGGTAACTGGGCCAACAAACCAAGATGGCCACCATGGCTAAAAATAGAACATGGGGGTAAAATGCAGTTTTTGGCTTATAACTCAAAAACCAAAGCATTAAGAGCAAATCTGACAGGAAGTAAAATTGTTGATCAGGTCACGATCTATCTGCCCTGGAATTTTCAGATGAATCTGACAACCTGTTGTTAGGTTGCTGCCCCTGAATTGGTAATTTTGAGGAAATTTTGCTGTTTTTTTTGTTATTATCTTGAATATTATTATAGATAGAGATAAACTGTAAACAGCAATAATGTACAACAAAGTAAGAACTAAAAATAAGTCAGTATGACCAAAATAGTCAATTGACCCCTAAGGAGTTATTGCCCTTCATAGTCAATTTGTCCGTTTCTGTGTGTGTTAGTTTCATTGTAGTGTTGTGTCGTTGTTCTCTTATATTAATGCGTTTCCGTCAGTTTAAGTTTGTTACCCCGATTTTGTTTTTTGTCCATGGATTTATGAGTTTGAACAGCGGTATACTACTGTTCAATTATTTAACAATTTTCTTAAAATTTGAAGATTTTCAATAACATTTTCCGCAGAAAGTACTGTTATAGATAGAGATAATTGTAAGCAGCAAGAATGTTTAGTAAAGTAAGATCTACAAACACATCACCATCACCAAAACACAATTTTGTCATGAATCCATCTGTGTCCATTGTTTAATATTCACATAGACCAGGGTGAGCGACACAGGCTCTTTAGAGCCTCTAGTTTGATTTATGAGAAAATGTAGTTGAGTCCCATTGAACACAAACATCTGAGATACCTCATCCGCAACACATGTGTTGCATTTTTTTTGTAAATAAAGATATTTAAACAAGTTATTGAAATTTACTGAGGAGGCGGGTATTGTATTCCACTAGGGATTGAATGTTTGAGGACCACAGAGAGAACTGATGTATTGAATATATAGTTTGATCAAATCCTTTTCGTCAAGTGTAACGAAATCATTCATATAATTGTGACGTATAAAAGCTGGATTTGTTTATTCGTTAAAAAGCATGAAATATTTAGTTTTTTACATCTTTTATCTTATCCAACTACATCGTCTGCCCATTTATATGGAAACGAGTGTAATACCGCCTTTTCTCCATTTGCCGTTTCTTCGCACCACAGTTTTGACTAATGCTCTTTAGCGCAGTATTGCCCCTGTTCAAACTTGATACATTTCACATTCAGGAGACCAAAGAACATTTCTCCAACTTCATTTGATGTTGTAGTGTTAATTTTCTGTGGATAAACAAACACATTTGTGTATTTTACCAAAAAGAAAATTATTTCAATACTTTTGTAACCAGAAACCGTAAGTCATATTATGAAGAAAAAAACCCGTTAGCTGTTGTTGTTGTTTGTTGTTGATTTTTTTTTGCTCATACCTTATGTTTTGTATTCTTCTTTTTAGCTCGTTTTATCAAAGGTTTTGCATATCAGATGTATACAACATGGGAAACATGAAGTAAGAAACGCACCAACCATGCACCTAGTTTTATTTGTCTTTTTACCAGAATAATGCGTTCAGCTACATCTACATCGTGAATATTTGTAGTTTTCCACTAAGTAAGGGAATAACTGACGACTTTACTACTAGTATGTTAAACATACACGTGTGCAACGATGACGTATACAGGATCATTTAGATTTATGTTAGTTGCATGTGATAAAGTTAAAGTTGTGGTAATTTTGAAAACATTTCACCTTATTCATTGGCTCCAGGAGATTTTTGGAAAAGGTATAAGAGACCTTCATCATAAACCCGTTTCCTAAAACATGCATGACATATTTGCCACTGAACGTTTTAGCAATCAATCAATGACATATAACATTTAATAGATCGTTTCACCATCGATTGATTCTTTATATTTCAATACTGTGTGCCACGATTATTTGCAGTCCTCGAAACGAAATGCCGATTTGAACTCTCTAATAAATGTATTTTCTAATATTGCATATACATCCCCCTTAAGTGAAATGTACTTCTAAAACAAAGTTGCTACAAGTCATACCTTTAGACAGTTAAACAGTCCAGTGTCACAATCACAGTGACTAATAGTCCAGGGTATGGATTTCTAAGGTGATATTTCTCAGCAAAATGGTCCAAGAAATACGGGCAATGATCGTGGTCACGACAACACATATCTGTATTCTTATATTTTCCTGAATAAAAAATATAAAAAGAAAATTATTCATACATTCTGGCAATATGATTCTTTTTTTATATCGTAGTCAAACCACGACAACCAAAATGGGTGACCTAAGATTTCATTTATATTGTCGACTCTTTGAGAGAAATGAATGTGGCTAGTATATTTTTCAGTTCAAAACTGATAGACTGCCCTTGATGTCATTGGATTGACATTCAGAAAAGTTTCAACCGCAGTTCACTTTTCAAAACATTGAGGCACAACATTGCATCACAATGAAAAAGATTTCATTACTTTAATAATATAAAACAAAGACTGTGACAAATGCAGATTTGCAAATATAGAAATAACAGTTTTGAACTGTTATATCCACGAACTAGTTAGTCTGTGACTAAAATAGTTAATACAAAGTGTCTACTATTGTACCAATACTTTGCTGACTTTTATGTGTTTTATTACTGTCTTACCCAGATCATTATAACTAGAAGCTACATTGTCCAGTCCACACCACTTAGTTCCTGGGAAGATAGCTAGGTCAAGTTTATGTCCAGCTGGGACTCCTGTTTTCTCGGGGGTAAACGGAACTCCTGTTCCGTCTATTCCATTCCTCTTCACAAAGTGTGGGCTGGTCACTTCTTTTGAAATACACCTCTTCCACATGTCCATTTTACCCTTTTCTCCTGTCATTTTGATAAGTTAGTTAGACATGGTCATTTTTTGAATTAATTATGTTTTCAATAAGTAAATATAAAAAAAGAAGATGTGGTATGATTGCCAATGAGACAACTGTCCACAAGAGACCAAAATGTCACAGACATTATCAGCTATATGTCACCGTACGGCCTTCAACAATGAGCAAAGCCCATACCGCATAGTCAGCTATAAAAGGTCCCGATATGACAATGTAAAACAATTCAAACGAGAAAACTAACGGCCTTATTTATATAAAAAAAATGAACGAAAAACAAATATGTAACACATAAACAAACGACAACTACTGAATTACAGGCTCCTGACGTGGGACAGGCACATACATAAACTAGAGGCTCTAAAGAGCCTGTGTCGCTCACCTTGGTATATGTGAATATTAAACAAAAGAAGCAGATAGATTCATGACAAAATTGTGTTTTGGTGATGGTGATGTGTTTGTACATCTTACTTTACTGAACATTCTTGCTGCTTACAATTATCTCTATCTATAATGAACTTGGCCCAGTAGTTTCAGTGGAAAATGATAGTAAAAAATTACAATTTTATGAAAATTGTTAAAAATTGAATATAAAGGACAATAACTCCTTAGGGGTCAATTGACCATTTCAGTCATGTTGACTTATTTGTAAATCTTACTTTTCTGAACATTATTGCTGTTTACAGGTTATCTCTATCTAAAATAGTATTCAAGATAATAACCAAAAACAGCAAAATTTCCTTAAACTTACCAATTTAGGGGCAGCAACCCAACAACGGGTTGTCCGATTCATCTGAAAATTTAAGGGCAGATAGATCTTGACCTGATAAACAATTTTACTCAGTCAGATTTGCTCTAAATGCTTTGGTTTTTGAGTTATAAGCCAAAAACTCGTTTTAACCCTATGTTCTATTTTTAGCCATGGCGGCCATCTTGGTTGGATGACCGGGTCACCGGACACATTTTTTAAACTAAATACCCCAAAAATAATTGTGGCCAAGTTTGGATTAATTTAATCCAGTAGTTTCAGAGAAGAAGATTTTTTGTAAAAGATTACTAAGATTTACGAAAATGGTTAAAAAGTGACTATAAAGGGCAATAACTCCTAAAGGGGTCAACTGACAATTTCATTCATGTTAACTTATTTGTAAATCTTACTTTGCTGAACATTATTGCTGTTTACAGTTTATCTCTATCTATAATAATATTCAAGATAATAAACCAAAACAGTAAAATTTCCTTAAAATTACCAATTCAGGGCAGCAACCAAACAAAGGGTTGTCCGATTCATCTGAAAAAAGTGGATGTGGCCGGGTACTTGTACATCCCGACAACAAAAATCATTCCGTACACATCCAACATCCAATGGATTTTGTGTAAAGACGTCATAAACAGTCAGAGAAAAACATGACCTTGTGCAATGCCAAGTTACAGGTATCGACAGATTGTAAATCCATGAATGTGTATAACATAATAGTAATATTTAGTTTGCTTTTATTTACTGATAACTAAATCAATATTTATACCAATAAAAACAATATTCAATGATCTTATTACAGTGTTGAATTGGTAACCTTTTAGAATAAGTTTATTTAAAGGAGCGATAAGTTTACAAGGATCATTTTTAAATTTCCGGGCACGGTTAACAACATTTCCGTGAAAATGAGGATGTGCTATCCCGTTTGAAATAAGTTTTCTACAGGTACAATCAAACTTAAAAACCAAATATTTATATCTATGGAAAAATTTAGTAAAGGTTTTAAGTTATTTATGGTAACGATATCCCGGGTTTAATCATTTACCAGATATAATCATATTCAAAACAGTGTGGCTGTGGCCATTGATTGACGATCTAAATTATCTCATTGACTGGGACAAATTAGGTGAAGGTTTGTCTGTAACGATCACTGCTCATTATGTACTTTTTAAAGACACTGAAACTGTGGGTCACCAAAGGTTCTCAAAACCTAAATAAAGTAATTCGAAAAATTAATCAGGAAGGAATAACACGATGTTTTGATTTATATCAATAATATAAATCAAAACCTAAAGGTTATTCCTGATTAATTTTACGATTTTTTAATTATTAAAGGCGTTAAAAACCTTTGGTGACCCCACAGTTTAAATTCTATAATAAGTAAGAAGTGAGCAGTGATCGTTACAGACAAACGTTCACTTAATCTGTCCCAGTCAATGGGATAATTTAGGTTGTCAATCAATGGCCACAGCCACACTGTTTTGAATATGATTCTACATAGATTGCGTTAGTTAAAATCAAAAACGTCACAACAGACACGGGCATAGCGAACGAGGTGCGAAATATAAACACCGTAAGATCATCACCATCTAAAAATAGAAAATTAATAATAGGGAACGAAAAATCGTCCCTTTTGTCGTTAATTTTAGTGTGGAGTTTCCCGTTTAAATCGAAATATCTAAATCCAGAAAAGGACAGTTATTACCATATAAATTTGATTTATTTAAAGTAAGTTCCTTGGGTAAATTTCAGCAGTATATTGAGAAAAGCAGTCTTTACAAAGACAATACTAAAAACTTTACAAAAATTGTAGCTAGATTAAAACATAGGATATCTCCCTATATCATTAAGACTACTTGGAAATGGTTCTTTAAACAGTGTGACCCTTTATGCGTACAGACTTAAAGATACCTAGTCCGCGAGTAAGACTAATACGCTTTTATGTTTTTGCTTGTTTGGTTGTTTTTCATTTACGTATAACTATTCATATTTAGGGGCAATGTAATCTGTTAAATTTTACTTTCCTATCGTAACCTTTCCTTCTTCTACTGTGACAATCAAGTTAATATCCCGCCCATGTCCTTCAGCTTTAAACTTATGAAAACTGCTTAATTTATTATGTTACTCACCGATTTCTATTGTTATGGGATTGGTATTCAGCAATAAAGCCATGGCTTTCTCTTTGTCCTCCGTCAAGCTACAAGACAGTAGACCATCAGACCGTGAAGCTAGAGCACTGATGAAGAAACTACCATCTGTAACTTCTATTGCATGTTTACCATTACCATATTGGGTCTCCAACCATGCTAACTTGCCTGTAATGATGAAGGAATCATGAAAGACAAGCGTCAACAACAAATGAAAGGTAAGTGTCAGCAATTGGTGAAAAGCAAGTGTCAACTTATGGTGAAAAGCAAGTGTCAACTTATGGTGAAAAGCAAGTGAAATCTTGTGGTGACAAGCAAGTGAAAACTTATGGTGAAAAGTAAGTGCAACTTATGGTGAAAAGCAAGTGAATCTTATGGTGAAAAGCAAGTGAAAACTTATGGCGAAAAGCAAGTGTCAATAACTGATGATAAGTAAATGTCAACAAATCCGTCTCTGTTGTTCATGCAGGTTTTTTTATTTGTATCGTTGGTCTGTTGTCTCATTGACATATATCCACATATCCTTGTTTTCGTGTCATTCAAATATAAACAAATGTAAATATTATTGTTTCATTGTTTATACAATTAGAACGCAAATGATAGGATAGGCTTAATATTTATTTGTTGTGACAATGGAAGACCAAAATCAACATAAGGATGTCTTATGCAAATTAATATATTGTCTAAAACTAGCATATTAATTACCTGATTCAACAGAGTAAGCATGGTATATTAAAGTTATGATGATAGCTGACAACATCGACATTTCCAAACAACCATATAATCATCAATTCAGAGATAAGACATACAAGCGTCACATGTAAATATGTGTCAGGTCACTCAGACTTTTAATTTGAAATGGCTATTTCGCAACAAATCCCATTTTGATTTCATAAAACTGGCCTTCAAAGGCAGTTATTTCAGATTATAATTTTAATTTTAACTCATTCGTCAACCAAATTACACTAACTGAGACAAAAAAAAAACAATTTCTGTTATGTAACAAAACCCAAACCAGAAACAGTGCTGTGTAGCAAACATATTTTTAAACAGAAAATAAACGTGTATTTTTTTTTTATCCCAAAACAGATCTAAAGAAATGGTAATTTTGTCAAAATAACAAGCTTTTCATAACATAACAAGCTTTTCATAACACTAGTATATATTGATAGGGGATTATTAAAGGAACCAAAAGAGCAAACAAAAAATATAGGTCAAGGTGCTTATTTTCGAGATATATAAGCAATTGAAATTTTGGCGGGAAAATGTTCTCTCTTGATTTTTCATAACTTTATCATTGACAAGTTAAAGTGCTCAAAACATATTAAAAGGTAACAAGGATTTTATGAGACTTTTACAGATGACTTATTTTTATACATGTTAAAGATTTTTAAAAAGAATAATGGGGGTCAATGGGCTATTTTTTTTAAGGCATTCAAATGGATAAAACCAGAGGATTCTGAAAATCTGACAAAAATTCCTAAACATGACAAGCGAACTTTCTTATTGCTCAAAACACTCTGCTTATTCCCGCTCTGATGTAAACTCTCCATCAAAATCACAATTTGTAAAAGTAAACCATTTTATGTCAAAGTATGGTCTTTAACACAGAGCCTTTGCTCACACCGAACCGCAAGACTATAAAGGACCCCATAAATGACTAGTGTAAAACCATTCAAACGGGGAAACTAACAGTCTAATCTATATAAAATAATGAGAAACGAGAAACGAGAAACACTTATGGACCACACCAACAAACGACAACCACTAAACATCGGGTTCCTCACTTAGGATAGGTGCAAACAAATGCAGCGGGTTTAAACGTTTTAATAGGTACCAACCGTCACCCTTACCTGAAACAATAGTGATACATCATAACACAGAAAGACACACTATAACATATCAAGTGAAAGGGCTTCACTCAATCAAAAGACATATTAAAACAAGTGAATATACACTGAACGAATAAATTTGTTCTAATAATACACAATGTAAATAAAGTAACGTAGTATAAAAAGGCCATGAGTTTTTAAATTACGATATACGAGTTACCACACATTTATGAAATACAAAATATATCTTTTATTGCTGCCTTATGTTAAGAATGTTCAGTTCTGTATACAACATGTCTCTGTTAATTAGCGAAACACAAGATATAATTGAAATTGACTGGTTTGTAAGAAAAATCTCCGTTAAACTGTATAAGACATGTTTTACCCAATTATAAAATTTCCAATGTCCAATATCAGATTTTATAAGACGGAACGCCATTGGCTTCCATTGAAGTGCGATAATTGTTCAGAACATTTTTCAGAGTCAGTATCAAACCATATAATGGTTATAAATAAGTGTTGCAAATTGGTATCGGATGTCCTTCATTTGAACAAGTCACCTTGACGTGTTTGTCCATTTTTAGGTCAATTAGATATAAATATACACACCAGAACTGACCAATGTAAAAAAGACATATATGGAGAATATAAAACCGGTAAACAAATCTACAATCGTACAGATAATGCGGCAAACTAGACAAATGAAAATAAATCACACAGTGCGCTACAAAAACAACACAAATACTGACATGAAACGATTCAACAAAATTATAGGCCCGATCTGGTAGTCAATTATTTTTGATTTGTATGTGTTTTTTGTCAACAGCAATAATGGTATTATTAAGAGATGGTTTCCTGTACATATTTTACTTATCATTACGAGAAGAAGTTTCTGTGATGATGGTCACTTTGCTTTTTGATGTAGTTACCTATTTTGGATGTCATCTATTTAGTCAAATTTGTTATTTGTTGATGTCATATATTGAGCCATCTGTTATGTTATTTGGTGATGTCAGATACTCAGACATCTATGTTATTTGGTGATGTCAGATACTCAGAAATCTATGTTATTTGTTGATGTCAGATATTCAGACATCTATGTTATTTGGTGATGTCAGATACTCAGACATCTATGTTATTTGGTGATGTCAGATACTCAGACATCTATGTTATTTGTTGATGTCAGATACTCAGACATCTATGTTATTTGGTGATGTCAGATACTCAGACATCTATGTTATTTGTTGATGTCAGATACTCAGACATCTATGTTATTTGGTGATGTCAGATACTCAGACATCTATGTTATTTGTTGATATCAGATATTCAGACATCTATGTTATGTGTTGATATGAGATATTCAGAAATCTATGTTATTTGTTGATGTCAGATATTCAGATATTTATGGTATTTGTTGGTGTCATACATTCTGACATCTGTGTTATTTGTTGATGCTAGATATTCAACGACATCTTTTGTATTTGTTGGTGTCAGATTTTCAGCGACATCTATGTTATTTGTTGATATGAGATAGTCAGACATCTAAGTTATTTGTTGATATGAGATAGTCAGACATCTGTGTTATTTGTTGATATGAGATAGTCAGACATCTATGTTATTTGTTGATATGAGATATTCAGACATCTATGTTATTTGTTGATATGAGATATTCAGACATCTATGTTATTTGTTGATATCAGATAGTCAGACATCTGTGTTATTTGTTGATATCAGATATTCAGAAATCTATGTTATTTGTTGATATGAGATAGTCAGACATCTAAGTTATTTGTTGATATGAGATAGTCAGACATCTGTGTTATTTGTTGATATGAGATAGTCAGACATCTGTGTTATTTGTTGATATGAGATAGTCAGACATCTATGTTATTTGTTGATATGAGATATTCAGACATCTATGTTATTTGTTGATATGAGATATTCAGACATGTATGTTATTTGTTGATATCAGATAGTCAGACATCTGTGTTATTTGTTGATATCAGATAGTCAGACATCTAAGTTATTTGTTGATATGAGATAGTCAGACATCTAAGTTATTTGTTGATATGAGATAGTCAGACATCTGTGTTATTTGTTGATATGAGATAGTCAGACATCTGTGTTATTTGTTGATATGAGATATTCAGACATCTATGTTATTTGTTGATATGAGATATTCAGACATCTATGTTATTTGTTGATATCAGATATTCAGAAATCTATGTTATTTGTTGATGTCAGATATTCAGATATCTATGATATTTGTTGGTGTCATATATTCAGAAATCTATGTTATTTGTTGATGTCAGATATTCAGATATCTATGGTATTTGTTGGTGTCATATATTCTGATATCTATGTTATTTCAGGTTGATGCTAGATATTCAACGACATCTTTCGTATTTGTTGGTGTCAGATATTCAGCGATATCTATGTTATTTGTTGATATGAGATATTCAGACATCTGTGTTATTTTTTTATGTCAGATATTCTGCGACATCTATGTTTTTTTAGTGATGCCAGATATTCTGCGACATCTATGTTATTTGGTGATGTCAGATATTCGGCCATTTATATTATTTGTTGATGTCAGATATTCAGCCATCTGTGTTATTTGTTGATGTCAGATATTCTGCGACATCTATGTTATTTGATGATGTCAGATATTCGGCCATTTATGTTATTTGTTGATGTCAGATATTCAGACATCTGTGTTATTTTTTTATGTCAGATATTCGGCGACTTCTATGTTATTTGGTGATGTCAGATATTCGGCCATTTATATTATTTGTTGATGTCAGATATTCAGCCATCTGTGTTATTTGTTGATGTCAGATATTCTGCGACATCTATGTTCTTTAGTGATGTCAGATATTCGGCGACTTCTATGTTATTTGATGATGTCATATATTCGGCCATTTATGTTATTTGTTGATGTCAGATATTCAGCCATTTGTGTTATTTATTGATGTATGATAATATTGGGTTAATTATTTAAAGCAGATTCACAACTTTCCATCTGTATGTAATATACCTGGTGAAAAGTCAGAACGACTTATAATATTTTATTAGATTTTGTTCATAGTTGAAGGACGTTTTTTGGCATATTTTAGAAATTAATGGTGTAACTGTTGTTATTCTACTGTCATATATCTATATTTATTCAGTATCTTTTATCTATATCGTTAGACATAAGTGTGAAAAAAATACCAATTCATATAATGTGTGCATTGGTAAAGAGATGCAACTCTTACGGATCTTGTAAAGAGATAGATTCCGGTATTAAACATATGAAAATTATACATTTAAAAAAATTAAAATGATATATTTTTAAAATATAACTTTAAACTGAAAATGTCAAGAACAAATTATAAATGGCTTGAAAATGGTATGGTCACATTGAAAATAAGCCTAATAAGAACAAATCAATAAGGTCAAGCAGAATACTTTCTTGAACATTTTTCACTTATTAATCTTGAGAAACATTTTGTATCTTTTTTTTATGATAGGGAATAGCAATAGAAATGTTTTTTTTTTTAAAAGGACATCCGTCTGAATGTTTTTAAAATCCTCAGTTTAACTAATTTGTATTTCCTGTTGTAAATGAGGAAGACGAATTTCACTATGTCATGAAATGCAAATGATTACAAGCAATAAGAAAAAAATTGTATCTAATATTATGAACCTTATACCATGGTTATAGAAAATATCTGAATTTGAAAAATTTCAATGCATTTTGCATGAGGAATAACGATTTTATAATATTTATTAGCATTTGAAAAGACATGATAGACCGGAAAATATGCAATAATTTTCGAAACTTGATTCTTTTAAAATGTTACATGTTATACAATTATATACATTCTAGATATTTTAACATGATTTTATGCTATCATTTTCTGATCTTATTAAGCAGAATACCCCTCAACCGAATTAATAGTATGTATCAAATCTGAGACTACTATAACACTTTGTAATACAGTAGTCCCAGATCTAATGGTGTTTCAAAGTTCTATATTTGTGGATTATCAATCTAATTAAAAACCGATCTCTCATCGCTCCTGTTTCTGATATGTATTTTATTTCTGAATTTTCTGAGTTTTATTTTCGTCTGGTTGTTAAGCAAGCAATTTTGTGTCCGTAAAATAATTCTTATTTTTCAGAGTTTATTTTCGTCTGGTTGTTAAGCAAGCAATTTTGTGTCCGTAAAATAATTCTTAATTTTCAGGGTTTAATTTCGTCGAGCTGTTAATATAAAAAAGAAGATGTGGTATTATTGCCAATGAGACAACTATCCACAAAAGACCAAAATGACACAACGTGACATTAACAACTATAGGTAACCGTACGGCCTTCAACAATGAGCAAAGCCCATACCGCATAGTCAGCTATAAAAGGCCCCGATAAGACAATGTAAAACAATTCAAACGAGAAAACTAACGGCCTTATTTATGTAAAAAAAAAAAGGAACGAAAAACAAATATGTAACACATAAACAAACGACAACCACTGAATTAAAGGCTCCTGAATGGGACAGGCACATACATAAATAATGTGGCGGGGTTAAACATGTTAGTGGGATCCCCCCCCCCCCCACCAACCCGGGACAGTGGTATAACAGTACACCATAAGAAGCAACTGTCGATCAAGCTAGTGATATCGCCAGTGGAAACACCTTTCATCTCTCTTTATTGTATTTACAGATGTTTACAGTGACAACAACTGAACATGACTCGGTTATGATATTTACAACTTCCCTTACATTTTTTTATGTATGGCTCTGGGTCATTTAACTTTTTTTCCTGGTTATCACAACTAGCCTTGTTTAAGTTGTGTATGTGTTAAATTAAAATCTTTATTGGTTTCAAAGCTAGTAAACTTTTAGAGAGAAACTTTTGCGGATAGTACTGTTGTTTCACTGACAATAATACAACAACTCCTCATTATTTTCCAAAGTAAATTAATGGTTTTATGCAGTTCTAAGTTTAAATATTCTGAACTCAGTCAAGGTATCTTAACCCGCAAACTTTGGGAAAATTCTCGGCAGTCGGTCATTAAAAAAAATAATACTTGATGACTGAGTGCTTAGGACACACAAAGGAAGAGTTTAGTTCCCGGGAACCTAAAATATATATTGACAGGGAGTAATCATGACAGTGAAGCAGGGGGGATCCAGTCATTTTAAAAGGGGGGTGTCCTTACCCAGGAAAAAAGGGAGTGTTCCGACTACATGTCCCCATTCGAATGCATTGATCGTTCAAAAAAAGGGGTGTTCCAACCCCCGGAACCCCCCCCTGGATCCGCCAATGTGAAGGGACTTCAAGGGCGCCCGTGTGTACAAGTTCTAGTAACAATAATTTTATTTTTCGTTGTGACTGCTCCGGTGTTACATTTCTATATACTTGTCACTATCTCTAGTGTACATTAAATTATTCGGTAAATTATGTCTCAAAATAAAACATCGTGGAACAAAAACATGTTTTTGAGAAAAAAACAAAAAAGAATCTACATCATTAAAATAAATGAAACATCACAAGCTATGTGTATACTTTAAATAAGGAATTGAATAATTGTAAATGAAATAAAGGTCCCAAAATATACCTTTAAGACATCTTATGGTAAGCTCACTTTCCGGCCTACAATATGAATATTATCAATTATCAACTGAGATAAAGGAAAACGGTAACTTTTGGCATGAAACATTTCTAACAAGAATGTGTCCCCAGTACACGGATGCCCCATCCGCACAGGCTATCATTTTCTATGTTCAGTGGACCGTGAAAATGGGGGGGGGGGGGGGGGGGAAATCTCTAATTTGGTATTAAAATTAAAAAGATCATATCAAAGGGAACATGTCACTGGCGGATCTAGAAATTTTCATAAGTGGGGGCCCGCTCCAGTCACGCTTCAATGATTCCCTATATAAGCAACCAATTTTTTTCCCCAAAAGGGGGGCCCGGGCTTCATCAAAAACTACCTCGACCAAAAACTTTAACCTGAAGCAGGATAGACGGACGAACGGACGGAAGGACGAACTTGACGAACGAACGAACGGACGCATAGATCAGATTAAAAACATCAAATGCCCACATGATAAATGGGGCATACATGATAAAAATAAAAAATGACTTGATATTATAAACTGGCTAAACATAATCAACACATATCAATCATACAATTCATATTTAAAGAGGCTATATGAGAGAAATTCAAATATTAATAATTAAAATATAAATTCTAAAGTTAGTATGAAACTTGAAATCTGCAAAATTTTGCGGGAAATAGATTTATTGTTCCTGGTAATTTGACAGATCATAAGGGGGCGCTGTTATAACCACAAACCGGGGAGTGCACTTTACAAAATATGTGTCTACTGTTACAAAGTTGAAATAGTTGTGCCCAATATGATAAAACGATAGAATGTCAACGAGACATTTACCCAGAGCAATTGGGAGCAGGGGAAAAACTGCACTTGAAATAGAAAGAGAGAATTTTGAGAAAAGTCAGGTAAAATCTTTCACCGGAAGTGCATATTTGTTTATATTTTATCATGATTTGTTTTACATGTTTTCAGTATATCTTACACATTAACAATTAACAAGCGATCAGACAAATGGATATCAACTACACAAATCACTGGGATTCCGTAAAGCTTAAATGTATGGCATGACTCATGTGTACATACCGAATACACAGCCAGCTGATGCGTAGAATCCGTCATCCCAATTTTTGACACATTCTCAATCAAATTGATCAAGAAAAATAAAATATCAATATGACCTTTTTCCCAAGGTATGTCTTGAATTATTCAAAAACTAAGTATGGATAAGCAAAGTCTTTGTGGTATGGGGTAGCTCAAATGATATGACACCGAACAGCTGTTTAGAGCTGAAATATAATGAGGTATGTCAAATAACACTGTCACACTTTATGGGTGTTTTTAAACATTTGATTGTCCTATTGATTTACTTTTTTGTTTACTGTTAAAGGGTGATCTTTTTATCAATTTTTGCATGCCTTTTTCTATGAACATGCACTTTCTATTGGTTTTTATGCATAAGGAGCAGCAATGTCAACTAATGTATTTTGGTATTATACAAGCAATGTATAATGAATTGCTACTTGGGTACAAGTCAAATCGGCACCTGGTCAAATCGGCACCCATAGAAAAAGTCAAATCGGCACCTGGTTAAATCGGCATCTAGTCAAATCGGCACCTATTTAAAGTCAATTCGGCATTCAATAATATTGGATATAATATATGGGACTGGGACTACATGTATTATGCATAATAGTCCAAGATATTTATAAATAATTATAAAAATTTATAAATTCGATCATGAGGGGTTGGATTTTATCATGCATTACATGTTACAAAACAGTAAAAATACAAAAGTTAATCATTTAAAGTTTTCTTAAATTTTGTGACTGATGTTTTGGTAAATTTTCTTTTCAATTAATTAATAACTTTAATCAAGTACACCGGCTTAATACAAAAACATTATTAGACCACAAAAATACTTTTTATGGATATATATGCGATGTGGTATAAGGAGAAAATTATAATCAGAATTTAAACCATTCAGGTATCCTCATTTCCATTGTGAGGACAAGGATAATAGCACGAAATGTTAGGTTAAAGTATATAAATTTGAATTTAAAGATTGAACTAGAACATTTTTAAAGATAAACTTGTATCACCCATGGTGTAAGAAAATGTGTGTCAAAAAACTTATAACTTGTACAAAAACCGTGTACAAATTATAATTTGTACAAAGTTACATCTTGTACACAACCGTGTATATATTAAACAAATTTAACATGGGTGCCGAATTGACTACATCAAGTGCCGATTTAACCAGGTGCCAATTTGACTAGGTGCCGATTTGACTATACTGGGTGCCGATTTGACCGAGTACCGATTTAACCAGGTGCCGATTTGACTAGAATTCTTGCTACTTGAGATGACAGTTGTCAATTATGTGGCGGGACAGCTGCTGTGGTCTTATGGTAACATGTTCGCCTTCAGTGCAGTTGGTCATGGGTTCCAACTCAGTCTGGGTCTAATCAAAGATCAGAGAATTAATGTTTGCTGCTATTCCATCAAGCATGCCGCATTAAGGAGTAAGTGAGCAAAGACTGTTCGGTCTTAATAATGTGTCTGACTTGGATGACATGTCTTCCTGTGTATTGTTACCCTGTGAATGTTAAAATACCTGCTCAGCGTGTCAGTCTGGTAAAAAGCAGAGTAAATATTCATATAAGATTAAAATTGAGAAAGGAAATGGGGAATGTGTCAAAGCGACAGAAACCCAACCATAGAGCAGACAACAGCCCAAGGCCACCAATGGGTCTTCAATGTAGCGAGAAACTCCCTCACCTGGAGGCGTCCTTCAGCTGGCCCTTAAACAAATATGTATACTAGTTCAGTGATAATGGACGTCATACTAAACTCCGAATTATACACAAGAAACTAAAATTAAAAAATCATACAAGACTAACAAAGGCTGGAGGCTCCTGACTTGAGACAGGCGCAAAATTGCAATTGGGTTAAACATGTTTTTTGAGATCTCAACCCTCTCCCTATACATGTACCTCTAGCCAATGTAGAAAAAACAAGCGCACTAATACACACAGTAAAACTCAGTTTCAGAGAAGTCAGAGTCCAACGTCAGAATATGAAACAACATGTTTTCTTACTGAATATGCATATTAATAAATTTGCCACTGGACGTTAAGCAGCTATCAATCATCATCATTATGTGGTGACATGTAGACAGTTGCCACCGCTTGCAGACAAACCAAAAATAACAATTATAGAAAAAAACATCAAATATATTAGCAGATAGGCTTTGTTTTGACACAGGACATGACTTCTTAGAACATCTGTTGTATGATTCATTGTAACAGTATCTCTACCCTCTTAAACCAAATTAAACGTTCTTGGAGATGACTGTTGTTTTTCAGACTTTAATCTGAAAATATTAATTTTGTTAAAACCTTATATTGTCAAAGTTAGAACACAAGCTGCATCATTATGTGTGAGAGAGGTCAAACCGTCAAAGGTTAGATTCCTGATTAGATCAAACCAAAGACTTTTGGTGGCATTTTTTACTTCTTGAAGAACAAATAATTAAGGTGTAGGAACAAATACAAGTCCTTTGGAGTGATTTCTATTCCTTTGAAATAAATGATTGCTATTTTTTTTTTAAACAGCATGTAGCAATTACCAAAGCCATCAGTGCAACAGAATGTCCAGTGAAGGAGAAGCATGCCAGAAGTATCCTTTTTACTTTATAACACCATTTGAAATACACTTTCTGTTTCTAGATGCAATTTGTGTACTGGTCTGTTAAGTTAAAAATTCATTTACCAGTTGATGACCACACTTAGATGCTGCATTTTTTTCATAGTATTTGCCTTAGACCTGGTCAAAAATAGAATTGACAGTTTTTTGTCAACTTTTTTTTATACTGTGTATGTATTATGAATGGTAGAAGTTTTATAAGGATTATCACTTAGCATTGATTAAATCTTTGGACAAGTTGGAAGCTAATAATTGATAATGTTTTCAATAATAAGAGTTATTAGAAATCGGTATACATGTACATCAGTAAATGATTTTAAGAAAAATAATTTTCTTTTGAATTTAGTAAAATTTCAGAAGATTTTCATTATCATGTTAGTATTAACAAATTTGAATAAGAAGAACAAAGATTTTGATTCAAATTTTTTTTTAGACACATTTTTTTATGACTAATTTGTAAAAATTTAATTTTGGATGTAACGCGTCTTCTGATTGGCTGACGTTATTTTGTTATCAGCCCATGGACATAATTTAGTCATGTGAATGTGATGTCATCAACGTTTTTTCATGGTTTTCTACGGTTTAAAATGAAATTTAGAATTAAATTATAAGAAATGACTGTAATATTTTTTCTGTCTATTCGAAACAACATAAAAAATGTGGTGCACACTGTTTAATAACCCGCTACTCGCGTTATTCAGTGTGCACCAAATTATTTATGTTATTTTTTCATAGACAGAAAAAAAAATTACAGTCATTCCTTAATTGAAATGAAATCATATTAAAAATAAATCAGTTAATCAAGTACCTCTGATTATTACTGATACTAATTATGTTTTATTGTTGTTGTCCGATCAGCCAACAAACCATAGCTAGAGAATTCTGGTTTTCGGAATATTTTATTTCTTAATCACACGGCCTTAGGTGGACATGTAAACCACAAATCAAAACAAACTGTTTAACATATATATAATATTATAGTAGGACCATATACATTTCCATAGGAAACTACCTCATAAGTTATATATTTAATATCCAAATAACAGAATCAAAGTCTGAAATTTAATCATATATGTTAAAAACCACTGGACTTTGTACATTTTACTTTCAGTGCATTGTATCCTCTCACATTATTTTGCAATAAAAAGCAAGAATGAAAAAAAATGGAAGAATCGAA
Organism: Mytilus edulis; assembly: GCA_019925275.1. NCBI lineage: Eukaryota > Metazoa > Mollusca > Bivalvia > Mytilida > Mytilidae > Mytilus > Mytilus edulis. The sequence goes on along the minus strand of CM034360.1, from coordinate 43,721,630 downwards.
AATTATTTAACAAATGATCTAAATATCTTGGTATATTAAAAATCATTGTCCACATATACATGATATATAAATATATTGGTCAGTTCTGGAAACATTTCTTCAAACAAATAAATTGGTTATCTTATTATTGACTTGTTAAATGTTAAATACACTTTGTAAATAAAAGTGGTGGGTTGTACCAGGTTCTTTGGCATTTTGTCAAGTCTGTATTATTGTGTTTAACCAATATATATATAATATATGCTAGTTTTCTTCAAAAAATTTCAAACATTGTACATGTTCAAAAGGACATATTTTCTTGCAGATTTATATCAAAATGAGACATTTGTCTTGAAATTTCAATTTTTAAATGCAAATTCAAATTTGAACATTATTTTATTATGTATTCATTGGAAAATAATGTTTTCATCGCACATCTATTAATAAAATATCAGTTTAAAAATTGGTTTTGCTAATGGACCAAAGGGTCATGTTCAGGTCACATTTTATTGACAAAGTAGTTTTTTTCTTTTTCTTTTAAATGTTTTATGTCAGGTTTTACTCATGAATAGTGTTAAGAACATTATTTTTACCCACACTAGAAGTTGCAATACATTTTTGTAGTTGTTTCATGGATGCATCAAATTGGGTGCATTTATTAATTGAAATGACCAGGACATGCAAACACAATGTAATATTTTCTAGTGTCAATTTCTGTCTTTGATTTAAAGGATCAAAGGCAATCTGTAGTCCAAATTGCTGATACTGTAAAGATAATAAATTATATCAATCTGTATACATATATTAACAGATTACTTTTATCAGAAAAAGATATCTTTAGTTCTGCAATACATGTACATGTAGCATAGAAAAAAAGATTGTCATTCTTTGACCACTGTGTAGGGTAAAAATGGTAGTTGAGGGATCTTTGCTGTGTCTTCAAAATATACCCCATATGGGGTGACATAAGAGTGCCAATTCCCCTTATGCTTTATTTTTGTATTTTTTTCCTACTGTCCACTTTTCCCAGATATCATGTTTTTACCCCCTACATCCCATTATTTCACCTTTTTTTTAACCCCTATATTACACATCCAAAAATGTGCCATCCCCCATCATGTTTATGTTTATAATAAACCACTAATTTACAAATGTAGTACTGTTTTGATTTTTACTGATATTACACCAAAATGTACATGGTACTTTGCCCTAATGTATATTTTATCTACTTATGATCTAAACGTACAAGTATTTATCTCTGTGTTACATGTATGACTAACTGATGAGAAATCAGGTATTTTTTTTCTGCAGGGGTAATACACAAATATGTATAAATCATCAAGAACCAATTAGTCCTTATTAGTACATGTAAAGAGGACAGGGTGTAGTTATTTATTTGTTATATGCATCCTTGATCATTCCACTTTGAATGAATATAATACATATATCTGTAAAAATCTAACATATATTCACAAACAATTACAATATCTGAATATGATTTTTTTTCTCACATTATTTTTGAACAAGTGTAAAGTGGTGTATGCTGAACAAACATAATTTGGGATTCCAATTTTTTTCTGTGAATGCCCCGGTGCCCTCCCTCCCAGTTCAAAAAAATTCCACCTCAAGCCTGGGTATTTCTTTTTTAAAGTTAAATCTTTAATTTGAAAGTTTTTAAGACGATGCTTGACAGATAACATTTTGGTATGACTAACAACTTGACTTTTCAAGATCAATATCCTTCCTGCTCTATTATTAATTTCTAATTATAGATATTATTATAACTTAACCAAAAAAGTTAACTTTTAAAAGATTATTTTGTTTTTAACAGATTGTATTATTGACATGAAACTGAACATACACATAGTTGTGTATCTAAAAGTATGCTATAAATTTTTAAAATAATTCATCCATATATCTTTAAAGATTTTATTTATTATTTATTTAAATTTTGTGAAAACAAAATGCACATACATGTAAACAGCAATGCATGTGTATTAGGAGACGCATATAATAAATAGATACATGTTTTTTTCTTAAGCAGGCAAAAATAGGTATACTATACATGCAGGATATCTATGTTGGGTCTAGTCCACTGTTTGAATTTTAGAAATTTATAGTCAGTCAGCTGTTTTGAAGTCTATTTACATTGGCAGTCACACATTTTATTTATACCGGTAGTCTCTTTTACTTTATTAGCCTGGAAGGCTATACAGGTTTATTGGAAGTTGGATTATTTTTTTCCTTAATCCAGACAAGCTATTGTTCTAGGTACATTTAAGGACCATGGAGCAGGATTATACTGGACAATTGGTGGCAAACTGCCACTGCAGGGAAATCCTATTATTGCATGGAAATTTATCCATGTACTACATAAAATACTGAGGGATGGACACCCGCATGTGAGTTTCTCTTGCAATCTAGTTTATTTAAAAAAATAACTTGATATGTCAATGAAATCAAAACAGTGTCTTCGCATCATTACTCTGCATTGCAGACAACCAGTTTTACTCATTTAGTAAGGGGGGATATTTTAGTATCAAATTTAGTCTATTTTAATGAGTTTGCTTAATTTGCTTATGACAATTGCCTAGACAAATGTCATTTGGACAACTTCTTTAAGTTTTACCTCCTTATTGGTGCCTCTGCTATCCTAAATTTCCTATTTACTGTAAGTACCACTCCACCTTAGAATTATACAAAATGTGATTCATGAGATTAGACTGTATATAGCTTTTTGACATTTTGTTCATATTAAATGCAAAGTTATATTAAGAACTACCCATAACTTCTATTTAACCCATTGGATGGGAGATATGAATAGGAGAAATGCACTATGTAAAGTCTGAAAAATAAATGAACTCCATAATCTGTTGTTTAAATCAGGTCAATCTTCCTTCCATGGTCAGGCATTAATTTATGGGAAGAACTATAATCCATTTCATAATATTCAACAATAAATTAGTAATTTCCTTGGTTTAATCACATTTTCCATGATGGCTAAATTTTTAAGTGGACTGCTATTGAAGATTTTTCACCCATGAAAGAAGGAACTAAAATAATTGAATCACAGAGCATTTCTTGTATTTTGAAGACTAAATGTAATGACTGTAATGTACATATAAAAGTGTTATATTTATTATGTTTATTTTTGACGTATTACTATTTTTTTTATTACAGGCAATACCAGACTCATTTAAAAACCATGCAATCCTGAAAGAGCTTGCAAAGCTATGGGTAAGATATTGCAATAAGATATGACAGAAAAAAGAAAACTGTGTGTGTTAAATGAAGCATGTCAGAAAACAAACACAGTGTCAAATGAAATATTTCAGGAAACAAAAACTATGGCAAATGAAACATGTTAGAAAACAAACACTGTGTCAAATGAAACATGTTAGAAAACAAACACTGTGTCAAATGAAACATGTTAGAAAACAAACACTGTGTCAAATGAAACATGTCAGGAAACTAAACTGGTGTCAAGTAAAACAATTCAGAAAACAAAAAATATATCAAATGAAACATGTCAGAAAACAAACACCTTGTCCAATGAAATATAACCAGCAAAAAAACTGATGCAAATGAAATAAAAATATGAAGTCAAATGAAACATGTTGTAAACCTTGTCCCATAAATGTAAATAAGAACCAGTTTTCAAGACAAAAGATAGATCAAACAATGATTAACAGAAACAAAGAAAAATACAATTAGAGGAATCATGTCTAGCCGTCCATGCATCATTTGGGATACCAATAAATGTTTTTTGTGTTATTAGTAAGATCTGTGCTTAAAAGATGTGGAAAAAATGTATTATCAGTGGAGAAAAAATTTACCAATATATGTGTAGGACTCTAAAGTGCGATGGCACTCTAAAGTGTGATGGTCACGCTAAAGTGCGTTGGTCTACTCTAAAGTACGATGGTTGTTTGTTCGCTAAAAAACGATGGTGTCTCACGCTAAAGTGCGATGGTGTATCACGCTAATGCATGGTCAAGGGGAAGATTCAAAGTATTAAAACATCGAGGTTTAAAATGTCTTTTTGTAAAAGCTATTATGTTAAGGTATAACATATGTGATAGGCTTTACAACGAATTTACTTGCGTGGTGAAAACATGGGTCTACACGTAGTTAGTACGTAACAAAACGTGATAATAACGTATCACAAACCTAGGAAACCCTAGCTTTTAAAATAACGGTACATTTTTATTCAAAACGCAGTTGAAACGTAGCATTTTAAAACGGAATAAAACGTGACTGTGTGACTGGGGCTTTAGGTATAATATATGTGATAGGCTTTATAATTTATCGGTATGCTGAAGTGATTGTTTCTAAATTATTAATTCCGACCAAGTAATTATTGCTATAAAGGTAATTTATGTTTTACAAATATTATCTTTCATGTAAAATTAATTTTTACAATTCGGAGCGTATTGAATATTTGAATAATTGGTGTAGATTGCCGTTCACACTAATGTTACAACTTCCCTTACATTTGTCATTGAAAATTTAAAATACAAAATTCGTTCATTGTCGAAATATGCAACATTTATTTGTATAAGCTTTAATCTAAATGTGAGAGAAATGCAATGTTCGCCGAGCTTTCTCCTTTTTTGTAGCGAGTACAAATACATGTTTTATTTTCCTAAAATGTACAGTACCAACTAATGTTTTAGCAGATTTATAGTTCACGCATGAATACGTGTATCTCTATTTTACTGACGTTACTTTTTATTAAAATCGACAGCATTTTAACGGGGATCACAAAGTAAACGGCCACATAAACAATAATTCGAATGTATCCGTTTGCCTCAAATAGAAGCAGGATAAGTATGCGTATACTGTTTTGTATTTATATAGTAAAATGGTTGATTTTAGGATACAATTCCTTCTTCCAGCACTCGAAAAAAAAAAAAACGTGATTCAGCTGACAAAGAACGGTTAAATTAAATCAATTGCTCGCAAGTCATGGACATTTGGTGTAAAAATTGTTAATCAAATATTTCTAATCTATCTTCCGGCATGTTCATTTTTAGTTTGTATAAATGACTGTAAACGTCATGATCGAACTACATTTGTAACGTCTATACTTTCGCGGACCATCAGACTTTAGCGTATGGAAGCATCACACTTTAGCTCAGACCATCACACTTTAGCGTGACCATCATACTTTAGCGTCCCCATCGCACTTTAGAGTCCTACATATGTAAATTATTTTATAGATGCATCTAAAGGAAGGATATGGAAAGCTTATTGCTTGTTATTGTAAACTGATGGTAGAGAAACTGAATTTTCATAGAAAGGTAAACACTATGATTTATGTATTATAGATTCATTTACAAAAACTTGCAATGCATTTCATTTTCTAATTTTAATAAGATGGAATATAGTATGAAAAATTCTGTAGTTGAATCAATATCAAAGTGTTGGATATCTTTAGGTCAATAATGTTGCCCATTACACTGTTTAACCAGATCTTCATGCAGCATATTAATACACTGAGTAAAAACATCTTTTAGTAGTCAAATTGTATGTGACATCAATAAAAGGAAAACATTGTTTGATATGAAAATAAGATTTAAGTTAATAAGACGATGTGAAATGATAGCCAATCAGACAACTCTCAACCAAAATCTGATATACAATTATATGTACACATGTATCTGATATCAGAATGTGAATTCTTATTATTCGGACTCAATTGCATTATTTGCATTGATTAAAACCTCACAATAATTTCTGAATTTACAGTTTATTTATGGATTTCTCAGGACTATCTGTATTGATAAAACGCTCTTTCTTTTATTACAGAATAAAGAAATACCTGGAAACCTAAATTTATCAGACGAACAGTTTGCTAAGATTTGTGGGTCTGATGTTAATAATTAGTAAGTTTCATCAGGAAAAAGTGTTAACAATGAGTTTCTTATTCATGTCATTTTTTGGTTGTTTTTATTTATGAGTTGAAATGTGGAAGGGCTAGGTAAAATTTGATCATAGGCACAAATACAGGAAGACTTAAAAATTAGATTTCTTTGAGTAAGATTTCTATGCTTTAATCAAAGTTTGAAATCTTGCTGTTGAGTTTTTGAGATATCTCAATCTTGCAATCTTTCTGGTGTTTAAATTCCTAATCTTTATACTAAGGCATAGTATTCTTTGTTGAATTGATCCACAACTTATGCAGTGAAGAAGGGCCTAATGTTTGGTTTTATCTTGGATGATTAAGAGCTGGTTTGGTTTATCATCTAGACCTCAGATGACTTAAGACTTTGTTGTTTGCTTTTAAGATTCAGACCTTGGGTGGTCTATAAATGGTTTTTTTTTGCACATTTGATGCATTTGAAATATATATACATTAATATTGGTTGGAGATTGGGATTGAATTGATTCTTCTAAATAATTTTCTAACTAACAACTAACTCGATATAAAAATGGTGTGGAAGTTTCTGACTTAGATATAATAAAGCACTGTATTTGCAGTATAACAAGTATTTTATATAGTAGTATAACAAGGATAGACAATAATTAATTTATAACAGTGTATCTAGAAAGGAGTTAGTAATGTAAGTGTGTCATGTCAGGCCAAGTGTAGTGTTAAATTGCTTCATATCTTATATTGTTTGATTCCCATCCAATTACCAATTACATATGGTAATGCCATTTGTACTTTGTTTGAACTTGTAAATTTCTTTAATTATTCAAATTGTGTTGTTATCCTCTTAAATTTATGAGACTAAATGACTTGCTAAGTTAAAAACTTTATAAAATTAAGAAATTTGGTGAGATTTTTATTAAGTTGAATGGTTGAGTATCACAATAATAAGATATTTGTTAGCATATTTTCCTAAAATTGTAATAATTAGTCTTGCATTGTTGACCATTCTTCAAAAATCATATTAATAATTGCAAACAATAAATTCTAGATATACAGTATTTTGTTCATGTTGTTGTTGAATATTAGTTCAATTGAGCTAGATTATTCTAGCCCACTTGCAATTGTCATTTTGGAACAGTATAAGATATGAAGGAATTTAAACACTGGCCTGTTATGTATATATGTTGTTGGGTATAGTTTACTAATATTTATTATTTATTTTTTTCTCTCTCAGTGATATGCGATATAGGCAAGTGAACATCAATAAAAAAATCAGCTATTGTAACTAAATGTACATTATATACTGAACTACACAAGAAATTAACAATTTTCCTCAGTCATGATTTATTCAGAAAGAACTCTGTATTTATGTTACTCTACATTTTAGCATCAACTTCCAATGGTCATAAATCTGTTATAAAAGCGTATAAAATCTCATCTTTTATTCCAAGCTGATATAAACGCTGATATAAACTTTCAAAATGCAGTTGCGATTGTATTGTCATGAAAAAGTGGGGACCATGCATATTGAAAGAACACATTTTTTAGATTGTTGAAAAAGAATGTTTAATGAAGTTGGCTTACTGCATATGGTATAAAAATGTGGATGTAAGCAATTATAGGTCATGTACAGACTTTATACCAATGAGAAAAACCCATACCTCATAGTCAGCTATTAAATGTCCTGATCTGAAAAATGGAAAACTATTCAAATGTGAAAACTAACAGCTTAATGTGTAACAATTCAATATACAAAAAACTAATATGACAGACATATCCAAGCAAAATCAGTGTTTTCTTTAAGATAAAGATTTTATAAGTATAGATTTGAGTTCAGTATATACTGTTTTGGGATTGGCTAGTTCTTGTTTGTTAAACCTAATAACTGAGAGTTTAAACTATCTGTTATAGTAAAATTTAAACTTTATTTTGGCTAAAGACTTCTGGACTATTCAGTCATTGTAAATCAATGAAATTACATTCCACAACTCTAATCCTACAATTTTGTTAGTTCAGTGATCTTGTTTCAAATTTAGAAAATATTGAAATAATCTTAAGTTTTGCTCAAGACTTATTCATTTTAGAAATGATAGTATATTAGTGTGACTTGGTTGAGGGCTGCATGTATCAGTTAACATATACCAAATAATAGGGTGAGGGGAAGCTTTCAATAGATGGATAATTTAAAACTAACTTAATTATTATCAATTTAACATTCACAGAACTAATACTTTATAATTACTTAACTGCCTGTTAATTTGTTACATTCAGAAATTGGTGAAATCAAATTATTTTTAATCTTGCTTGCTCTTGTGTGAGTATTTTTGTACTCCGTCCGAGTTTTCCGTAGAACTAAAAGAAAAATATTGCAGGATTCATATTATATCAATGAGTGAAATATCTGTGACAAATTGAATTTATTTCTATAATAAAACTAAAGGATTATTATTATTAAGAGGACTATTTTGTAAATTTTGCAATGAATACATTATACTACAGACTCCTATATTTACTTTGTCCTTCAATCAGACAGGTTTAGAAAAAATATAACTTGTAAACATATAATTATAGAATATCAATATATTCACACGAACTACCAAAGTTATCTTTCTCCTTGATATGTCATGAAAAACAATTAACTTGGAAGTATATGACACTTTATATGCTATCAAATTTATCCACAGCCTTTTCTTTATTAGAAAGTAAAAAAGCAAAAAAAAAATTTCCTATATATTGCATATGAAAGAATTTAATGAAAATATAATATCGGAACAATTAATTTTTTTTCAGTTTTGAGATCAGTGTAGAAATGCTGGATTATATGGATGAGATTTTGAGTCTTCAACAAGCAGGTTAGTTGAATAGACTAGGTTGAAATATTTATACAGTGAACAACCAATAGTCTTAACAAGCATCTTATTGAATCAGTAACTTTAATAATTGGGGATTAAGTTCCAATTCACTAAACAACAGTACTGTATATGGTTAGTGTTATGTCAGGATTCACAGTGGTTCATAGTAAAGGTCCTTATCAATCATTTTAGTTTTGTAACTTTTAGGTGGAACTTAGAAATTAAGGGTGTTAGATAAAATTCAAAGATAGAGTTTCTAAAATTTGCCTTATAAACACATACATGTATTTTTTTTCTGCTACATTAAATTTATAATTTTATTTTTCAGTGTTTGGTTCTTTAGACATGTCCCGATCTAACTCTATGACAAATTCTGGACAGTGTCGACTTGCCCCATTGATATTGTGTATACAAGATTCTTGTCAACTCTATGACTATATTGTTAAATCCTTGTTCCGTTTACATTCTAGTAAGTATCAGATATGAAGACATAAAAGGGTATGATTTACATTATCAAATTTTGCTCCTGCCCTATAACAATCTAGTTTTAGAAAGTTTTCATAAATATTTAATGAATAAAAGTGTAATAAAGATTGGAATGTGAACATTACTTTATATTATACAGACTCACTAAGCCAGATTTTTTAATGTGCTAGTTCACAAGATAGAGAAAAAACTTTTCTGTACCACTTGGCTGCCATGTTAAAAAGAGGAGTGAAAGATACCACTAACATTCAAACTCGTAAATCAAAATAAAACAACAACACCATGGATTAATTAAGGAATGACTGTAATATTTTTTCTGTCTATGAAGAAAAACATAAAAAATGTGGTGCACACTGAATAACGCGTGTAGCGGGTTATTTAACAGTGTGCACCACATTTTTTATGTCATTTCGAATAGACAGAAAAAAATATTACAGTCATGTCTTATAATTTAATTCTAAATTCCATTTTAAACTGTAGAAAACCACAAAAAAGGCGTTGATGATGTCACGGTCACATGACTAAATTATGTCTATGGGCTCATAACAAAATAACGTCAGCCAATCAGAAAACGTGTTAATTCCAAAATTGAATTATAAAGAAATAGACAAACAATAGAACACAAAACTCAACATAGAAAACTAAAGACTAAGCAACACAACCCCACCAAAAAATTGGGGTGATCTCAGGTGCTCAAGAAGAGTAAGCAGATTATGCTCAAAAAGTCATTTACTGAAACTTTTAATTGTATTATTTCATTTTTCTAGGTCTTCCTCCTGACACACTGTCTGGCCATAGAGACAGATTTCTATCCATGTATAAAAGGTATTTACACACATATATAGTTGGTCTAATATTATAAAAGAATAATTTGAAGATAGAAATATTTGTTGATGAGTGTAAATGTATTTGATTAAGAAAATACACATATTGTTTTAGAATTGGATTTGCATTGAAAAGAAGTTACAAGTTTTTCTTATATAGTTATAAGAAAATGTGGTATGAGTGCCAATATAAGACAACTCTCCATCTAAGTCACAATAGGTCAAAGTACGACCTTCAACACGGAGCCTTGGCTCACACCGATCATATTGCTATAAAAGGCCCCAAAAACGACTAGTGTAAAACCATTCAAACAGGAGAACCAATGGTCTAATCTTTATAAAAAACAAGAAACTCTCTTATGAACCACATCATTATGCATGCTTTGATTTAAAATATTTATTGTAAGGACTGTATCTATAAGCCAAATGTTTTTAAAATTTAGTAAAGATTATCCCAAATTTGTATTAGATTGTTCATTGATTGTTGTAGGTATAAAATACTTATCCATGTATCTTTCTAATTTCAGGTTAAAGCAGTTTTATTTGAGTAGTAGTAACCTACAATATTTTAAAAATCTAGTCCAAGTTCCTGGCTTGCCTGATGTGAGTATTGTTTATAAAATCTAGTGTCAGTACAAATAAAAAAAGAAATGTGGTATGTTTGCCAATGAGACAACTCTCCACAAGAGACCAAATGACACAGACATTAAGAGCTATGGGTCACAGAAGTGCTTCAACAATGAGCAAAGCCCATATGGTTAAGTTGTCTATAGAGTGCCCAAGGACAAATGTTAAAAAATTTAAACAAGAAAACTAACAGCCGAATTTATGTATCAAAAAATGAACCAAAAACAAATGTAACACAGCAACAAACCATTACCACTGAATTACAGGCTCCTGACTTGGGGACAGGCACATACATAGAGAATTAAACATGTTAGCTTGATCCCAACACAAAGATTGTTTATTATTGATTTTGTGAAGTCAGATAATCTTGAAATTAATGAAAATTCCTGATTTATAACAATACTTTCAGAGTTTTTATAACAATACTTTACAGAGTTTTTATTTAAATTTTAAATGTTTTATATTTTTAGGACCTCCAAACTTTTTAATAGCATCAGATTTCAGTAAGCATGTAAAACCTGTGGCTGTGGTACCTGATGAACCAGAACCAGAGGCGGAGCCAGAGATAGAAGTCGAGGATTTGATTGACACATCAGTTTCACAACCACCTGTACAGGTAAACGATTTTGTTTTTCTCTGTAGGAACCAAAAAAATATAAATAATATCATTTGTATAATGTTGATTCACATAAATATATCGCTAGAATCAGTAAAAAAATAAAATCACAAAAATACTGAACTCCGAGGAAAATTCAAACAGAAAGTCCCTAATCACTGATGGCAAAATCGAAAGCTCAAACACATCAAACTAATGGACAACAACTGTCATATTATTTCTTGACTTGATAACAGTTTTTTTTTTCAATACACCCACTTACAATAACATAACACATAACAATACATCAATTTCACTACACGTTTTTGAACATAATTTGTATTTTTCCTTAATTGAAGAGCACCAATCATCATCAATATTTATTTAGGAAACATTGATTTGAAATATCTGAATTATTTTCTCCACTACTTATCAGACTTTCTAGGAACAATAAAAAACAGATTTTGACTATTTTATGGAAAATTGTAAAAATAATATTCAATATATATATACATGGTTTATAATACTTTCTAAGAGGTTATTGATGATTTATTTAATTTACAGGTGAACAATTTTGGAAATGGTTTTCCTGAAGTTGATGAAAGGTAAATCTCATTTTTGATACTAGCTTAATTATACTAATTCGAATAAATAATATAGACATTTTTAATTAAAAATATTAATATTGAACTTAAAACTGACATGAAACTAGCCACACTCAAATGTTTATTCTTTAATTGACAGTGCATAAATTGCAAATAGATTTAGTTGGCTTGGTTGGTAAAACTTTGATTTCATCCTGAATAAGCATAGAATCTTCCCTCTGAATATGCATTAAAATTTCCACTGAATATGCAGGAAAAAGTTCCACTGAATATTCATGAAATAATTCTACTGAATGATAAGCAAACAATAGTAAATGAATCACAATAGAATTTTAACTTAAGGTGGTACCTAACACTACAGGGAGATAACTCTGTAAAGTCAGCTAAACGTTTTAATTACGTTGTGTTGTAAAAGTAATATTAAGCTTCTCAATGATCAAAATAGGTGTTTGTCAAACTGCTATATAACCAGTGTAGTTTTTCTGAAAAAAACGTTGGTTAAAACTTTTTGAATTTTTTATAATTTTGTTAAAGGGTAAATACTTTGACAAAATCTTATGAAAATTAAACGGGCCAAATTAATTTTAGTGAAAGTGTTGGGTACCACCTTGTTAACCTTGCTAAAAAGTTGTTCATAGGGCATATATTTTTTCATGAATTTTGTGTTTAACAGAATCCACAATATTTCATGCTGCCCAATGATTGATAATTCACCAAGTGTAAGATAAAAAAAAATCTAAAAAACAAATTATAGTTTTTACATAAAATTTATTAATTTACTTCAAACTCACTTTTGCATTGTGTTCTGATGAACCACAGATACTGTAAACCAACTTAAATTCGCAAGTGATTTATATCGCAACTTTCAAGAGAAAAAAATAAGGCGAATATAAATTACCCAGAACATGTAAAACTTCGATCTTTCTTTATTTAACTACATCTAGTAAATTTGACTATTGCGAAATGAAAATGACACTAAATGGGCTTGGAAGGGCTAAACGCAAAATAAAGTCACCCTAAAAATAACTTCTCTTACAGAATATCAAATCAAAGTAAATGTAACCATTATTTGAATAAAATAAGGAGATGTTTTTTTTTGTTTAAAAGGTTGTGTTGTGTAAATTGTTGAGTGTTAATTTTGTGTTATTCTATTAAATAAAAATTCATCCTTTTCATTAAAATGTCTTGTGAAACATTTGATTACAGAGATCATATTATAGAAAGACTAACAAAAGAAATCCAGTATCTCAGATCAGAGATAGAAAGATTGAAATTAGAGGTAAGAATATAATATAATACTCATACTTGCCAACCTCTGACAACCAACTTTAAACTTTGTACACACGTTCCCTATGATATGATCTTTCTAATTTTAATTCCAAATTAAAGTTTTGACCCCAATTTCACGGTCCACTGAACATAGAAAATGATAGAGCGAGTGGGGCATTTGTGTTCTATGGACACATTCTTGTTTATCATTGTATCATAGAATGCACAAGTTATGCGTTACTTGTCACTCGATCATTTAAACTCGAACTCCATAATATAATTAAATTTATAAATTTTGGATCTTGCCGTACACATCGTTTTGGCAACAATCGGCACTTTAGACTATGGTACAGGCCCTGAAAGTGACCTCTTTCTGTGAACATTTCCCCTATAAAATGAACTTGAAAGAAAGACACAAAATCGTTTAAAACTAATCACAAACTACTTACCTTTTACTGTTTCAAGTTTTTGTCCATATAGAAATATGGCAGCCAAACAATTACTTCGAATTTTTCGGTCTTTATCGCCGATTAAGGAAAAACCCGAGAATAGCGATATCACTAACGACCAAAAAATGAAAAGAACGAAAAAACCTGTAATTGCATGTAAAGTGGTGAAAAGCGTGTACACGCCATGTGACAAAATCCTCGTGTGTAAACAGTTGAAAAAGCGTGTATTACACGCGAATATCATGTCACTTGGCATGTATGATGATACTTACTGTAAAGTTTGTTTATTAATGTATCTATAATTAATTAAACATTTTATAGAAAGGTTTTCTTTGCAGCAAAAGACAAATTGAATTAGTGGAGTGATAGTGTTTGTTTTAGACTGATAAGCCATTTAAAAAAACTAGTTAGTCCTTAAGTTTAAGGTGTTTCACAAGTATTTATGTTCTGCTTTGTAGGACCAGAAGATTTTATCTGCACAGAAAGAAGAGATAGCCAGATTGGAGAAAATATTATCAGAGTTAAGATTGTCTGCAGATAGGTCTTTAAAAGTTGGTATTAAATATACACATCTATGAAAAACTTACTTTTTGAGGAAATGTTAGTTAAATTTTAATTGACAATCTGTGTGTGTTTCTAAAGCTATGAAACAGAAGATACCTGGGTTGAGTTCAATATCGTAGCAGCTACGTAGTGGCTACGTAGATGCTATCAATATCTATGTAGAAACTAGTCTATAGCTACACATTCAATAGTCAAAATCTATGTAGCACTACATAGCTGCTACAATATTGAACTCAACCCTGCTGTAATCACTTGACTCTCTTAAAAAAATTATAGGGCTTTACTGGATTTACTTTCATCAATAATGCTCATAGCCAAATATTTGAAAACCAAAGTTGTAAAAGTAATGGCACCAATGAGGAGATATATGACCAAAAGGGGCAAACAATATAAGCTAAATCCATCTAACGTCAATCGTCCTGAATATGCATGAAATATTTGGCACTGGACGTTAAGCAACCAACAATCAATCAATCTAAGGTCTAATTTTTCTCAGGGAGTCAAATTGTTTTTCATTGATCCACAATTTATATCAGCACTCCTAAACCAGTGATTTGTTAGAGAGTTTGTTAAACACGTATTGATTTATCATATAGGCATATGAACGTTAAACATGTAATTTCCATTTTTAGCTCACCTGGCCCACAGGGCCAAGTGAGCTTTTCCCATCACTTGGCGTCCGTCGTCTGTCGTCCGTCGTCGTCCGGCGTCGTTAACTTTTACAAAAATCTTCTCCTCTGAAACTACTGGGCCAAATTACACCAAACTTGGCCAAAATCATCATTGGGGTATCTAGTTTAAAAAATGTGTCCGGTGACCCGGCCAACCATCCAAGATGGCCGCCATGGCTAAAAATAGAACATAGGGGTAAAATGCAGTTTTTGGCTTATAACTCAAAAACCAAAGCATTTAGAGCAAATCTGACAAGTGGTAAACTCGTGTAACAGGTCAAGATCTATCTGCCCTGAAATTTTCAGATAAATCAGATAACCTGTTGTTGGGTTGCTGCCCCTGAATTAGTAATTTTAAGAAAATTTTGCTGTTTTTGGTTATTATCTTGAATATTATTATAGATAGAGATAAACTGTAAACAGCAATAATGTTCAGCAAAGTAATATTTACAAATAAGTCAACATGACCGAAATGGTCAGTTGACCCCTTTAGGAGTTATTGCCCTTTATAGTCAATTTTTAACCATTTTTCGTAAATCTTAGTAATCTTTTACAAAAATCTTCTCCTCTGAAACTACTTGGCCAAATCAATCCAAACTTGGCCACAACCATCTTTGGGGTATGTAGTTTGAAAAATGTGTCCAGTGACCCAGCCATCCAATCAAGATGGCCGCCATGGCTAAAAATAGAACCTTGGGTAAAATGCAGTTTTTGGCTTATAACTCAAAAACCAAAGCATTTAGAGTAAATCTGACATGAGGTAAATTTGTTTATCAGGTCAAGATCTACCTGCCCTGAAATTTTCAGATGAATTGGACAACCCGGTTTTGGGTTGCTGGCCCAGAATAAGTAATTTTAATGAAATTTTGCTGTTTTTGGTTATTATCTTGAATATTATTATAGATAGAGATAAACTGTAAACAGCAATAATGTTCAGCAAAAAAAGATTTACAAATAAGTCAACATGACCGAAATGGTCAGTTGACCCCTTTAGGAGTTATTGCCCTTAATAGTCAATTTTTAACCATTTTTCGTAAATCTTAGTAATCTTTTACATCTTCTCCTCTGAAACTACTTGGCCAAATTACACCAAACTTGACCAAAATCATCATTGGGGTATCTTGTTTAAAAAATGTGTCCGGTGACCCGGCCAACCATCCAAGATGGCCACTATGGCTAAAAATAGAACAGGTGCAAAAACCAAAGCATTTAGAGCAAATCTGACAAGGGGTAAAATTGTGTAACAGGTCAAGATCTATCTGCCTTGAAATTTTCAGATAAATCGGATAACCTGTTGTTGGGTTGCTGCCCCTGAATTAGTAATTTTAAGGAAATTTTGCTGTTTTTGGTTATTATCTTGAATATTGTTATAGATAGAGATAACTTGTAAACAGCAATAATGTTCAGCTAAATAAGATCTAGAAATAAGTCAACATGACCAAAATCGTCAGTTGACCCCTTAAGGAGTTGTTGCCCATTTTATTCAATTTTTAACAATTTTCACTAATTTGGTAAATTTTTGTAAATTTTTACAAAATGTTTTTCACTGTATCTAAAGGTCCAAATTTATTATAGATAGAGAAAATTCTAAGTACCAAGAATGTTCAGTAAAGTAAGATCTACAAACACATCACTATCAGCAAAACACAATTTTGTCATGAATCCATCTGTGTCCTTTGTTTAATATGCACATAGACCAAGGTGAGCGACACAGGCTCTTTAGAGCCTCTAGTTTCTGCTTTTTAAGTAAAATTTAATCATAATTGTTTTGTGTTTTAGGATAATGATGAATTGAAGAAGAGGTTAAAACAGACTGAGACTGTACATGTTGGTGCTGCTACCAAACTAGCAGACGCAGAAAGTAAGAAATTATTGTCACATGTTCTACTCTAAATTAGATCGGACATTCTGTGGATTCACTTATTTTCGTGGGTACAAATTTTTGTGGAAGGATAAAAACTTGCATTTTTCGTGAATATTTAAATTTGTGGTTTTGGCAAAGTTTGCATATATTTCTTTTCAAAATTTGTACTTCGTTGAATGTTTAAATTTGTGGTTCCCTTTCTATTCACAAAATCCATGAAAAATTGATATCCACCAATATTAATAAATTCACAGTAGAGTCTTTTCATGTGCTTTATATCAAACATTTCTGTTGAAAATTCAATATTTTTTTAATATAAGAAGATGTGGGGAATATTTTAATGAGACAACACTGTTGCAAGAAGAACGAAATAAAATTGACTATGAAAGAATAAAGTTAATATTATTTAATAGATTATTTATTGAGAAGTGCAATGAAAGGTACATTTATAAAAAATATAACAGTTTCATTAAAGTTCTTCATTTTGTATTTGCTTAAAAATACAAAACACAAAATGATGCATTCTGTCTTTTAAAAACAAATGGAATGACAAACACAGTCTAATGGACACTCAATTACTAAAGAAGTGAAAAAAAAACCACCTAAAATATACTAGGCTTATAATTTCGAAAACCTGACACACCTGGTCTCAAAATTTATATTTTTTATTTCTTTTAGAACATGCAAAAGGATTTGAAGATAAGTTCAAGAAGATGAAAGACATATATCAGAAGTTAAGAGAGGAACATGTCTCACTATTACGAACAGTAAGTTTAAAAGTTATTTGTAACTTCAGTATGTGTGTTATAAACTATTTAAGGATGATTGCTACTCCGTTTCAAAATAACAAGCTTTTTAAAAGACTTTTATGAGTGAATAAAGGATTCAAAAAAGCAGAAAAACGTGAATGGTTAGTTTATTTGTTTTTTGAGATTTAAGCTATTGAAAAGTTTGTAGGAAATTTATAAGGATAAGATTGTTAAATATGGCCTTTTAAACTATATGTTTTGAAATTATGAAAAGAAAATAGGGGTCAGCAGTCAAATATTTTTAATAGCACAACATAAATAAAACCAGGAGATTCTGAATTCTTTGGTCATTTCAGATTGGAGAGGGAAAAAATTCAGATATTTCACTATTTAAATAGAAGTTGTCTGTAAATGATTAACAAATATAAAATTGTAGAGTTTACTTGTGATTTTCATGCACAAGGCTTAAGTTACAATATAGTTATTCTCAAGTACTTACAATAAAAAATTGCAATTTTTTTAGGTTTTGAAATATCTTAAGTTTTAGCTTGTTTTCACTATACTAATACAGAGTTTTAATATATTTACAGAATGCTGAAGTAACAAAGAAATTAGATGCAGAGAAACGAACTGTTGCTGAAAAGGAACAATTACTACAGGTTAGTGAACATAATGGAGATTTGGAAAAGACAAAAACAAACAAATTTCAAACAGATATCAGTTTAGCATTTATAGGAGTGAGGCATATCAGCGAAAATCCCCGTTACAGGGAAAGATCAACAATTTATTTATGCCATTGTTCTAAACATATTGTATAATTATATGAAGAATTTTTACAAGATTTTGAAAACATGTATTTACAAAATCAATTGTTTTGTGTATAAAAAATACAGAATAGATATATTCATATTCTCATGAAAAACAAGATTTAGTAGCTTTCAAAACAACATTTCCTATTGTGTGACAGTTTTATCATTTAAATCATTTTGATGACAAAACACAAAAAAAAATCAAGAAAATAAACAAAACTTAATATGCAAGAGAATACAGATTACAACACTTACAATATAGCATGTACTCAATAAAGGAGTGATCAGATATTGATGGCAACATATATTTTTTTCTAAAAAAATTAAGTTAGATAACTCTTTTTTTTTTTAAGTTTTATAATTGTAATATTACTTCTGTTTATTATTTAAAGTTTCAATTTGTTAAAAGTAATTTCATGATATCAATAGAGAACACTTTTGTTAACAGTTTTAATGCCAAAATATTTTGTATATATTTATGTTACTGTACTGAAATTACAAAATTACACCTGATATTTTTTTGAAACTCTTATGAATACAATTTTTGGCTGTACTAAAATAAATGCTCGCATGTGAAGTTAATGAATGAGATTTAGATACTTTAAGGTGGTACCCAACACTTTCACTAAAATTAATTTGGCTCGTTTAATTTTCATAAAATTTTATCAAAGTATTTACTTTGACACTTTTACAAAAATATAAAAAAAAATTAAAAATTTGAACCAACTGTTTTGTCAGAAAAATTACACTGGTTATATAGCAATTTGACAAACACCAATTCTGATCATTGAGAAGCTTAATATTCCTTTTACAACACATTGTAATTAAAGCGTTTAGCTGACTTTACAGAGTTATCTCCCTGTAGTGTTAGGTACCTGGGGCGTAGCTCCATATACGCTGTCACGCCATGGCGTGCACATCGCGGGTCTAAAAAAATAATTTACGCCGAAAATAAAATAAAAATACAAACGACTAAAAAATATATTAAATTTAACTTAACCAATCAAAGTAGAAAACGATACAGTATAACTATTTTAATAACGTCACAATAATATTTCTGTCTGTAAAATCAACACTGACCGAAATCGTTTTTAATTTATCTACTATAATTTTCTTCTGGTACTCGATGTGCTTGTTTCTGTTAGCTATGAACTAAAATGATGAATCATCTGTCATCTAATTAATTGGAATGGATCAGTCTGTTATTGTTCTAGTTTTTAATCTTTTATGCATTGTGTTTGTGACTTGCATGTTGCATGTTTTTGATTTAGGAATCCAAATCAGAGATGGATCGAATAGAACAAGAGAGAAAGGTCATTCAGGAAAGTCTAAAACAAAGTGCTGACCAGACCTCGTCCCAGCTGGCCATGACAATGGCTAAAAATACAGATTTACAAACAGATAAAGAGGTTGGCATGTTATTTTGTGCATGGTTTGATTTAAAATGTAAATGTGCATTAAAAATGCATGGTTGAATATTGAGAACCCCAGAATGTAAATGTGCATTAAAAATGCATGGTTTATTTTTGAGAATCCCACACCCCTGAATTAGAATGATGTGCATGTAACATTTTCTGCTGTTAGGTACCAGAAGCATGTAGTTACTGGTACCCTACAGCTATGTTTGATGTAACATGTGACATTATCAGCTGTTAGGTACCAGAAGCATGTAGTTACTGGTACCCTACAGTAATGTCTGATGTAACATGTGACATTATCAGCTGTTAGGTACCAGAAGCATGTAGTTACTGGTACCCTACAGCTATGTATGATGTAACATGCACATATTTACAGAACCCAGACTTAGTGAAGAACATGGAGGACATCCATATTGAGGTATATTTTAAAATTTTCATGGTGTTGTAAAATAAGATGATGTTTCATTGTTAGACCCAATAAAGAGTGTTTTGAAAGTAAAATAAATAAGCATTGGGAAAAATACATGTAGAAATGATAAATTCAGTTTATAACATTACTACAGACCTTTATCTATTCTTAAGGGTTCTGTCCTGTTTAGACCTAGTCAATTAACCAGTGTACTATGTTACTTATGTTAATCTTCTATTTTTTATAGCACATGTTTATATTTAACTTTAAAAGAAAAGTAACAAAATACTACATAAACTGTGCAGCTAGGATTAAGGAATATAAAAATTACTGACAATTTAGGTAGCATTTCATAAAAATGTGAAGCATTGAGAAAAACTGCTAAGCTATGCTCAATTGCTCATACCAAAAGTTTATAAAAATCAAACTGGTATGAACATTGGGAGCATTACACTTAAATGTAACTGATCTGAAACTAAAAATTAAATGTAGTTATTTCAGTCTGACATATTGCATAGAGGTGTAGACTACCTGGAATAGTATTTACCCAAAGGATGCATTATTTAAAAACTATCAGTAACTTTAGGTGTTTTTTTTTAGAAACCACCATTTTAGTTACAATTGCAGAGTGTAGTGTAATCTTTTTTCTAAGTACTAAATGTAAGTAAAGAAAATGACATATGCATTATTTTACATCTAGTTATTATTTGTAATAGGAAATTTTCAAACACTTAAATATCTTTCAGCATTTAGAAAATCAATTAAAGATGTTGGAGGACACTAAGTCTAGTTTAATGAACCAGTTACAAGCATCTGAAGAAGAATGTTCTAATCTGCAAACACAGTTAAATGAATTGGAGGATGAAAAAAGGACACAGGAGAGTTCTCTAACAGGGGAAATAACTACTCTACAACAACAATTTACAGCATTAAAAATAGAAAAAGAGTCTTCAGACACTGAACTTGATCATCAATTACAAGAGTTAAAGGTATGTGGATGTAATGCCTCTTTTGAAAATAGAAAAATTGTCTTATCACCATATGTTTAATTACATTTTTCAAAATCATCATATTCTGTTGGTTTAGGGTAATCCATATGAAAATGGAGTTGGAAGTATAAATTACATTTCCCATGCCATTTCATTCTGCAAAGAAGTTCCTTACTAGTATACTACACAGGTCCTAATTCAGCTTTAATATCTTCATGTATTTTATTTTTCTTACATAAATATGTGAAATAAATTATGAAATATCAGACACTAGCTCTCCGATGTAGAAATGTTTATTTTATTTTCTAGACAAAATTGGAAGAAGAAATGTCAGACAAGAAATCTTTAGAACAACAGCTTAAACAACAGATATCAGATTTAGAATCCAGACTGAGTCAAAGTCAATCAGAAAAACAAAACACAGAACAAAAACTATCAGGAGATATAGATTTGATACATAAACAATTATTGGGTAAGACTGGCTATTTCCATTTTAGGCAAGAATTTTCTGTGTGTTTATTGTTCATATAGATTTCAAAGTAGAATTCATCAAGGTGAAATTTGTTTATGTTTGCATGGCAAGGCATGCTTATATATTATGTTTCATATTAGCTTGCTGATGCCTGTTAGTTAACATGAAAATTTGAAATATTATCCAGAAATAAGACTTCTATTAAATAAGTTTTGATTGTCAATGTTGAATACGGGTCAAGTCAAGTACTTTACAAAGAATTTTCTGTTTTGAATGAGATATTATTGTATAGCAATATAATATTTCCCACAGAACGTAACCAAAAGTTAGCGTGCAATAAATTCTAATATTGCACTAGTGCAATAAATCTTCAAAATTCATGACGTCATCAACTACAAAATCTTAGTTTAAACCAATTTTTACTTTTAAATATTATATTGCTATACAATAAAAGGGTTATTGAATGAATATTTGGGAAGATTGTCCCTCGTAGAACATATATTGCACTCGCAAGCTCGTGCAATATAAAATTCTACTCGGGACAATATTCCCCAATATTCATGCAATAACCCTATATTATTGTTCTCAGGTCAAAAAGTTGCATTTCATTGAACATTTGTTAGTTGTACCAACATTTAGATAATTTTTCTTTACAGATGCGTCTATAAAAGAGGGCAAGGTCATTATACAAGATGCTTTAGATCAGTTTCAAAATCCTACACACATAGCTGTGAAATGTACAGCAGGTAAGTAAATGTAACAGGGCTATAATTGCTTACATCCACTTCATTAGAACTTTGGTTGATAGTTGTCTCATTTGCAATTAGCATTAAATACCATATCTCATTATTTTTATGCCCCATTTATGGGCATTTGTTTTCTAGTCAGTGTGTCCGTTCGTTCATCTGTCTGTTCGTCCGTTCGTTTGTCCCGCTTTATGTTAAAGTTTTTGGTCGAGGTAGTTTTTGATGAGGTTGAAGTCCAATCAAATTGAAACTTAGTACACAAGTTCTTTATAATATGATCTTTCTAATTTTTATGCCAATTTAGAGATTTTACCCCATTTTAACGGTCCACTGAACATAGAAAATATTAGTGCAGATAGGGCATCCGTGTACTATGGACACATTCTTGTTTTATTTATTTGTGTGATAATTTTCTTGAAAGTTTGCAATAAAACCAAGTACATGTATTGTCTGTGTACTGTAATGACTATTTTTTGTGTTTAGAATTCTTGTTAATGAGAACAGAACCAGTGCTATCTAGTTTGGAAACGATCAAAGGAATGCAGGGAAAATATAACGGTGACAGAACAGGTATACAGTCAAGATAAAGATGAATTGTAAAAAAATATTAAAAGCTAAACTTTCAACAAAAGATTGAATACTAAAGAACTTCACAATCAATTAAACTATTTCTGCTCCGTGTAAACTAAGAACATTTTGTCCATTTGGTTGAAATTAAATGTCTATATTTTTCAAACTGAGAAGTGATTGCAAAATTATGAAAAGTAGTCATAACCTCAAAATGAAAAGGATTAATTTTAATCATCTGTACTTTGAATGTCATTAAACATATATCTTTCAACTATATGAAAGTTTTACTGTATAAATGAAACAATATTATCATTTCAGAGTTGGCCAATCTTGTTAAAACAATCACTGGATTTTCACATCACTTTGGAGACTGTGTGATTCATGGTATTGCTACAACACATTCAGCTAACCTTGAAGCTGGGGAAGGTAAGACTTGACAATTTTTTATAGTTTTTTTCTGCATCAACGAAAAACAAGGGTCCACAAATAAAAAAAAAGTGTTTAATGATTTTTTTTTCTGATAAAACTATGTAAATAAGGGATTGTGCCTTGTAAAAGTGTTTAAGTCTTAATCTGATGTTATGCATAAACATGCTCACACTGTTACCAAAATCAAGAATAGTTTGGTTATACAAAACCCCAATATATTGTTTTCATAGTTGCTATAATAATGTATTTTGGAGGTGTTTGTTTTGTTAGATCTATTGAAAATATATTAGTGTAGTTCCTTTAAATGCATGAATTTGTGAAGTGTTCACAGTTAATTCTATTTCTTTGAATAATGAAACAGTTAGCAGAATAGATATTATGAATGGTACCCAAAGTGTTAAAGCATTGATTGACTGTAAGGAGCATATTTTTTCACTTTGATATTTCTTATAGTAAGAACTATATCAAATTGACTTTAAAAAAAAAGATTCAATGAAATATAATTGCTTTTCATATTGCAGAGTTAGGTAATGCTTGTAGAGAAGCTGGTGAAAGTGGACTTAAGGTGCTCGATACATTAGGACAAGGTAAATACATGTTAGATTGTAAATAATACATGGAAAATTCATGTCAAGCCTTAAAATAGTGTACTTGATTTCCTACTTAAGTTTTGTTAAGAATTAACATATGTTATATTAAGGACGACTGCCTACAAGTCATAATTTGCTATTATTTTCCTTAGTCAACTGGTCTAATGAATTTGTAATCCTTGAATTTGGTGAAATGAAATTGAAGCCATTATAACTTATATCCCTACAGACGATGGGGTTCATGTGTTAGACAAATAATTAAAAAAAAATGATTGATTCATAATAGTGAAGGAGTAATTATTGAAATAGTAAAGTCTGAATTAGAAACTGTGCACAAAGCTACCAGTGATTACTTTGGTAGTAGATGGATGTACCTAAATGTAAATTATTACCAGACATTGATCTATCTTTTCAAAGATATTTCTCATGTTCTCATTTGAATGTAACATGTTGCAGGTGCTAGCATAGAATCTGATGTTAACCATGCTGTACATGTGTAAAGAAAATGATAACATTGGCAGAAGATCATGGTTCCCAAGTCTGTGGAGATCAAAGAGAAGGGATTGGGGACCTGGTCGATACAGAGATGCAGTCCACTACATCAGCTATGAGATGGCTGCTAGGAGAATAGCTGTAAGTAGAAAAGAGTCTTTGAGGTGGACTAAAGATGTGGTGATCATCAATGAGACAGCAACCAAACAAAAAATGATGAATAATTGTACAGAAAATGTACTGTTAACCTATTATTTATATTAAGATAAGAAGATTTGAATGATTGCCAAAGAAACCCTCCAACAAAGACTAAATGAAATAGAAGTAAAAATCTATAGATCACTGATTGGCCTTCAACAATAAACAACTGGAAGACATTGACACTATTGATTTGGACAAGAAGTAACATTGTAAGCAATACTGTGGATTCATTTATTTTCGTGGTAATCAATATCATTGATATTTGATTTCATGGTATGATGAAAGTCTGCACACATTCCTATTGTAGATTTGTATTTTGTGATTTTTGTCGAGCCTGCAACTTTTGTTGCAGAAAGCTCGACATAGGGATAGTGATCCGGCGGCGCGTTAGCTAATTCTTAAAAGCTTTATATTTTAGAAGGTAGAGACCTGGACGCTTCATACTTTGTATATAGATGCCTCATGTTACGAAGTTTCCGTCAGTCACTATGTCCAATGTCCTTGACCTCCATTTTCATGGTTCAGTGACTACTTGAAAAAAAAGTTAAGATTTTTTGTTATGTTAAATTCTCTCTTATTATAATAGTTGGATAACTATATTTGGTATGTGCGTACCTTGCAAGGTCCTCATGCCTGTCAGACAGTTTTCACTTGACCTCGACCTCATTTCATGGATCAGTGAACAAGGTTAAGTTTTGGGGTCAAAGTCATATCTCAGATACTATAAGCAATAGGTCTTGTATATTCGGTGTATGGAAGGACTGTAAGGTGTACATGTCCAACTGGCAGGTGTCATCTGACCTTGACCTCATTTTCATGGTTCAGTGGTTATAGTTAAGTTTTTGTGTTTTTGGTCTGTATTTTTATACTATATGCAATAGGTCTACTATATTTGGTGTATGGAATGATTGTAAGGTGTACATGTCTAGCTGACAGGTGTCATCTGACCTTGACCTCATTTTCATGGTTCAGTGGTCAAAGTTGAGTTTTTGAGTTTTGGTCTATTTTTCTAATACTTTATGCATTTGGTCAACTATATTTGGTGTATAGAAATATTTTATGATCTATAAGTCTGTTACGCAGGTTTTATTTGACCATGACCTCATTTTCACGGTCCATTGCTAAGTGTTAAGTGTTTGTGTTTTGGTCTGTTTTTCTTAATTTATAAGCAATAAGTCAACTATATTTGTTGTATTGAAGAATTGTTAGCTGTATATGTCTGCTTGGCATGGTTCATCTGACCTTGACCTCATTTTCATGGTTCATTGATCAATGTTTCGTTTCTTGGTTAATATTGAGTTTATGTGACAGTTGTAATAAAGCTTTATATTTAGGTCTATCAACATAATATGAATGATTAGTAAAGGCGAGACATTTCAGCGTGTGCACTCTTGTTTAAATTAGTTGTTCCCTTACCATTGAAATCCATGAAAAATTGGTATCTGATGAAGGATAATGAACCCACAGGATGACATTTAGCTGTATTATTATGTTTTTAGGAAATGTTAGAGAAGACAAGAGAAGCGACAAGTGGTGTAGAATTGAAAGTAAACGAGAGTATACTAGACTCTTGTACTAGTCTTATGCATGTAAGTATATGTAAATACTATCCATAGGTTAAGTAATTTTGATTTGATTTTGATTTATCTTAGACAAAATCTTGTCAAGTCAGTATATATTTGACATTGTTTAGCTATCTGTATCCCCAAGGCAAAAATGAAGTCACCAAATGCTTAATAAGGTTTCCATTATCCCTAATACAGATTCAAAATGAAGCAGATTTAAGAATTTTAGAATGTAGAACGTCATACAATGATCAAACCCATACCATACAGTAAGCAATAGGCACAGACTTGAAAAAATGTACCTCAATAAAACAACCTGACTGATGAACAAAATAATAAATGGGGAATAAATATGACAGACAAACGACAGTCTTGGGACCAGCATATATAGACTGTGGTCCTGTTAAATATGTTTATGAACGCTTAAGCTTCTCTCTAACCTTGTGTTACAGCACAACTAAGAATAAGTACAAATCTGTTGCAAATTTACCTCATTTTCAGTTTTCTTTTGATAATTGGAATAAGTGACTATGCTTCAAACATTACCTGCAAACACAACACAATATTCTTATTATATTTAAAGAATTTTAAAACAAATGTATTAATTGTAGGCAATAAGAATATTGATAGAAAGATCAAGAGATCTACAGAAGGAAATAGTGGCACAGGGCAGGGTGAGTAATACACATTATTATTTAGAGCCATTAATGCATATCATTTGGACTTTTTTTTAATGGAAGATGACAACAATACTGTAGTACATTAGCATTGATGCAGCAGTTATTTATGTTTATTTATTTATTGTAAAAAAAAATTATCAAAAGTATTGTTTCTCCAAAGGATTTTATAAATTTTCTGTTACTTTTAATCTCACTTTTTGAAATTAAAAAAATACTTTAACATATATGGTCCGAGACCACCATTGTCGTCCCTTGATTTACGTTGTTCACAAATATAGTCCCTAGTGTTGACAGTGGTTACTTGCCATTAATTTTTATACCCCTTCCAAATTTATTTCTCATGTTAATGCCTCAAATTGCAAGTAGGAGGGGGGGGGTGGGGGGGGGTGGGGAAATTACACTGTAAAAAAATTTGGTCCAGAATTTAAAGGAAAGTATGATTTGGTCCAGCTGAAAACGGTTTAAAATTGCACTTCGAAACAGTCAAAAGATTTCAAGACGCCCTCAACATATTTGAGTTAGAGACGATGAAGTTTTCTATAATTTTTTATATAGTTTGTCCAAAAGTAGTACAACACACTGTAAAAATTTCTTTGAGAAAGCGCAGATGGGATTTTTTTTATTTTCATTATTATTCTAAAAGAGATGCATACGAAATAATTGTGGTCTCGGACCACATATCATTTTGTTTTGAGACATAATTACTGTGTTAAAAATTCATGGCAGTACAGATGGAAGAGCATTAAAATTGGTATCTATACACAAATTTTACCACATTCTATGATTATTGAAGAAGTCTTTCTATTTATGCCACCTCATCTTCTTAAATATTGTTTTATAGGGAACATCAACCGAGAAAGAGTTTTATAAGAAGAATCACAGATGGACAGAAGGATTGTTATCAGCAGCTAAAGCTGTAGGCTGGGGAGCCACAGCATTGATGTAAGTTATTTTAAATGACAAGATATAATATTTATTGTAAACCAAGTATATTCTGGATTAAGGTGGTACATAATACTACAGGGAGATAACTCACATTTTTCTGTTAAGGAATTGTTAAGCATTTCAATGATCAAAATTATTTTTTGTCAAACGTTATATATCAGATAAAATATTTCCGATAAAGTGTATTTCAATTTTTTGATTTTTGTCGAGCCTTCAACTTTAGTCGAAAAAGCGAGACTAAGCGATCCTACATTCCGTCGTCGTCGTCGGCGCCGTCCACAAATATTCACTCTGTGGTTAAAGTTTTTGGAAATTTTAATAACTTTCTTAAACTATACTGGATTTCTACCAAGCTTGGAAAGAAGTTTGTTTATGATCATAAGATAGTATCCAGAAGTAAATTTTGTAAAAATAAAATTCATTTTTTCCGTATTTTACTTATAAATGGACTTAGTTTTTCTGCGGGGAAACGTTACATTCACTCTGTGATTAAAGTTTTTAAAATTTAATAACTTTCTTAAACTATCCTGGGTTTGTACCAAACTTAGGACAGAAGCTTGATACGATCATAAGATAGTATCCAGAAGTAAATTTTGAAAAAAAATAACCCATTTTTTCCGTATTTTACTTTTAAATGACTTTAGTTTTTATGGGGAGAGAACATTACATTCACTCTGTGGTTTAAGTTTTTAAAATCTTAAAACTTCTTAAACTATCCTTGGTTTGTACCAAAATTGGATCAGAAGCTTGTTATGATTCATAAGATAGAAAATCCAGAAGTAAATTTTTGAAAAATAAATCATTTTTTCCTTATTTTACTTATAAAATGGACTTAGATTTTCTTCAGTTAACAATTACATACAGTCTGCAGTTAAAGTTTTTAAAACATTTATTAGAATTCAAAAACTATCCTGGATTTTTACCAAAACTTGGACAGAAGCTTTTTACAATCAAAAAATAGTATTCAAGAGGAATATTTTTTATCGATTTTTTTTCCTCACTTTTTTTTGAGCTGGATTTACGGCAAAAGTAGGCAGACAAGAGGAACCCTTACAAATTTTTTTCTATTTTCTTGTCAAAGGGTCAAGAATCAGTTTTATGAAAATTAAACAATCCAAATTAATTTTAGTCAAGGTATTTGGTACCAACTTAACCTTAATCTTATTAATGCTCATAAGCACATTTTGGAAGCTAAAAATTGTGATAATAAATGCATGCAATAATTTCTGAATTAACAGTAGAATTATTGAATATTTACAGGGAAGCTGCAGACAAGGTAGTGAGGGGAGAAGGGAAGTTTGAGGAGTTAATTGTCTGTTCTAATGAGATTGCTGCAAGTACAGCTCAACTGGTTGTTGCCTCAAAGGTCAAGGCTGATAGGAGGAGTAAAAAACTGACTTCATTATCAGAGGCATCAAAGGGGTAACTGAAAATACTGGAAAGGTTGTGGGATCAGCGAGGGAGGGATCACAGATTATTGAAGAACGAGGTAATGGTTTTGTTTCAAATAGTAATTAAGATTCAGAATTTTATTGCTTTGTGGGTACATTATTGTTTCGGATATAGCGATTGGTCAGAGTGGTCCAGTTTTATTAAGATGTGGACATTGAATTTGTTACAGAATGAAGGTTTACTTGCTAAATAATTCATTAAGTGGATGTTGGGATTTACAAAATATTAGATTGTACAATAACCACACTAGCCACAACAATCGACTCATCAGAAAATTTAATGTACAAGGCAAGCAACAACAATAACAAATTTGTGTAAGTAAAAACTGGTTTATGTAAAAACATCCCTCGTTGCCTATCTAAAATATTGATACTGTAGTTTAAAATCTTTGTTACTTTATCTTCCTCAAAGTCAACAAAAGCCAAATTTTTCCCTTGATTGTTGAAAACATGATTTAAACAGTGTTGATGCAGTTTTAATTAACAGTTTACATATTTGTTTCATTGATTATATATTTTATAGGCCTTATGGATTTCTCCAAACTTTCACTGATGCAGACTAAAAAGAATGAGATGCAATCCCAGGTATGTAAACACTCAATCTACTAATGTGGACTACAACAATTATTAAATGGTACTGACAAATGTTTTTGGTTGAATTCCTTAAACCACCTATTAAATAATTCATGGAATGTTCCTAATCTCCCCTAAACTGAAAATTAATCAACCATTGTATGTTTGTAGAAAATGATCGATGATTGGATCAACCCATAGGAATTATATTGATTTTCTTGTTTAAACAGTTCAAGTCCATATGAGATACAATAGAGTCAATCTAAAGATGCACGTTAAACACAGAGTAATATTCTAAAATTTTAAACAAAGAAATCTGTCAAATTCAGTCAGGAAATTAAGGGAACATAAGCCCCTCCCCCATCCCCACCCCTATATTGACAAACATCCAACATTTATTTTTATCCGTATTGATAAGTTACCCCAATTTGTAATTAATTAATACCAAATTAAGATAATTCAATTTACACTTTTATAGGTGCGAGTACTTGAGTTGGAAAAGGAATTGGAAACGGAGAGGTACAAACTTGGAGAAATCAGAAAGAAGCATTATCAACTTGCTGGGGCAAGTGAAGGCTGGGATGAGGAAGAGGTAAGGACTTAAATTAAATACTTTCCCCTTTTGTCAATCTATCCTTATGACTTGAGGTAGGTAGTAAGAAAAATATGAAACAAGATTTTAAAATGTTAAAATGAGCTTGTTAAAACTTCAATTTTACTCAATTGAATTTGGAAGAAATAGTTTTATACCTGTATGAAAAATAACTTATAAATTAATTAATGTAGATTAAACCCATCAATAAAAAGAAAACAACAATGTGGAAATAAGGTAGGAATTGTATCATCATGAAAGTTTGAAGTCTTTGAGAACCTATGATCACATTTCTACAGGTTTTAAGACTATTACCACACTTCTTTGCTTAATTTCAATCCTGTCAAAGTTCTGTTAAATCATTTGTGTGCTGTGACAAAGAGCTAATATGACATGCTTCACTTCAGGACCAAGAGTGTGACACTGAATCACCAAGGCAACCAGTGAGTCACTGCACTGTTTTAATGTATTAAGAATATTCATGGCTGATAAAACTTTGAATAACTATGCATTTATTTTGAATTTTAATGAAAATAAATTTCAAATGTTGGTTGGAAGAAAATGGGCCATGGATATTGTACAACACCCTAATTACTAATACATATGTTTCTTACTGATGTCACATGTTATTGTTTTGCTTATTTCCTCCAATCATGATGCAGGATTTCTTCAAAGTTTTTCAAGATTTGCCACTCTTACATACCTGTCAACTGACCCGTATTCTGCGGGTGTGACCCGAGATTTTCACAATTCTGAGGGATCACCCGGTGACACCCGCGGGTCATGAATAACAGGGAATTCGAAAATGACCGTTTTCACCGTATTCTAGCTGAGATGATTTCACAGTATATTTTTCCTTTGAAATACGGAAATTCGTAATTCTTCTTCGATTGATACAGGAAGTTCATTACTGTGTAAAACTGTTCAATTAAGTTACCCATTAAGTGCATGGGTTCACTTGACAGCTTTGGTGTCAAACACACTGTTAAATTAAACAATAACCTTAGCTTTAGTCGTAAATGAATTTCACTGTTGTTGCCAACATATTCTAACTGAGTTACTTCCCCTTTTTGTCACCATTTCAAAATTATTTCGTTCTAATTTACTTTTGGTCTTGGAAAAAGATTAAATCTTGAAAAAAAGATTCAAAAATACATATTGAAATATAACTTTTCATTGTTTTTGTCAGCTGCAACTTTTGTTGCAGAAAGCTCGACAAAAGGGATAGTGATGCGGCGGCGGCGGTGTAAGCTCACTTCCTAAAAGCTTTATATTTTAGAAGGTGGAAGACCTGGATGCTTCATACTTTGTATATAGATGCCTCATGTTAGGAAGTTTCCGTCAGTCACATGTCCAATGTCCTTGACCTCATTTTCATGGTTCAGTGACCACTTGAAAAAAAAGTTCAGATTTTTTGTAATGTTGAATTCTCTCTTATTATAAGTAATAGGATAACTATATTTGGTATGTGCGTACCTTGCAAGGTCCTCATGCCCGTCAGACAGTTTTCACTTGACCTCGACCTTATTTCATGGCTCAGTGAACAAGGTTAAGTTTTGGTGGTCAAGTCCATATCTCAGATACTATAAGCAATAGGGCTAGTATATTTGGTGTATGGAAGGACTGTAAGGTGTACATGTCCAACTGGCAGGTGTCATCTGACCTTGACCTCATTTTCATGGTTCATTGGTTATAGTTAAGTTTTTGTGTTTTGGTCTGTTTTTCTCATACTTTATGCAATAGGTCTACTATATTTGTTGTGTGGAATGATTGTGAGGTGAACATGTCTAACGGACAGATGTCATCTGACCTTGACCTCATTTTCATGGTTCAGTGGTCAAAGTTAAGTTTTTCAGTTTTGGTCTTTTTATATCTGATACTATACGCCATAGGTCAACTTACTATATTTAGTGTATGGAAATATTTTATGATTTATATATTAGTCGCGCAGGTTTTATTTGACCTTGACCTCATTTTCACGGTTCATTGCTCAGTGTTAAGTTTTTGTGTTTTGGTCTATTTTTCTTAAACTATAAGTATTAGGTCAACTATATTTGTTTTATGGAAGCATTGTTAGCTGTACATGTCAGCCTGGCATGGTTCATCTGACCATGACCTCATTTTCATGGTTCATTGGTCTTTGTTTAATTATCTTGGTTAATGTAACGTTTATGTGACAGTTGTAATAAAGCTTTATACTTAGGACTATCAACATAATATCAATGATTAGTAAAGAAGGCGAGACATTTCAGTGTGTGCACTCTTGTTATACCTTTATACAATTAAAAAAAAAAGTTGAAAATTATTTTGTTCAATTATACCTTTTAGCTGTATTA